>OY740719.1:58054204-58564831 GCA_963513945.1 Hydrotaea diabolus | reverse complement strand
CTTATCCATGACCTGAGCCACTGCTCCAGAGCAAACTTAAATACAATACAGAAATATTGTCATAAAAATCGCATGGATTATTCTAATTTTAATGTGTAGTGGAAGAGACAATTCCAAGTTGTTCAACTTTCGCAAAGTAAAGTTAACTCTGGAAACCAATGAAACAGCATGGGCCTCAAACTTTAACTTATTATTAAGAGTAATACCAAGACATTGAATATTATCAACGAATTCGATTACACTATTTGATACAGACACAACAACATTGCTCTCCAAAGGACTGCCAAAGAACATTGCTTTCGTTTTATTCACATTGACTGTAAGTCCATTACTGGATAACCAAACAGCCAAATTATGTTACGAAATTAATATTACTCTGCAACACATCTAAGAAGTTCCCTTAAACAACTATTGAACATCATCAGCAAAAGCAAAAGGAACACAGGAGCTGGTTTCAACACTAACAAACAATCATTAATATACATAACAAACAAAAGCGGTCCAAGAACAGAACCTCCACTACTAACTGGAAGCAAATCTGAGGAACAACCATTTAAACATACATATTGTCTTCTATATAACAAATAAGACTGCAATAGCCTACACGCGGAACTTGAGAACCCATACGAAAAGTATAACTTCTCAATAAGATGCGCATGGTCCAATCGGTCTAATGCCCTCTCAAGATCAAACGATAGAAGAACACAGCAACCACGATCAACAGTAGTTTTTTTATTGTCAGTCAGACCGATTAATGCGGAAGTTGTACTTCGATTATACCTGAAACCAGCCTAACAATCATGGAGCATCGATCCTAGACACCATTTGAACTTTGAGAATATGTTCCACTATCTTTTACAAAATTGGCATAATGGAAATCTTCAGCATGTCGAGCATTTTTCTTGCGAATGGAAATAACTTTTCCAATTTTCCATAAGGCTGGGAATAAAGAAGTAGTGATAATTGTATTAATCAGGTGTAGCATATAATTACCATCGTACGGAAAAACAATATGTAAAAATTTGAGAGTGTAACCATCAATCCCAACAGCTTTTGACTTAATCTTACCAAAAGCTTCAGCCATTTCACTAAAATTAATAGAATTAAAAGAAAATCCGCCAAGATTATTACTCGGAAATATCGGGTGACTCCTATGGTTGCTCGACTGGTTAGAGGAAAAACAACAATTTAAATCAAAGACATCGACATCATGAACAACATTTTTACCTTTACCAATTCCGCTCTTGTTCAAAAGAATAGTTTGCTATGAGCGGAACGCTTAATTCTCCTAACAATACTTCTTATTTTATTACGACACCTACAATATATGCGCCAGTTATCAGCATTTCTGTTATGCAAATAAGCTTTGTAGGAAAGATCTCGTAAAGATAAATGATACCTTATTTCAGCACATTTGAACCAATCGTCACTTTTTGTAAGGGGACGCCTTCTTACTGGAACAAAAGAATGCAAAACATCAAGACTGCTACTCAAAACAGCCAACTGCTTATCAACATTGGAGGTCAAAAAAATGTCCTCAAGGCTGCAAGCAGCCAGCGTATCTAACAATGTGTTAAGATTAATAGCATCATAATCTACATACTCGTAAAATTGCTGAGACGAGGCGGCTTGCAAGCTTCATTGTGCGTAGGTCTCGAATTATGAACAACAGAAAGATTCAAACTGGCACAATTAATACGAACAGATGCAGAACTCCTGCAAATTAAATACATTTTTGTTAAAGTCTCCCATTATGACAACGTTGGAGTATCTAACAACTACATCTGAAATTTGCTCTACAAGGGCATCAAAATTGCCATGAGGAAGATATACAACCCCAACTAAAACTTTCAGATTATTAACGATCATTTCAAAAAATAGACATTCAGCGATCCCATAAGAATTACCAACAAAAACAATTTTATGCTTGAGATTTTTTCCAACATAAAGAGCTACTTTCCCGCCCCTCATGTCAGGACGATCATTTCGGTAAAAAGTGTACCCTGGAATGTCCAAAGCTGCATTAGATATATGTGGTTTCAGCCTTGTCTCACTCATTCCAACAACGTTTAAATAACAGCCTTCTAAAATACTTCTAATTTAATTTATCTTTGAAGCGCTGTTATTTATTCTAAAGCTTTGTCCTACATTAACACAATTCTTTAAATTTCGTAATTGGGATGACAAAAAAGAATTATTACTAACAACATCATCATAGTTATTGCCGTTCATTATTACCGAACAAAAGTAAATTAAATAACGCTTTACGCAAGCTGATCTGCCCAATTTTTATAAATGCAGCTTAGGGAACAACAATAAAAATACAATCAGTTCGAAACTATTGCTACTGGCATCGTATCAGAACTGCCGACAACAGCATCTAGCAGATCGACACACTGATTGATGTCAAGTAATTTGTTAGAGCCATCTATGTGCGTTATAGAATCCTTCGGCCTATCTGCAACTTAAATTTGTGTATCTTCTTCTCCTTCAATAACTTTCTACATATGTATAAGAGTTTTGAAGCGGCACGGTTCAGATGGTCGTTTAAATACACTCGGCTACGCACAGTTCCACCAATGACATCAGAGAGCAATAGAGGATAACTTTTGTGATAGTTCGCCATTATGCAATCTCTGGCATATATGGAATTGAATTTGACTAGTACCGAAAAGTGCTACTATAAGTTTTTTCAAATTGATTAGAAACAGCGAAGCAATTGCGGACTTCCTCCTCCAACTTTTTGATTTTTTGGTTAAACTCATCACGCATAGACAGTATGACGGAAATGTTTTTTCATCTCCTGCTTATACGTCTCATGCTGTTTTTCCATTAAAGTCTTAAACTCCCAAAAACCACCAAGACCGCCACTAGAATTTAAACTGTCATCGCCTTGATTTGGTCTTCCACCTGAATCTTGTTGTTTTGCTAGACGTGAAAATGAAAGTGATCGCAATGTGTTGAAAAGTACAATTAAAGAAAAGAGTACGAGGTGCAAAAGCACCAAGGATGAGAAATCCCAAAATATTGATTGTAGGAATGAATGAAGAGCTAAATAAAGAGACAATAATACAATCGATTAGAAATCAAAATGATATTGAATGTGGCCAATTGGAGTGCGTGAAAATTTACAAATCCTACAAAAACCCTATGGTATACAACGCTATAGTTGAAACTGGTAGTGTAGGATATAATCAAATTATGAATAAAAAGGAAATTAATATTGATACAGATGTCCTGTCTATGAAAGCTGTAGTGTACTGAGATGTTTAAAATGTTGGGGATTTAATCATATTTCTACCCATTGCAAAGATAAAGAACAAATTTGCGCAAAATGTAGTGAAGCCGGGCATACATTTAAGGATTGCAAAAGTAACCCTTTTTAAGTGCATAGACTGCGAAAAAGCAAAGGAAAGACCAAAATTATCGGATTAAGATATAAATGATGATTGTAGAATCAGAATCAGAACCGGGCATACATTTAAGGATTGCAAAAATAACCCTTTTTAAGTGCATAAACTGCGAAATAGCAAAGGAAAGACTAAAATTATCGGATTAAGATATAAATGATGATTGTAGAATCAGTGAATGTAGAGTTTTATAAAGAAGAAACAAACTCGAAACTGAAAGAATTGCGTGTTAGCAATCAAAAAATATAAGAGGTCTACATTTAAATGTCGGTGGTTTATGTAAAATTTTAATGAGCTAGAAGCTTTATGTATGGAAGAGAATTTTGACTTTAAATGGTTAACGGAAACGCATTTAACCGCAGATGTTGATAATAATGAAATTTCAAAACTATAATACCATTCGATGTGATAGTGAATCCCGACACACTGGAGGTGTATGCTTCCATGTAAATATTAAATGGAGTATTAAAATAATAGAGTGCATTGCAATAGACAAGAAAATATGGTGGCTGCAAATTGAAATTTACTATTAAACAGAAAAAACATTATTTAGAGGGAGTGTACAGATCACCGAATAGACAAATTTCACCAGAAGAACAATTCATAATTTTTTTGAAGAAGAAATGGAAAAACTCTCAGAGAATAAAAATCGCTTAATAATTGGTGATTTTAACATAAATTGGTTTGATGATAATATTCATAAAAATATGGTGGAGAAAATTTTAAATGATAATTATCTACGACAAGTGATAACGGAGCCAACAAGGATAACAGACACTACATCAACATTAATTGATAACGTCGTAACAAACATTGATACTCTAATAGCTAACACTAACATTACGTTTCAGCAATACAAAATTTCGGAGAAATATGCTAAATAGTGACATAGATAACGTTTATTCAAATGCTTCGGTTAATGATTTGGCTATAATTCTAGTGGAAGGAATAAATAATGCAATATCCCCTTTGATATCGCGTAGAGAAGTCACTGCTAATAATAATACAAACCAATGGTTTAGCAAAACTTTAAAAGAAATGAAGAAAAAGAAGATAAATCTGTATAACTTAGCGATTTGGTTTGATAACACTGTGGAACATTTTTGGGGTTATTGTCTGGGGGGTGAGAAATTCCTTTTTTTTATTTACAATTAAGTGAAGTTTCTTAATTTTGAATAAAAGCAGAACGCGTTAATCGATTTCTATGATCTATGTCGCATTTTGTTTATAGGTTATGTGACTTTACGTGAAAGTTATAAGTCTCTACACGTTTTTCCGTTTGGGATTTATATGTTTAAAAAAAAAAAAATTTTTTTTTTGGCAAAATTTTCTTCATAAATTTATTTCTAATTGCAAAAATGTTGATTTGTTAGAGAAACAGTATATTAATGGATTAAAGAAAATGTAATTATTAATTTTTCTTAATTTATTTCAGCAAAATCGAACTAGTCGTTCTCGAGTTATGTCAAACTACGTTTTTGCCAACATTTTACAACTAAGCGAAAAAACATCAAGATAAGGAAAAAATGTAAAAGGTCATAAAAAAAAACTGGCACATACGAACGCAAAACCCTTTGGCTGTTGTACTGTGTAATGAGTATCATTGGAAAATTTACCGATTATTTAGAAACACGTATAGATCCGAATTGGAAAAAGCGAAGAGAAGTTATGTTCACAATAAAGTAAATGAATGTACAACTCAAAAAGACATGTGGAGAAGAATAAAAGAACTTGTGGTAAAAAAAGATACCTCGCAGATTCGGGAAATGGTAATAAACGATAAAATTATACCAAGTGAGAAGGAAATAGCTGAATAGCTCAATAAGTTTTTTGTAGAAAGCGCAACGGAAATTGCTGACAGCATACCATTTGTGTAATATGAAAATATAATTGATGCAAATCCGCAATCCTTATTTAAATTTGAAGTGCTGTCTATATCAGAGTTAAAGCAAATTTTGAAGGAATAGAAATTTGAGGAATAAACTTCGCTGCCATCAACTTACGCATATCAGCGAGATGTTAAGCAAATCAACGCCTGGTCATGAATACTTTGTTATTTATTTTTATGATTAGAAATGAATTGTTTCCACATTATATGCGAAAATATTTGGTTAACATATCAGACGTACAACCATATAATTTGCGAAATATTAATGATTTTAGATTAACTTTTAGTTCAACTAACTTTAGTCGGAATGTCTTATTTTCAAAAGGTCTTGCATTATTTAATAAAATGCAATATGACCTGAAAGGTGAAAATAACTTTTTTGTTTTCAAACGCAATGTTGTTACATATGTCAAACAAAACTTCTACTATATCAAGATTTCATTTTTAAAAAATGTTAAATAATTGTACTTATACATTTAATACAAAAAATACGATCGCTTTGTGTGCATAAAACAGTTCATTCGATACGACAATGGAAATACTCGACAGCAGCGACTTATCAACGGCAAAACTGCGGCTATCGATGACATTTGGCAAATGTTGCAGTATAACTTGGCAGCAGGTTACACTCCGCATGATGCACTGACCGTTGATGAACAGTTGTTCCCGTATAGAGGCCTCACCAGCTTCACACAATACATTCCGTCGAAGCCGGCTAAGTATGGTTTGAAAGTATAGTGGTTGTGCGAAGTCTTTCTATCCGGTATTCCGGCAAATTGCCTAACCAAGAACGTGAAGTGAATCAAGGGCAGAACGTAGTACGAGTACTTGAACTTGTGAAAAAATATTTGGATGCAGGCCGCACAATATACGCCGATAACTTCTTCACAACACTGGATTTGGCACGTATGTTGATGAGGAGGAAGACCGCACATGTTGGAACGGTGCGCAGCAACAAAACTTTTGTTCCGCGCGAATTTCAGAAGAACCCTAAGCGCCCCAACAACAGCATATTGTTCGGGTTCAATGAAGGGGGCATAGCACTGTGCTCATATGCACCAAAAAAAAAAAATAAAGCAGTGAACGTGGTATCTACACTTGTGGTGTAGACGAGCAAAGTGGATGCGGAAACCGTTTGTCATATTGAACTACAACGCCAACAAATCAGGCGTTGATACAATGTACCAGATGCTTGGCACGTACACATGCGATCGACGAAACTATGGCCACTGGCCATGTTCTATAATATTGTGGACGTCGCTGCATTGGCTGCTTTTACGATATACTATAACGAAATTAAACCGATAAGAAGGAGTGACAGACGGCGGTCATTCCTGTTACTTCTAACAAAACTATTGGCCATACAATAGCCGTATAACCGCATATCCAAGGATACGGAATGTGATGGAAGCATTTGATGTCTGGGTTAGAAAGAACACTTTCAAATTCGAGAGTATAATATATTTTTTTTATTTCCGATCATATCAAGACCGGTAGAAGCCGATGCACTTAGGACGAATATACCGTCATGTCGTCGTTGCCGTTCTGAGTACAGTCGGCAGCGAAAAACGAGGGCCTACTGCTAATGCTGCAGCAACGCAGTTTCTGAAGAACACAGCACAGTCCTGCATCGCTGCTACACCTACGAACAGGGCGTGGCTGACGTGGACCTCGCTCAACAACAGTAGTATTTAAGCATTTTAATTGTTAGCATTTGTAAAATTAAGATATGATATGAAAAAAATGAAATACAATAATTTTAGTATGTATTTCTTAGTTATAAACAATAAAAAAACAAAAATAAAATTTCATACAAAAAGCATAGTTGTAAAAATAGGACCCGGCGGACCTTATCACACAACCGTGAACATCAGACCACTCACTAATCGAAGGGTTAAGTAAAAATATTCCCATTCATATATAGTATATGAATATGAAGTATATGAACAAAAAATAATAATTAACCAATAAATAAAAAAGTTATTTAACAGTCAAACCACAACGGTAGTTTTGCGCCACCCTGTATAATGCTTGGTGCACAAGAGGCAACCGCGACGGTCTTAATCGAAATAAGCAATACAATGCATTACATTTTTGGTCAAACTCAAAAATTTAATTTCTAATTTGTTTTTTCAATATAGTGGTAAATGTCGAAAATGCTATTTGTAAACACGAAATAATTGACAGTCGTCTGGTGCGGTAATCTTTCCAACATTTTCTATCAATTTTAATTATAGAAAAAAATTTACTAACAAATTTGATTCAAAAATTATAAATGATTACAAATATTTGAATAATAATAGTGAACAAATATATAAAATGGCTTATTTGTAATATATAACGGGTTTTCCAATAAGGACATAACAATTTCGTATCTTTATGTCAACACACCCTCCAACATTTTACATGATCTTTCAGTGTCAAAACCTAAGTCAAAGGCAACATTTTTATCGTGGTAAAGTTTGCTTAGGAGAAACGTTTGGAAATCATCAAAAATTACTACCGAAATTCTGAGTCAGTGACTGGCAAAGTTCACGAAAATCGAAAATTTAATCGAAAAAACATCTTCAGCGATGAAGCTCATTTCTGACTGAGTGGTTTTGTCAATAAACAATATGTGCGTTATTGGACAGCAACAAACCCACATGTGTTTTAAGAGACACAATTGCATCCGCAAAAAATTACCATTTATTGTGGTTTTCATTCCGGATGTGAGATTGGGCTGTATTTTTTCGTAGATGCCATGTTAGAAAATTATTTTTGGCCAGAAAAAATAGATTGCTATACACGGGTGTGTATAGCAATCATACGTCCGAAATCGAATTTGACTCTTAAATGTAACATTTGCACTACACCTGGAATAAATTTAAACTCTATATCGTATCCTCTATTATTTTAAATAATATAATATTTAAAATAATATAATAGATTCTAATAATATTAATATAATTCAATTTTTTTTATTTAACCACATCACTAAAAATCAAAACTGCCCTGATATGCGATGCGTCATACCCTGAAAAGCCTTAAACATTTTTTCATAAACGACACGAAAAAGATACAATAAAAACAAATACATCGGAATAATTGGTGTTTCTGGCGTATGATCAAAATATTTAACAGAAAAAGTACGTATCGCTTATGGGCACGAAGTGGGAAAAAGTTTATAAAAAGGACAATGAAGCGATTTGGCTTCAATGTAAAATAATATTTTAAAACCTCGAAGCATACCATGATTGAAATGCTAAAGAGTATTTTTTATTGTCTGAGGGATAAATACTGAACAGAAAAATTGCGTTTTATCTCCTTTTTCACGCTCATCCTTTTAAATTTGATAAAAAAACGCAACTTTCGAAGCAAGGCTGTCTGACAAAAATTTAAAAAAAAAGGCGAAAGCGATTTTTTTAGAATATGATTTATTTCATATAAGAGTAATTTTGTTTTTAATGACATGGTTCAATAACTTTAACATTTTTATTATTACATTAATATATTTTTTTATTCAAACAAAATCAGCGATTTTGAGGTTATGTTAAAGTTCTGTTTTTTCAACAACATACATTTTTCATTTCTAGATCATGAAGATCGTACCTGATCTGTCTGCATCCTGTCCTTAAGATGGTGGTTGGGATGACTAATGAAAAGACACCCAAGCAGATAAGGACATTCGTCTCCTCATGCAGATGGTCTTTAGAAGACATAAGAAACACCCTGTTGATATTCTCTGGGCGGCATTCTGGCAAGTCTGAATTTTCTTCCACTTCGTTGTTCTCACATTCGTCGACTACACCGGCGCTGCGTAGTTCGATACGGACCGATTTATCGCTTTGAAAAAGATTAACAAGGTTTCTTGGTGGCTGCCCAACTACTGCCGGCTACTGACTTAAGGACCTTGTTCCTAATTTTTTAGGTGACAACCGCACCTCTGCGTTCCATTTAGTAAACAGTGTGGCTGATGATTTGGAGGCGGATATTTTCATAATTATTGAAGTGAAGAGAGATAACACCGCATCTTGGGAAACTCCCTGTTTAACTCTATGGGGTTTCGACTTTCTGTCTCTAAATTCAACATATGACTAGCGCCCACACATATAGTTTACAACCCAACGTTTCAAACTAGGCGAAACAGATGTTTCTGTAATGTCCTCGAACAGAGTGATGACTGATCGTGTCAAAGGCCTTTGTAAGGTCAAAAGCCTCCTGTCGTTGGGCTTGTTCTGGTTAAGGACTTATAAGTCCGATGGTGGCGTGTAAACCAGTTGTGGTGCTGTGCTTCTTGCGGAACCCATTCTGGTGATCAGCACATGGAAGGTGCTTGATCAGGCTGTGGAGGAGCAGTCTTTGCTACTGGCAAAAGCAAGAAGCAGCCTTTACGATTCTCATTTGCTTGCTTGACTAGCGACAGATTGAGCACTTTAGCTATGTACTCTACTCCCGGGGTATCCAAGTGTTTCAACATCAGCATTGAGGTTCCGTCCGGACCCAGTGTCTTTGATGACATTACGCTGTGGATGACATGGAAAACTTTGCCAATGTTAATGTTCTGTCCGTCGTTCAGTCCGCACGCGTTTTGTGTTGTCCGCGTTAAAGTTTTCTATCGTCCGTCCTACAAAAATAAAATTACTCAAAATTAAAATAAAACACGAAATCAAATCAACAACCAAACTACAGCACATAAACAAGCATCAACATAACAACTGCAAAACTAACTACTTCACCAAAAATAACATCAAACAAACAAAACCCGAAAAAAATAGAACTCATAAAACAAAATTCTAACAAGAACCAAACATACATATGTGCAATAAACATAACACAACAACAACAATAAGAAGGAAAAAAAAGAGAAAAAGAACAGAAAAAAATAAAACAAAACAACGATAACGCACTAAGAGAACTTGCTTATCTCTTTCCGTGGTGCAAAAAAAATTAATAACACAAAATCCAACGTTTCGCACTAAGAGAATTGGTTTATCTCTTTCCGTGGTGCATTGAACTCCCCCCCCCTCCCTCCACCACTCCATATCTTTTCCAATATGTGTAAGTGCAGTTGACTCTCTTGCTTTTTTGTCGTTGCTCCTCCAATGTTTAAGGCATAACACTAAGCATTGGAGGGACCAGTAGCGGCAAAGGGGTGAGATTGTTTACTGAGCTTACATACTGACATTTGTTTTTGTTCTCGGGTTGGCGTAATGGTAAAGAAATTTAACATACATTTCGCCAACATACGTGGCCTGCGTACGAATTTTTTCGCTGTGTTCTCCCACATTCATTACCATAGGCCTGATGTTCTAGCTCTTTGTGAGACCCAGGTGCGTGAGGATTCTGATCCACAGGATTTTTACGTCCCTGGGTATCACACCCTACCTCTTTTTATTTCTCACAGAGGACTTGTGGTATATGTACGTAACGATATAGTGTTTCAGAGCCAGCAACACTTATGCTCACAAGATCCAGAATTTAACTCCCTTTGGGTTAAGTTCAGGATTGGAACACACGTACTTCATTTCGGGTTTATATACAGAAGCCCAAACTCGGAAAGGGAGGCTTCCCTTAACGGCTTCGACGCCCTTTCCGATTCTATAACGAAAGTTCTGGAGAGTTATCCGGACAGTGAAATCGTCGTTGCTGGCGATTTCAATGTCCACAATTCCACCTGGCTTTCGCATTCGAGCCAAACAACTCCGGAGGGCCAATACGCCGAGCTCTTCGCCGCGCAAAATGACTTGACGCAACTAGTGAATGAACCGACACATATTCCGTGTGTAGAAGGGCACCATCACAATATTCTTGACCTTTACTTAACTTCACACCCTGAAAAGTACGAAGTTAATGTCCTTCCACCTCTTGGTAATTCTGATCACTGCATTGTTTCAGCATCCTTTTCGTATTCTGCCCTTCGTGTCACTTCGATACCAGCCCCAAAGCGAACAGTTTTTATCTACGAAAAGGCACGTTGGGCTGAGCTCAACCACTTTTTTCAGCATTTTAATTGGAAACTGTGCTTTCTCGACAACGACGTAAATGCTGCTGCTGAAATGATCCAAAATATAATTTTATTTGGAATGAAGACATTTATTCCAAATAAAGTTATGTCGGCTAAACCAGCCAAAAACGGTTGGTTTAACCAGGCATGCAGGGATGCTGTCAGATCTAAAGAGGAGGCGTTCAGAAATTGGCGCCTGAACAAAAACGCCAATACTGAACTGCTGCGGAAACAGGCAAGAACTTCGTGTGCCAGAGTGCTTAGGCGTGAAAAATTTCTACACGAACAACGTCTACGCACAAAGGTTCTTGCTTCCCCCAGGGGAAGTAAGAGCTTTTGGTCGTTTGTAAGAAGAGTAAAGGATAGTTCATCATCTAACCCAACTCTTGTTAAAGACGATCAGGCATTCACTGACCCGTGATCGAAAACGTATCTAGTTCCATGCCTCAGATATTTTTTCGAACACGTGGGGTTAAAAGGGTTCTTGCGAATCTCGACGTAAATAAGTCCCCGGGCCCGGATGGTATTTCGGCACTTGTCCTGTGTAAGTGCTCCTCGACGCTAGCCCGTCCATTGCGCAACCTCTTCAACCTTGCTTATCGTGCGGGAGTCTTCCCAGCGTGTTGGAAGGTTGCGAACGTCCAACCCATCCCTAAAAAGGGTGAAGCCAATAATCCTGCAAATTATCGGCCAATCGCGATTTGCTCCGCGCTCTCTAAGGTAATGGAGAGCATGGTTAACCACCATCTTGTGAGGTATCTAGAGTCCAACTGCTTGCTTAGTGATCGACAGTATGGCTTCCGTAGAAATCGCTCTACGGGAGACCTGATGGCTTTCTTGACGGAGCGCTGGAGTCGGTCTATCCACCAGTTTGGTGAGAGTAAGGTTGTGGCTCTGGATATCTCCAAGGCCTTTGATAGAGTCTGGCACGGTGCACTCTTGTCAAAGCTGATGGCTTTTGGCGTCGGTGATACTTTCGCTCGTTTTATATCGAGCTTTCTTAGAGATCGCACTATAAGAGTTGTTGTAGATGGGTTCTCATCCAACAAACATAGGCTTACTGCAGGAGTACCACAGGGCTCTGTCCTTTCTCCCTCTTTATTTTTAATTTTCATTGATGATCTGTTGGGTCAGACCGTGAATCCAATCTACTCCTTTGCGGATGACAGTAACCTATGTCATTCATATTCATTCGACCGTAGGCCGAGTCTTCAAGATATTGAAGACAAAAGGCGAATTATGGATGAGACACTTGGCCGGGATTTACTGGCCATTTCCGAATGGGGTCGAGTGAATAGAGTAGATTTTAATGCGCGTAAGACACAGTGCTGCTTGTTGTCTCACAAGCGATTCGCTGACCCAGCAATATCGTCAATTTCTATCGATGGTACGGATATTGAACAATCAGAAGCTCTTGATGTTCTGGGCATGAAAATACAATGTGACGCTCGTTGGGCGAGACATGTATTCGAAGTGTCGAAAGAAGCACTCAAGTGCATAGGCTTTTTAAAGCGGTGCAAGAAATATTTCACTCCTTCTGATCTTTTCAATATCTATACAACTTACATCAGGCCGAAGATGGAATACAACTCCCATATATGGGCAGGTGCTCCAAAATCATCCTTGGAGCTACTTGGCCGTGTTCAAAGGAGAGCGATGGTGTTGATAGGTGACAGTAGGGTATCCAACTCTATTGTTTCCCTTGATCATCGTCGGAATGTGGGTTGCGTGACACTGTTCTATCGTTACTTTCATGGTGTGTGTTCATCAGACATCCGTCGCCTTATTCCTGACGTGAGGATGTTCGGCAGGGATACGCGACTTTCTAGGAATTCACACCCGTTTGTTATCGATTGGCCAGTTGACCGCACTATACACTACAGATCAAATTCGTTTTTCGCTCGTACAGTCCGTATGTGGAATCGACTTCCGGCAAATGTGTTTCCCACTAATTGCGACATCCAGAAGTTCAAGACAAGTGTCAATAACATTATTCCCTCTTTCCCCCCTCCGATCCTTTACTTTCCACACGCCAACGCAATGCACCGCATGTATAGGGGGCATCCCCTGAGTGTTGGTTATTTAAAAAAAAAAAAAAAAAAAAAAAAAACAACCGTAGCTTTAATAAACTACCCATGTCGTTAGCCACTCACTTAATTTCCAATGCCTGATAAATGGGCAGAGTTGTACCGCTACTGAATCCATGCAAAGACGTAAGCAATGGAGAATCGTACAGGTCGATCTCCTTGCTTTCGCCAATAGCAAGGACGCTTGAAGCACTGCTCCTCCTCCCCAGCCTGATCGAACACCTTCCACGTGCTGACCATCAGCATGGGTTCCGCAGCATAACTGCGTTACACACCATCAACACACGTATAAGTCGGGGCTTTTGCCAGAATAAGCCAAACGACAGGACGGTCCTCGTTGCTCTTGACCCTGCCAAGGCATTCGACACTCTGTTCGAGGACATCGTAGAAACGTCCTTTCCGCCTTGTTTGAAAACTATATGTGGCGCCAGTAATATGTAGAATTTAGGCAAGAATTCGCCCCCTAGAGATATATATAACACATACCTCTCTAAAATTCTGCACCACCAGACAAAGTGTATCCTAAGCTGATGATTGCACAACTCTGACGTCAGGACCTACTTATAGTGGATGACACTGCGAGGAATATGAAAATATCCACCTTCAAATCACCGGCCACATTCTTGACTGCATAGGCCGCAGATGTGCAGATGTCACTTAATGTGAAAATCAATAAATCAGCATCAGAACTAAGCCTTTATCGAGCCCCTGTACATGCAACAGCTATTTTTTTCAAGAGTATGAACAAAGCTTGCAGTCACCCGCCGAAAGTACTTGGGTAGCTGACAAAGAAACCTTGTTACCGTGTGCAAAGACAGATTATAGCTGTCTTAGCAACACGAGTATCTGCTTGGGCGACTTTAATGTTTTTCGTTAATTTTGTGTTCATTTACAAAAACATATAAATTTGTGCTGTTATTTCGCTTCAAAAAAATTGCATTTCAGTTAAATAGTCATAACTTTGGAACGGACCTCTGGGAAGAGAAAAAAACCGACCACTGGTTCAGAACTTAGCAATCGTACCTTAATACCCTCCGACCACCAATACGAAAACTTTTAAAGCGGTGCCATTTCACCACCTTGCATTTTCGGGCATGGTCGTTCATGATATGAGCCAAGGAATACGCTGCACATTGCTCGCTGCCATAGGCCAAAACTTTATAATGTTTCTTTAGAATAATTCTATCTAAGATGTAGTGTACTGTTGTTGTTGTAACAACAATATATTTATTTTAAAGTCTTGTTCGTCTATGGGGGATCTGCTTCGATATCCAGGTGGAGGAAACGCGCCATTTGAACTGGATGCTTCCACAGAGACCTGGGGGTCAGCTGAGTGGGCTTGGCCGGACAATTGAAGAGGTGCAACACATCATGTGGTCCCTGATGGCAGGCGGGACAGATGTCCGGAAAGTTAGCATCAATTCGTGCCCAGTAAGAATTGAGGCGGCTGCACCATCTAGATCTCAGCTGCGCCACGACCACGCGCGTCTGCCGAGGTAGTACCTTCTCCTCAGGTGAAATCTCCGGGGGATGTTCCCCTAGCTTTACATTCACACGGTAGCTAAATACTGCTGCTGCGACATCATCGGCGTGAATGTTGTTCAGACCTGCCTGATAGTTTCGAGAATCTAAAGGTTCTTTCTTATACCGCTGGACCTCTCTCTCTAGATCATGAAGATCGTACCTGATCTGCCTGGGCGGAGGCATCCTGTCCAAGAGATGGTGGCTAGGATGACTGCTGCGAAAACACCCTAGCAGGTATTGCTTAGACAGCAGCAAACTGTGTCGCACGGTGAGGACCTTCGTCTTCCCACGTAGATGGTCCCCAGAAGACATAAGAAAACACCCTGTTTCTGTTCTGAGGGCGGCATTCTGGCAAGTCCGAATTTCTTCCACTGCGTCGTACTCACGTTCGCCGACCATACAGTTGCGTAGTTTGCTACAGATCGACCTATCGCTTTGTAAGAGGTCAACAAGGTTTCTTTCAGGCCGACCTATCGCTTTGTAAGAGGTCAACAAGGTTTCTTTGTCGGCTCCCCATGTACTGACGGCAAGTGACTTGAGGACCATATTCATACTTTTGAGTTTATCGCAGATATCTGGACATTTGCAGAGGATCGAAAAAGGCTGTCCAATGTGACCCTAAGGACTTTGGGGTAGTTGGTAGTCGGGATGTTGACGGCATCGAATTTCACATTGAGTGACAACCGCATCTCTGCGGTCCATGCAGTAAACAGTGTGGCTGATGATTTGGAGGCGGATATTTTCATAATCCTCGCAATGAAAAAGCGTGCTAAGTCAGTGAGGTAATAGTTAATTTTCTCGAATATGTCATCCACTTTATGTCCTGACGCCAGAATTGTGCAATCGTCAGCGTACGACACAATTTCAACGCCGTCTGGTGGTGTAGGAAGTTCAGAGAGGTAGTGGTTAAACAGAGCCGGGGATAAAACTCCACCCTGGGGAACTCCTTGTTTAACTCTACGGGGCTTCGACTTTCTGTCTCTAAATTCTACATATGACTGGCGTCCACACATATAGTTTACGACCCAACGTTTCAAACTGGGCGGAAGGGACGTTTCTTCAATGTCCTCGAACAGAGTGACATGATTGACCGTGTTGAAGGCTTTTGTAAGGTCAAGAGCCACGAGGACCGTCCTGTCGTTAGGCTTGTTCTGGTTAAGGCCGCGACTTATTCGTGTGGTGATGGCATGTAAAGCAGTTGTGCTGTGCTGCTTGCGGAATCCATGCTGATGATCAGCACTAAGAAAGTATTCGATCAGGCTGGGGAGGAGCAGTGCTTCAAGCGTCTTTGCTACTGGAGAAAGCAAGGAGATTGGCCTGTACGAATCTCCTTTACTTGCGTCTTTGCCTGGCTTTAGTAGCGGGACCACTCTGCCCATTTTCCAGGCATCGGGAACTACGTGAGTGGCTAGCGACAGACTCAAGTTGCACTGCTTTAAGTAGTCTAGCCATTTGTTCCGTTTATATTCGTTGACCAACCTACTGATCTCGGAGTTGAGATCCCTACTTCTAGGGTCAGTAGGGTTGGAGCGACGAATGTCATCACGCTCGTCTGCGAGTCCCGCTGCCTCTGCTGGGAAGTTTGGTCGTACTTCGAGTATTCGACCAGCAGGGATATGGCGAGCGGCTGCTGCGTTAATGATGGCCCGGAACTTTTTCTCGGCTACCCGAACATCCGACGGAATAGCTAGATTATTAAAGCTGCGGTTGGTGGCTTCTCTGAAGGCCTCCCAATCAGCCTTTTTTGATTGAGAAACGTACGGCGTTCAGAGGTTATGAAATCGGGTGGTGTCAGGAGTGGCAACAGCAATCTGTGATGTAAGATGCTGTATATGTTGATGCTGTTGCGAGTGCGACTGCGGGGGAGTCTCGTAGATGGATAATGACGACGACGACGAAAATGTAGACCCACTGCGTCGAACTCACGTTCGCCGACCATACAGGTGCTGCGTAGTTTGCTACAGACCGACCTATCGCTTTGTAAGAGGTCAACAAGGTTTCTTTGTCGGCTCCTCAAGTACTGCCGGCAAGTGACTTGAGGACCTTGTTCCTTCTTTTGAGTTTATCGCAGATAGCTGTAGCATGTGCAGAGGATCTAAAAAGGCTGTCCAATGTGACCCCAAGGATATTGGGGTAGTTTGTAGTCGGAATGTTGACGTCGTCGACTTTCAAATTGAGTGACAACCGCACCTCTGCGGTCCATGCAGTAAACAGTGTGGCTGATGATTTGAAGGCGGATATTTTCATATTCCTCGCAGTGAAAAAACGTGCTAAGTCAGTGAGGTAACAGTTGATTTTCTCGCAAATGTCATTCACTTTAGGTCCTGACACCAGAATTGTGCAATCGTCAGCGTACGACATAATTTCAACGCCGTCTGGTGGTGCAGGAAGTTTAGAGAGGTAGAGGTTAAACAGAGCCGGGGATGTAACTCCACCCTGGGGAACTCCTTGTTTAACTCTACGGGGCTTCGACTTTCTGTCTCTAAATTCTACATATGACACATACATATAGTTTACGACCCAACGTTTCAAACTGGGCGGAAGGGACGTTTCTTCAATGTCCTCTAGCAGAGTGGCATGATTGACCGTGTCGAAGGATTTTGTAAGGTCAAGAGCCACGAGGACCGTCCTGTCGTTAGGCTTGTTCTGGTTAAGGCCGTGACTTATACGTGTGGTGATAGCGTGTAAAGCAGTTGTTGTGCTGTGCTGCTTGCGGAATCCATGCTGATGATCAGCACCAGGAAAGTGCTGATTTAGCTTTATCGGCCTGTAATTAGCTTTATCGGCCTAACGGCTTCTTAATTACAGAAAAGGTAAATAAATAAATAAAAAATAAACATAATGAAAGTCCATAAATTAGTACAAAATGTATCAGCACTATCTGTTATAACAATAAGCTTTTCAAAACAATAGTTGTTTTTGTTTCACTCTAAACGTCACATTTAAGAATAGCTTCAAATGAGAGAACATGTAACAAGTTGGTTGTTTGAAGTGTGTGCTTGTTAGAAGTTCAGTGCAACTTAAAAATATAAAAAACAATTTAGATCAATTCTGTACTTATGTTGTAATAAATCAAAATGAATATTGAAAATAAAGGTACTATTTTAATTTGTGAGCAATATGAATGTTCTTAACTTAATGAATGAATGAATGTAAACTTTTAGTTATGTTCCCCCCTGATTCCTCCAATGAGATTTTTTTAAATATCAGTCAAAGTATGAAGATTATAATCTGATTCTATTTAGTGCCGACACGTACTTGTGTTTTTCTCCCCCTTTTGAGTGGTCAATTGTCGTTTGTTTTTCTCGCATTGTTTTTGATTTGTTTACTTTTTTGTGTTGTGGTTACAAATGTAACATAATGTATGTTGCTCTATTGTTTTTATTTTTATAATTTCAATTCTTTATACGTTGATTTTGATAGGCTCGTCGTATCAATGCGATTTTTCGCAAATGTATATTTTGATAGTTGGTGCAAAAAAAAATGGCACAAAATGCTGAAAAGACCAGAAAATTAAGTGATGACTTAAAACGCAGTATTGAAAATGAACACTACAAAGTTGACCCAATTCACTTAGGAAATTGCATAACTTACAATTGTAAAAAAATTGCAGTTTTGGAAAAAATGATACCGCACAAAATTAAGTGTTTTGAAAAAGTATTCTGATTGCAGAAAAGGAATCAATTTTAGTAAGTTCTGCTTTAAAGGCACCTGGTTCGAATGAAGATCGTGGACGCGGGCGTCCTAGACTAAGTTTCGCAGAATCTTCAGGAGGACAAAGCGACGAAGAATAGCTGAACTAGCAGAAATTGATGTGTCCGCTGCTGATGATTTGCGTTTTGCGAACCTTTAAACGAACCCATCAATTTCGCCAGCAAACGTTACGGAAGTTATATCGCTAATCATGGGAACAAATTTAACAACGCATGAATATTTGTTAGAAGGAAACTTCATAAACAATAAAATTTATGTTGATCTTTTACCCAGCTACGAAAATATTTTGAAAGAAAATAGGAGAAGTTACCCAGACAATATAACTATTACCGATTATCATGCTAAAGTTGAGCTGCAATGTTTATTGGACCATACCTCCACGTGTACATTAGAACTACAGAACGAATTAATCAATAAAGTTTTGGATAAGGCAGTAGACGGTCTTATACTTATAGGAAAATGGGGTTTTGATGGTAGTTCGGGACACAGTGAGTACAAACAAAAAGTTGATGATAATAATTTGGAAAAGAGTAACTTATTTGTCACTTCATATGTGCCGTTGCAATTTTTAACAATGCCAGATAAGACACAGAGTAGTAAAGTAATTTTGAAAAATCCTCGACCGTCGTCCACCCGTTACTGCCGTCCCATTAGGTTCAATTTAAAAAGGAGTCCACTCACTTGTCCCTAGATGAAGAGATGTACATTAAAAATAAAATTGATTGGTAATCCCCACTAAATTCAAGACAGCTCAAAAACAATTTAAATTATACATAGTTTGTTGCAACTTTCAATGTGGATGGTAAAGTATGTAATGCCTTAACCGAAACTTCAAACCCCTCTATGTTCAATTTTTGCAAAAATTTTGTTTTTATGTTGAAGACAATCATTGCAAAGAATAGAGCAGGAAAGTCAACCTCAAAGTTATAAAAAAAAACTAATCGATGCGTTGTATTTGAACTACGATTTTTTAAAAATTACAAGGATGTTGAAATTCTACATTTTTCAACCATTAGATCAGGTCGTGTAAAGAATGATCATACAGTATCTGATTTAAGATCATTGTTATATTTTCCAAATGGCAGCGTTAAATATAAAGAAAATTGCGATGAAAACCACATTGATCTACCTACTCGCATTAAATCATACTCTTGTCATATAGAACCAAAACCTTTATTTTTTGAACCACTTGCAGTACCCCAAATAAATGGAAAAATTTACAAGGTTTAAAACCTGTGATTCCACAAGAATACCATTTTTTTCTATGACAATTTGAAAATGGATTCAAAAATGAACCCCAAGAAACAGATAACAACTAAATAAAAAAAAATCATTAATTCATTGTTATTATTATTTATTATTTTTATTATATGTATAATTATATATTAAAAAAAATGTGGAATTCATAAATAATTTTTTACGATGCAAAACCCTCTACCTTTTTTTATTAGATGAAGAATTTTTGAATAGCAATACCCTCTATATTCCATAAAATGGCCCGTGGTGCAAATATTAAAAATAATATTAATTAGTAGTTCACGTAGTTTGGTGTAATAAACATTGTAGAACAAACAATTTTAATTTTCTTAAAAATTAGGGATATAATTGGGTTTTTGACTCTACTGAACAATTGTGTTTTGTAAGATAGATAATATTGAATTTAAACTGTCGATATGTAAATGTTTGCAAAAAGAAGTCTAACCTCGTCACTATGAATTTGGATTTCCAGCTCTACACGCATTTATTCGATTTTTTGAATTTTATCAATGTTTCTGGACACACATACATTTTGGGCCCAGGCCTTTAATTCAGCCAAATCGTAAAATTAATAACATATTCAAATAATTCAGAAAATTTCAGTGCTTCTGGAATGTCATGTGTCTTCCAACGTTACGGGATGGTGTCATATTTAGGTAATTCAGAAAACGTCACTGTTTCTATGTACCCATATGTATGTCTGGGTTCGAGAGCCATATTTTCGGCAGCCTAGGGACCATAGATCCAGGAGTCAAGACCCATCTACGTTTGAATAATATTGGATTCGAGTCTGATGCGAATTTCTTCGTTGATGAAAATCTTTCCCCTACGATTTTCATTACGCAATGAAAAGTAGAACGCAACATAAATTATAATCGTATTTCTCAAGCCGTGGTCTATTTATGTTACGATGCCAAAGGATGTCGAACCGGTACAAATAACTTCAATAAGTAAATTGAATGGGTTTAGGAGGCGAAATTGAGTTTTTATTCATGGATTTAACATGCAAAAGCAATAAGATTATGTATGGAGTAGTTTATTATGTGAACCATAGATTTGAATATAATTCGATTGCTTACAAATTGGGATAATTGACTTTGCCATTTAAAGACGTCTTAATTTGCGCCGAATTTAATATTAATATTCTGCGCGATAACACGTTTTAATAAAAAACCCCACAACAATCAAAAGGTTTCGTGTTTTGAATTGAATTGCGTCGATCAACATAATCTGTTTTTATGCATTTTACGTATTTAATTAAAGGCCATAGGGTCTGATGGTTCGACTACACTTATTCAATTCACGTTTTGCACATATTCAATTCGATCATTCTAAAGTCTTTCTACCCCAAAGTTTAGACGCATGCAAAGATTTAACAACTCCCGAAAGGACACATGAGTATCGACCTATAGCAAAACTACCTTATCTGTCAAAAATATTTGAAGGTATTATCAGTACACAAATGAGATCATACTTATCTAATCACTCGCTTCTGTCAAACTTTCAGTCCGGTTATAGACCTGATCATAGTTGCACTACATATTTTTAAAAAGTTTCTAAAGATAAAAACAATAGCAAGGTTTCAATTTAAGCCTTGCTTGATCATTCAAAAGCATTTGATAGTGTTGATCACAATGTATAAGTACTATGCCTTAAGCTTCAAAAGTTTATCAATTTTTCAGTTCGTGCAGTTGATCTTATTAAATCTTATCTTAATTTTCTATGTCAATCCCTGTTGTTACGTGATACATGCTCTGAAATATAAGAAGTAACAAGAGATGTTACCCAGGGCTCCGTTTTATAACTCCTTCTACACTACACTTCTAAACTATGTACAGTAAAGATCTTTTCGAACGATTTGTGCATATTGGAATTCTGAATTTGCATAAATCTGACTTTACCCCTGTATTGGTCGTGTAAATAGTAATTTAGGATGTATTTGGACCTTATTATTATCATACCATCATGTCATATCATACTTACCAACTGATATTAAAATTCATATTTCGTTTTCGAATAGTGCCAAAAATTTAGGATATATTAATACTTTACTGACCTTGTGCGATCACATTATTTCTGCTGTTGGCAAAATGTGTGGAACTCTCAAAAATCGTTACGTAAGTCATAAACCTACATATTTTTTTTATTTTTATTGTATCTTACATAAAATCTTATCAAACAGTAAAACCCTATGCTTAAAATAAGACCATTTGGGACCATATGGGCCGATCCAAGTCCCAAATTGACACAAATCTAAATTAAAGGTACATATTTAGATTTATTTAGATTTGTGAGAAAATTTTACTGTTTCTGGATACCCATATGTCTCTGAGTATTATTGGAAATTTTTGGGCCCCTATAACCCCAAGGACCATGCAATTTTTAAGCATATCTATTTTTCAATAACTTTATTAGTTTCATAGAAGAAAATAAATAAAAATGTTGGTCAGAACTTTTTAGTATCTCAAAGGAAACTTTCGTCCGATTTGCTCCATTTTCAATAACAACCAATCTGCAACTATCGGACATATATGTGGTAATTTATAAGCCTCTAGTTCTTTTCGTTTGGATTGAATTGTGCTTTCAATAGCGGACTGTAATAGCTATATCGTCTTGGAATTTTACGACGATCAGTAATATATTTACTTTATAGGATTGCAGATATGTATTTCCAGATGTTGCAAACTCACGTATACAGGGTGATTCATTTACGACTGGACAAATTTCAGCAGCGTATTCCTTGGCTCATTTTATAAAAATATGTCCATCTACGACAATGCCCGATTCCGGATTACTGGTCGGAGGGGACTAGGGTAAAATTGTTCTGAACCAGTCGTGAATGAATCACCCTGTATATACTCATATGGTGGAGAGTATAAAAATGTCGAACCGAACCAAAAACTGGAATAATTTTTTTTTTCGAACGTTCCCATCGCCGCCACTCATACCCGCCCCTGCCGACCGAGGGGGCCACATCCCCATGACGTAGGGACATCGTACACATTATGAACCAATCCATAACGGAGAGATGGCAACAAATAACATCATTCGAAGATTAGCTACAGACACAAGTCAACAGCCAACCGGTAAAATACCACATAAATAAATCTAAACTAATATAGAGAATTTAAATAGGCATAATGTACCCACCACCATAATCTTTAAATATCAATAATAATACCCAACACCAAGAAACAATAAGAATTAATACTTAAAGCTAGAATCTAGTATCTACTAATAATATTATACAGAATGTGAGTTTAAATCAAAAATAATAATAGATTTCAATGCATCGAAGCTTAAGGAAAAATCTATTAGTTGAAACAAGGAATTGAAGTCGGCACACATTCTACGAATTGGATCATCACATGCGTAATTGTATCGTTGAAAATCCAAGTGTAAAAACTGATAGTGTCTCGAAGGTCTTAACGGGACATTAATATAAATTCTTGATATTAAAAAGTCCGACGGAACAGCCCCCTGAATAATTTTATATATCATAGTATTCATCATTGTTCGCCTACTCTTTAATGTGGGCAATTTAATGAGATTTAACATACTGGTATAGGATGGTAGTTCATAACCAGAAGACCAGTTAAGATTCCTTAAGCAGAAAAGTAGAAATTGCTTTTGCACAGATTCAATTTTGTTTACGTAAAAGTCATATTGGGGATCCCATACCACCGAGCCGTATTCCAAAATTGGTCTCACAAGTGAGGTAAACAGCTGTTTCGTAGTATACGGGTCAGTAAACTCTTTTGCCCAACGTTTCATAAAGAAAAGAACGCCATATGCTTTATTTACCATTGTAATAATATGATTATTGAAATTTAACTTTCTGTCCATCATAAAACCAAGATCAATAAATGAATCGACAGATGCCAATTCAATGCCACATAAGTTATATTTTGAGGGCAACATTTTAGATCTGAAGAAACCCATGTGTTTGCATTTCTTTAAGTTGAGTTCCATGCAATTCATATCACACCATCTACTGAATCTGTCCAAGTCATCTTGCAATTTGGTAGAGTCAGCATTATTTGAATAAGATGAATAGATTTTTACATCATCAGCAAACATAAGAATGCTGGATTTGGTAATATATTCCGGTAAGTCATTTATGAATAAAAAAATAGCACCGGACCAAGGTGGCTACCTTGTGGGACACCAGAGGAAATATGAATTGTTCTAGAAATACAATTTTCAAATGATACCACTTGCTCCCTACCAACTAGATAGGAAGAAAGCCAATTTAAAAAATTATAATTGAATCCAATTCTATTTAACTTGTAAAGTAAAAGCCTATGATATACTTTATCAAATGCCTTACTAAAATCAGTGTAGATAACGTCAGTTTGTTTACGAGAAACAAACCCATTTATAACTTCAGATGAAAACTGTAGCAGATTAGTTATAGTGGAATGGCCTCTACGAAATCCATGTTGACATGGAGTAAAATAGGGGTCACGCCATGTACAATGAAACTGGTAACAATTTTCTCAAAAAGTTTAGGAATTGCACTCAATTTAGCAATGCCTCTATAGTTCGAAACATTTAACAGACTTCCTGACTTATGGAGTGGTGTCAAATACGTCTTTTTCCATATATCTGGGAAGTGCCCTAGTCTCAATGATGAATTAAATAATAAGGTCAACGGCAAAGCAAGAGATTCTGCGCAGCCTTTCAACAACAAATTCGGTATCCCATCTGGGCCTGAAGTACAAGTGGGTTTTAAACGTTGCATATTTTAATGAATCAGCGAGTTATCTAAAATAGAAGGAACAACCTGATTAACTGCAGAAATAGTATATGGGTAAGGAATGTCAGCGTCAAACGAACGCGAAGAATAAACAGATTCAAAGAAATCAGCAAAGCAATTTGCAATAGACTGATCATCAGAGAATTCAACATCGTTACATCTAATCCTAGTTGGCTTAGATGATGTTCGACGTTTCAAATTAACGAAGTTGTAAAACGATTTAGGGTCAGTTTTAAAATTATCCCTAACCTTCAACAAGTAGGACCGATAGCACCGGCGAGACTCAATATTATATTTATGTCTAGCCACAGAATATTTGCCACAGTCAGTATTTAACCCAGTACGCTTAAATTTTTTAAAGAGCTTAGTTTTCATATTTTGTAATCTGCATAATTCCTTAGAAGACCAAGGAATAATTTTAGTAATAGTAACGGGTACCTAAGGCACCGTTCTAGATACAAATCCCTGTAAAATATCATAAAAATTTATCAAGGCATGACTGAATTCCTCAATACTATCACATCTGCAAATTCCATTCCAGTCTACAGCTGACAATAGTGCATTGAGACATTCAAAATCACAGCGTTTGAAACAAAATCTAAAAGAATCTCTGGAAGTGAATGGTAAAGTTTTGAGAGGCATAGGAGTTGAAAAAGAAACACATAAAGTAGGATGGTGAGTATCCTCCGGAGTAGAAATAGGGTTAATTCTAGATGATTGAAATGAATGTGAATCATTGGTTAAAATCAGGTCTAGAATCTTACCGTTTAAGTTTAGCGTATTATTAATCTGAAACAGGTTCATTTCTGCAAACAACCTAGCAACATCAGCTGTCCAATCACTGCTAGTGAGGGGAGTTAGTGCATCTGAGTCAGGTAACATATGCCACGAGACAGAAGATAAATTAAAATCACCTAAAATTAAAATTAAATCGGATTTGCTCATATTTAAAACAATTGATTCAATGGCAGATAGATGGTCCTTATAAACACCAAAATCCGAAGACGGGGGAATATATGAACAAGTAATGAAAAGTTTTACTGTTCCAAGATTAACGCAAACTGCAATAAATTCAATACCACTGAATTCATCAGTAAGAATACGTTCGGAAGATAAAGAAGAGGAAACTGCTATTAAAACTCCACCCCCTATTCTTCCTATTCTATCATTTCTATAAATCAAATAACTACTACACATTACATCTGAGCTCAAAATATCACTTTTCAGCCATGTCTCTGTGAAAACAATGATATCGAACTCAAAGTCATAGCTATCCACAAACAATCGGCTTAATTTTGTATTCAAGCCTCTCACATTTTGGTAAGCTATAGTACTAATGTCAATTAGTTTTTTGATGCTGGCTGTGACTGATGTGGCAGTTTAGCCAAATTCGGTCTTCGCCTTCTATTTGTTCTTTGAACAAATTCTTTAATTAGCGCCCTGTCGGGCCAAAAATTTGGATCAACAATCCTCTGATAGATATCATCAGATACATTAATCCTAAATGACGATAGGTAACTAGATGATGACGACTTAAATTTGAATATATTTAAGTTGTGCTTACCAACTAGTTTTGACTTAATATACAACTCAATGTCCTCAGTCGTCGTATCTGGGGCAAAACGAGAAATAAAAATAGTTCTTCTAGCGGGAATGACTGGTAATTCCGTAGGTCTAGAAGAACTAGAAGCAGATGAAGAGGCCACATCAACCGTTTGAATAATCGGTCCTTCTCTCATCTCAACTTCTATAAACACCTGGCTAGCGTTGGCTGTATTAACAGCAGCTGGTGTTTCAAGATTGACGTTCAATGTTGAAATTGCCGTCGGTTGTTCTTCGGAATTTTCCACGCCGGGTCCCACAACGTTTGCAGGATTTGGTGCTTCAACAGTTCCGTCTAAACCAAATAAACCTCTGGAAGCCTGGCCGATAATGGACGGTACAACATTTCCCTGGTCGACCGCAAAAGCGGGTGTCACAGGTAATGTATTATCATTACCTATATCTGACCTTATTTCCAGTGTTTTCGGGGATTTTTTTTTATTCGACTTCCTACGCTTTGGCGTCGGTGTCGTATTAGGAGGTATATAATTGTCCAATTCAGGATACGAGTTGAAGATATCCGGGAATTTAGAAAATTTTTCTTGGATATCCATCAATTCTTTTCCCATTTTGGAAACTTTCGCTAGTGAATCCTTGAAGAATTTGTAAAATTGGACATCAATTCTTCTACACCGCGGGCAGCACCATCTGATGCCATTGTTTTGACCCAAGGCATCAGCAGCTCTCGCAGAAACATTGGCACATTTGGGATGTGCAAACTTACCACAAACCCAACAGCCAATCAACCTCTCAGTTGACGCAGTGGTGCATCCAATTATCAGACACTGCATTATTTCTAATTAATTTTAAATCAAATAAATTTAATTAAACAAAAATTTCTATAATTTTATGCAAATCCCTCAAGAAAAATATACAATAAATTTCTAGGATTACACAATTAGTATTTTCACGGGGGAAAAAAAGAAACACAATGGCAACGCTAAACACCAAAGAATGGTATAAAAGAAAATGTACAAAAAGCACAACAAGAAATGTTACAGTCACTCTTTTTTGTTGTAAGTTGTAATACCACAATTACAAATCAACGATAAATAATTCTACACAGTAATAATATAATATCAAACAAACTTTGACAACACTATTAGCACGGTAAAACCACAGAACACTTTTCACTCGATTGATGTTATTTTCAATATAATTGGCAATTTAATTCCAATAAAATAAATTAAAATAAAATTTTGGCACGAGCACTTATATTTTTTATAGTTTACACGACAGGGTTGCCAGATTAAGAAGAAATGGTTCAGTGCACAATTAATGCATCGAAAATTTGTTTGTTTTTTATATACTTAGTAGAGACATAAATACTGTTACAACATTGAACACACCCATTTCAATAGTAGAACTGAACATACCCCGTTAATGTCATATGGATTTTGACCACGCAATTTTTAAACATATCTATTTTTCAATAACTTTATTAGTTTCATAGTAGAAAATAAATAAAAATGTTGGTCAGAACTTTTTAGTATCTCAAAGGAAACTTTCGCCCGATTTGCTCCATTTTCAATAACAACCAATCTGCAACTATCGGACATATATGTGGTAATTTATAAGCCTCTAGTTCTTTTCGTTTGGATTGAATTGTGCCTTCAATAGCTTTCAATAGATATGTATTTCCAGATGTTGCAAACTCACGTATACAGGGTGATTCATTTACGACTGGACAAATTTCACCAGCGTATTCCTTGGCTCATTTTATAAAAATATGTCCATCTACGACAATGCCCGATTCCGGATTACTGGTCGGAGGGGACTAGGGTAAAATTGTTCTGAACCAGTCGTGAATGAATCACCCTGTATGTACTCATATGGTGGAGAGTATAAAAATGTCGAACCGAACCAAAAACTGGAATAATTTTAAGAAGAAATGGTTCAGTGCACAATTAATGCATCGAAAATTTGTTTGTTTTTTATATACTTAGTAGAGACATAAATACTGTTACAACATTGAACACACCCATTTCAATAGTAGAACTGAACATACCCCGTTAATGTCATATGGATTTTGAAAGCTAACCTCAATAGCGTTAGTCTGTAACGGGATTTTAAAATTGTTCCAACTTTCATCATGGAGTGGTCAGATAATGAGAACCGTATCGCTGTAATAGCGCTTTTCAAGTGTGAAATGAAAAAAAACGATATTTTCAAAACGCTCCGGCCACTAGGGAAAAACAGCATGTTCGTCTACCGATGCATAAAACTGTTTGAGGAGACTGGAGATATAAAAGACCGCCACCGGTCGGGCCGTCTACGCTCTGTTCGAACACCGCATGTCATCAAAGCCGTTAAATCAATAATTCACAGAAATTCACTCCGAAAACAGAAAATCATGGCCCGTGAGATGAATATCACGCAAAAGTCTATGAGTCGAATCATTATAAGACTTGGGAATTGCGGCTTTCAAACGACGTACCGGACATTTATTGACTGCAGCTTTAAAGAAATAGGATTGAATAATGCAAACGTCTGTTGGTGAAGCACGCTGATAACTTGCAAAGAAAAATTTTGTTCACCGATGAAAAATTTTTTAGCGTTCAGGAAAAATTTAACAAGCAAAATGATAGTGTATGCGCGGTCATCTAAGGAAGCATCTGAACTGATATCAATGGTGGAAAAGGGTCATCACCCAGCTTCAGTCATGGTTTGGTGGGGTGTCTCTTACGATGGGGTCACTGACCTGCATTTCTGCGAACAAGGAGTCAAAACATCGGGCAAAGGTTACCAAGAAACCGTTTTGGAAGCTGTTGTGAAGCCTCTTAACAATTCCCTGTTCCAAAACCAGCCATGGACTTTCCAGCAGGACTGCGCAGGCCCATAAGGCTAAAACAATTTGCCAGCGTTCATTTCCTCTGAAGAATGACCCTCAGGCAGTCCGGATTTGAACCCATTGGATTACAAATTGTGGACGGTTTTAGAGGACAAGGTTTGTCACAAAAGATACCCCAACATTGGATCTCTTATGACTGGTTTGGTTGGAGCTGTGGCCAATTTTCCAATGGACGAGGTTCGTGCAGCTATTGACGATTGGCCAGTGCGACTTAAGGCGCTTTACACACGCAAAAGGCGGGCATTTCGAATAAGTATGTACATTCTTTTTGGATACAATATACAACAATAAATATATTAAAAAATATTTGGTCCAAAAACATTCAGTACTTTTTATTTTACAGCATAAAACGTGTGTAACAGTATTTATGTCCCTACTAAGTACACGTATATCTATATCTAAACCGATTTTTCTTTAATTTCAATTTAATTTCAGTCCTTGGTCTAAAAAACATACTTTTGCCAAATTTCATGAAAATCGGACAACAATTTCGACCTGTAGTTTGATTACAAGCTTTAGAGGGACGGACAGACATTGTTAAATAAAATCAGCAGGTGATTATACGTACAAAGGTTTTAACTTCAAAATAAATATATTGTTGTTACAACAATATTAGTCTTTTTTGTTAGTCAATTTTAACACTGGCCATACAAAAGTTAATGACAGCCATCTATCACAATTGCAACAACAACAAAAATTATTCTAATATAAGAATTATGGGGATAAGAAACATATTTCCTAATTAATTTCAACGTGGTTAGGAGCTCCGAAAAAGAAATTACAACGCGTGATACTTGAAATCTACGACGCAGATTTTATTAGCGTAGGCAGAAGAATGGTGTTGAGTTCTCAAGTGATCAGTCAATTGCAAATTGTTTTGCTGCCTTTTTCGAAAATACATATTCATTGCGTTCATTTAATCCTGTAATTCCGTACCCTTACAGAATTTCTTCAGCAGATCAAATAGTTTCTCGTATTTCAGATTTTTTACTTATTACATTAAATTTGCATCGTCTTAAACCCAGTGCCGGATTAACCCATAAGCAAACTAAGCAGCTGCTTAGGGCCCCCGTAAAATTGGGGCCCCCAATATCAGGCGTATAATTGTTTCTAAGTTTTAAAAATAATGAATTTATCAAATTGCACAAGCAAGAAATACAGATGACGCAGACGCAGAAACAGTAATAGGCAAGAAATAGCCACAGTTCACGTCACACACGACAACTGAGCACAAAAAGCAAATACAACAATTATAACGGACCTGTTCTTATTCAGACGTTGTACAACGTACAGTTTCCACGTCGTGGTATATTCGAAGTGATCGCTCTCGCTCTCTAATAACAAAAAAAAAACATTTTTGGAGTTCCCCGAATTGCACAATACGTGTATGTCTATTAATTTTTTTTTAGTATAACAAAAAGCGTCCCAGTGGAAGGTAAGTTAGTTCTTATTGAGAAACGAGGACGTTACATCTCCGGAGTTTCTTTAATATACATATAATACAATAGAATAATAATAAAAATGAAGAGAATTTATCTGAGTGGATCGCAAAAACGGAAACAAGCGGAAGAAAAAAAACAAAAAGATGAGGAAGTCGTCAAGAAATTGCCGAAATTAACTTCATTCTTTCAAACCAGCACATCGCTGTCGAAAAATCCAGATGGTGCAACGAACGTGGCAGAAGATGACGGCGGCCAAAAAATTCAGGAACCATCTATCGCTGTTGACAATAATAATGATGCAACAATTCCAAACCTCGCACCCCAAGGAAACAGGAACAATGATTCTGGAACGTGGACTGAACTAACTGCGGATGATATTAGCTACTGGACAAATGAGGGGCCACAAAAATGTCAACACCACTCTGGTTCATTCGAAAACTCGCGGAGAATTTTCCAAGATGGAAAACAAACAAGATTCTGCTCTCGAAACATTTTTAATGGAACAAAAGCCAACGGTGAAAAGTACACTCGCGAATGGCTGCTGTATTCTCCATCAAAGGGCGACGTTTGTTGTTTCGTTTGTAAACTATTTTCATCTAATGTATCATCTCGACTGGTATCTGGATTCAGTGATTGGCGTAACACTTGTGTCATTGATCAACACGAAAATTCTCAGTCTCATAGAGAAGCAATGCTCGCATATTTGATTCGAAGAAAGGGATTGGGATTAAAAGCCAAGTTTGATGACCAAATGGAGGAAGAATTCAAATACTGGAAGTACATCTTGCACCGAGTTGTATCTGTCATTCAAACATTGGCAGAACGGGGATTGGCATTCAGAGGTTCAGATGAAAAATTTGGATCCGTGAATAACGCTAAATTTGATCCGTTTTTGGCCTCGCACATTTCAAATTATGGAAACAAAGGGAAAGGTAATACTTGACCCATGATTTCAATTTTGGATAAATTTTTCCAATGTATTGTCAGTATATTATCAATGAATTGTCAATATATTATTAATATATTACCAATGTATTGTTAATATGTGACCTTTTTCAAGAAAATTCAACATTTACTAATAGCATACATTCTGTGTTTTAAAGGAAATGTGTCGTACTTGTCGAAAACTATTTGCGAAGAGCTAATTGAACTAATGAGTCAGGAAGTCCGGTCTGCGATTTTAGATGAAATGAAAGCTGCTGGATATTTTAGTTTGTCCGTCGATTCAACCCCTGATCTTTCTCACATTGATCAGTTGTGCGTCATCATAAGATACGTTTCGCCCTTTGATAATTTGCCAGTAGAACGATTTTTAACATTTTTAGAATTGAAAAGTCACGTTGGAAAAGAAATGGCTGACGCAGTTTTGAAATTCTTGATCGAAGACTGCAACATTGACTTTTCGAAGTGCAGAGGGCAATCCCATGATAACGCAGCAAATATGTCCGGTATTTATAAAGGGATGCAAAGTGTTATTTTACAACTCTACCCTTATGCAATATACATTGCATGTGCAGCACATTCATTGAATCTTGTCGGTCGTAGTGCAGTCGATTGTTGTTTGGAGGCTGTCAATTTTTTTCATTAGTGCAAACACTTTAAGTATTTTTTTCTGCTTCTACAAACAGATGGAAGGTACTAAAGGATCATATCAAGGATGAAAAACAGTTAAAGAAACTCTCAAACACGCGGTGGGAAGCACACGCTGTTGCCACAGATGCAATTTTAAATTCGTATTCTCAAATTCTCGACGCGTTAGATTCTATTTCTGAAGATAGGAATCAAAAAGGAGAAACTAGACAAGAAGCAATGAATATTGCAAACAAAATGCAAGAGTTTGAGTTTGTTTTTATGGTTACGATGTGGAATGACATTTTGCAACAATTTCATCGGACATCACAAGCCCTTCAGAGTTCAGAAGTTAATTTGCAAGTGTGCGCTGATTTGTATAAAACGTTGACTATTTACTTGCAAAATCTCAGGGAAAGATTTGAAGAATTCGAAAACAAGTCTAAAGAAATTTTACCCGACGGTGATTATAGAGGAAACAGTAATCGAATACGTACTCGGAGAGTACAAGTCAATGATGGTCCAGCGGAAGATGCTATTTTATCTGCAAAGGACAAATTTCGCATTTCGACTTTTTATTGCATCGTCGACATTCTTCAAGTCGAGATGAAAAGAAGAGGCGACGTTTATCAGAATCTGGCAGAAAAGTTTTCATTTTTATTAAACATGAATTTAACCAACGATGAGATACTATCAAAAGTTAAGTCGCTTGTCTCATCGTATCCTGAGGATTTAAATTCAAATCTCTCTGATGAATTAGAACAATTTCATCAGTACGTTCGTTTGAAAATGGAAAAAGATAAAAATATTAGTGCAAATTTTACTGATTTTTATAACATCATTGTAAATGACCAACTTCAAACAGTCTTTCCTAACGTGGAAATCTGCCTCAGAATATTTTTATCATTAATGATAACAAACTGTTCGGGAGAACGATCTTTTTCGCAGTTGAAACGAATAAAAAATCCTCTGAGGACGACAATGCGACAAGATCGACTAAGTTCGTTGGCTCTTCTGTCAATTGAATCAGATGTTACGCGTCGCATGAATTTTGACAATTTAATCGAAAAGTTTGCTCGTCAAAAGTGCAGGAAAAAGAAGGTTTAATTTTTAAGCGATTGTTTTCATGTAACTTTGTATAAATGTAAAAACACAGTTTTTGACTATAAATAAAAATATAACATAAAAATATAAAAAATTAAAGAAGAAAAAAATTGTATGGGAGGTACCATAGTCCGTGACCCTAGGGGCCTGAGATTTTGATAGTTCATTGTTGTCGTCGCCACGAGTCTGCCTGCAAAATTTCAGCTCGATTGGATAACGGGAAAGGGGTTAAAAATTGGTACAGACCGGCAGACAGAGAGTACGAGTTAATATAAAGAATTTAAAAAAATTATGGGGCCCCATATCTTTCACTGCTTAGAGCCTCACAGACTCTTAATCCGGCACTGCTTAAACCGACTAGTACTTCTGGGCCCGATGGTATTCCGAATATATTATTGAAAGGCTGCTCTGAATCCCTTGTCTTTCCCTTAACCTTATTATTGAATTCATCATTGAAATTGGGATACATTCCTGATTTATGAAAAAGGTCCTACTTGTTTCCACTTCATAAATCTGGTAGTCTGTATCGAACTATAGAGGGATTGCTAAATTAAGCGCAATTCCTAATTTATTTGAAAGGATTGTTACAAATTTTGTTTCACATAATGTGGCCCTTATAAAGTCTCTCCAGATCAATTCGTGTATCCTCTGGTGTCCCACAGGGTAGCCACCTTTGACCCATTCTATTTATACTATTCATTAACGACTTGCCCCATTCTATTATAAACTCTAATTTACTTGTTTGCAGATGACGTGAAATTATTTTCTTCTTATGATAGCATTGCGGACTGTCATAAACTGCAGGATGATTTGGACCGATTTAGTTCCTGGTGTGAATTTAATTTTATGTAATTGAACATAAAAATGTGTAAGCATATGTGCTTCTCTAGAAGTAGATTGTTGGCTACTAAATTTAGATTATGTGTTTTTTTATATAATGTATTGTTTTTATAATGGACAGAAAGTTAAATTTTAATAACCCTATCATTACTATGGTAAATAAAGCGTATGGCGCCTTTTATTTTACGAAACGCTGGGTGTATGAGTTTACTGATCCATATACTACGAAAACGCTTTATATTTCTCTAGTCAGGCCAATTTTAGAATCCCCAATATGATTATGTGAACAAAATTGAATCCGTGCGCAAACAATTTTTAGTTTTGCTTAATAAGTCTACAATGAAATACAGGCTATGAACTCCCTTCTTACAACAACAGGTTAAATCTTATTACATTGCCCTCATTGAAGAGTAGGCTAACTATGACCTTTTAGATACTATCAGTTTTTACACTTGGATTTCCAAAGTTACAATAATGCATGTGGTGATCCATTCCTAGAATGTGTGCTGTCTTTAACTCGTTATATAATTTAATAGACTTCTTAAGTTTTGATGCATTACAACTAATCGTCTAAACTCATCGTCTTCATAACAATTTAGACTCCTTGCAAAGTGCCAATATCCTAATTGTTTACTTATAGTGTTTCTTCCAATTTTTAACTGTTTCTAATATTTGTGGTGATTATACTTTAAGTTTGTTTCGTATACTTATAGTTTTTCTAATTTTTTAACAGGTTTTGGTTTCTCAAATTTTACTAAGTTAAGGTGACGGTTATATTAAAGTTTGTGTACATTTTCTAGTGATTATTATAATTTTTTGTACCGAATGGCTGTTGGTAAATATCTGTAGCTAATTTATATATATGATGTTTCTTGTCATCTCTCCATTATGGATCGGTCCATAATGTGTATGTTGTCTCTAGGTCATGGGCCGTCTCGGTCGGCAGGGGTTGGCGTGAGCGGCGTGGGAACGTTCGTCAAAGAAAAAAAAGAGGCCGTCGGAAGGGCTAACTTCTCTCACATCAGTGAGCTGTGCGCGATGCAATTTTTCTACTGAACGGGACCTACATTTTAATGACTGCTCCAAACGGCTAATGCATTTAAAGAGAAGTTCTTACATGGCTAAGAGAAAAATCTTTTACTCGTAAAGTCGCCGGCATTTACGAGGTGAAAAATTGTTATTCTTTTCCGGGGTGAATCTGTGAAAACTGGCTTGATCGCCGTGCACACTTCCATTACCCAACTGCGACCCACATCACGTGGAAATTCCATGCCGCTAGAGTTGAAGCGCATAAAGATCGAAGCTCGTGAATTTCTTGTTGTATTCCAACTAAAATCATTTTATGGTTAATAAGATGATCAAAAGTGGGCCTTGCAAAGATCTTTTACATCGGTTAACATAACACAATTTTTCAATCAACATTACAGTAGATGTGAAATACCATTTCTTATGGTGAGGACAGTTTTTGAAAATACAAAACCGTAGCAGTTATACAAAATGTGGTCAGCAATTAATGGCCGTTTGGAAATAAAAATGGCAAAGCATTCCTTTCAACTCCATTAACCAAGCTTTGACTGTCTTATTTTAATTGTACAGCCGGTAACAAGTGCTTTGCCAGTACTCTTCTTTTTTTGGGTTTTCTTGAAGCGTTGGCCAATTCTCACTAAGTCTTACGCCTAACAATTTGAGATTTTGAAGCAAACCAGCCTCCTTTTGCCTGGTTCCGGCAAGCACAAATTTTAGTGTGGACAATATGTATGTATGCATTAATTATATAAGGAAAACATCACCTTTCAATAGCTTCATGGTCGTTTAGATTTGGCAACCCGTTGCGAACGCTGTTTCCATTCTTGCGATTTTTTCGCCTACCTGAAAGAAATCATGCTATTTATATAACATAACACAAAAAAATTCCAAACCTACGTTCTCTAACTTTTTTTTTATAATCCGGATCACTGCGGCGTTTACTGTCAAAGTAAATGCAATATCCAATGAACAATGTGCCAGCAACCCCGGCCGCAATTCCAATTGCCGTCTTGTTTATTTCTAACATGTTTTTTCAGCAGTGCTTCAGGACAAAAATTACTTGGATTACTGTTTTTCCTCCATGTGACAATATCAAACCATATTCTTCGCACTAGGTTGATTTCGAGAATAGCGGGGTTTACACCGTACAATTTCGATGTACACCGATAAGTGTGATTAAGTAAATTAATTTAGAAGCCGATAGCTACAGAGATGCAAAATGATATACCTTATTTAGTACCAATTGTTTCTGTGGAATGTACTATTTATTTTTTTATGAAAAAACCTTTAATTAAATTATAATGCAGCCCCTACCTACACGGTACAACTGTTTATTTAACTTGGCCAGGTTGTAAAATCAGTTGTAACGTTGGTTTAAAGTTTTTTTTTTTTTGATTTCAATTGAAGTTGGAAAAATTGTTTGTTGTGATCGATAAACACCATTTTAATAGTCTCTTAACAACAATAAACAAAAATGAGTGACAGCGATAAAGAAATTCGTGATTTTATCGAGAAACGAGGCAATCGAATAGAGCTATGCTGCTATGTCAGAATTGTGGATTGCCAAAAGTAAAATTTATAAAAACATAAACGTTCGCCGGTTCTTGCGTTTACATGTTTTTACATTCCTCCTTCTCCCGATTTTAATGTTTATAATGCCATAACTGCCATTAAAAAGATAATTCTATGCTTAACAACAATAAACAAAAATGAGTGACAGCGATAAAGAAATTCGTGATTTTATCGAGAAACGAGGCAATCGAATAGAGCTATGCTGCTATGTCAGAATTGTGGATTGCCAAAAGTAAAATTTATAAAAACATAAACGTTCGCCGGTTCTTGCGTTTACATGTTTTTACATTCCTCCTTCTCCCGATTTTAATGTTTATAATGCCATAACTGCCATTAAAAAGATAATTCTATGCATGATATTGGGTGACTTTAACTTATCTTCTGCATCTGTATCTAACAGCGATTGGTCTGGTGATTCTTTTAGATTTTGCTTAAAACGTTCTGACTTTCGTAGACTTAATTCTCTTTTATTATCTGTCGATTGGAAAGCTATCTGCCGTTGTAGTACTATTGCCGAATTTGATTTTGCTGTTAAAAAAATTATGACTTATTAAATAAATTTATATCTAAAACAGTGCCTAGGGAACCCAACGTTGTAGAAAAAACTATGCCTTGGATATCAATAGAGATATGTAGATTAAAAACATGAAGAGTAAATCATTTCAAAGATTCAAAAGAACAGGTCTAACTGCTGATTATGGTAGATATTCCTTGGCGAGACAACGGTACAGTATCGAGTCTCGTCGATGCTATAGGTCGTACTTAGGAACAATTTTAAAAAGGACCCTAAACTATTTTATAGTTTTGTCAATTTAAAACGTCGAACATCTTCGAAGCCACCGAGAATAAGATTTAATGGCGTTGAGTTCTCAAGTGATCAGTCAATTGCAAATTGTTTTGGTGATTTTTTCGAAAATGCATATTCTTTACGTTCATTTGACCCTGCAATTCCGTACCCTTACAAAATTTCTTAAGTAAATAAGATAGTTTCTCCTATTTTAGATTTTTCGCTTATTTAATTAAATTTGCATCATCTTAAACCAACTATTACTTCTGGACCCGATGGTATTCCGAATATATTATTGAAAGGCTGCTCTGAATCCCGCATCTTACCCTAATCCTTATTATTTAATACGTCATTGAAATTGGGGTACTTTCCTGATTTAAGGAAATGGTCTTACTTGTTTCCACTTCAAAATCTGCTAGTCTATTGGATGCATCGAACTATAGAGGGATTGCTTAATTAAGAGCAATTCCTAAGTTAGTTAAAAGGATTGAAACAAATTTTGTTTCACATAATGTGGCCCCTATATTCCATCAATGCCAACACGGATTTCGTAAGTCATTCTACTATTACTAATGCTATTGTTTGTCGAAAGCAAACAGACGTTATATACACTGATTTTAGTAAGGCGTTTGATAAAGTAAATCACAGACTCTTACTATCCAAGTTAAACATAATTGGATTTAATAATAATTTCATAAATTGGCTTTCTTATCTCATTGGAAGGAAACAAGTATTTTTTCAGAAAAGTCTCTCCAGATCAATTCGTGTATCCTCTGGTGTCCCACAGGGTAGCCAAGTTTTACTATTCATTAACGACTTGCCCTATTCTTTATCAACTTTAACTTACATATGTTTGCAGACAACGTGCAATTATTTTCTTCTTATGCTAGCGTTGCGGACTGTACTGCAGGATGATTTGGACAGATTTGGTTCCTGGTGGAATTTAATTTTATTGAATTGAACATAAAAAGTGTAAACATGTGTGCTTCTCTATAAGAAGATTATTGGCTACTAAATTTAAATTATGTGGCTCAGAATTGACAAATTATGAGTGGGGTTGTGGCATCTGAATACCAAAAATCTATATTAACGTCCCATTTTGACCTTCTAGACCTTGGATTTCCTAAGGTACAATTACGCATGTGGTGAATCATTTTGTAGAATGTGTGCTGACTTTAACTCGTTATATCATTTAATTGACTTTAATTGACTCATTGTCTTATAACAATTTAGACTACTTTCAAACTACAAATTTCCTTATTGTTTACTCATAGTGTTTCTCATAAGAAGTTTTTTTTATCGTATACTTATAGTTTTTCTAATTTTTTAACTGGTTCTGGTTTCTTATATTTTACTAAGTGAAGGTGGCAGTTATATTTAATTTTCTAGTAACTATTATATCAATTGGCTGTTGATAAATATCTGTAGCCAATTTACATATACGACGTTTCTTGTCATCTCTCCATTATGGATCGGTCCATAATGTGTACGTTGTCCCTACGTCATGGGGACGTTGCCCCTTCGGCCGACAGGGGCGAGTGTAACACTACTCAACAAAATGAAAAAAATTTCATGTACTCCGGATGCGATAATTTTTTCTGTGTAGATACCTCAATTGCGAATAAAAGCGAAACGCGTGCATCGATTTTCATGATCTTTGTCTCATTTTGCTCATAGGTTATGTGACTTTACGTAAAAGTAATAAGATTTGACATTTTTTTTTCATTTTGGATTTTTTATGGATTTTTAAAAAAAAAAATTTAAATCTTTAGGCAAAAAATAAGTTTTTTCCTTTATATATTCATTTTTAACTTGGAAACAGTTGCTTGTATAGGAAAACAATATATGAACAGATTAAGGGATTTGTAATTTTAAATTTTTTAAAATTTAATTCAATTAAATCGGGCTAGTGGTTCCCGAGTTATGCCGGACGAAACAAATTAACCAAAAAAAAATTTTTAAAATTTAAAAAAAAAAATAAAACAAAAACCAAACGAAAAAAAAAATTTTTTATTGCGTTTTTCGAGCTCATGTCAAGGTTATCTACACAGAAAAAATTATCGCATCCGGAGTACATGAAATTTTTTTTATTTTGTTGAGTAGTGTTCGTCGGTTCTTGCGTTTACATGTTTTTACATTCCTCCTTCTCCCGATTTTAATGTTTATAATGCCATAACTGCCATTAAAAAGATAATTCTATGCATGAATGAGGCTGATATTATTTTAATATTGGGTGACTTTAACTTATCTTCTGCATCTGTATCTAACAGCGATTGGTCCACTGATGTTGCTAGACTATTGGCAAAATGAATTTGTCTCATATTAATAATATTCTCAGCTTGAGGATTCTTGATTTGATTTTGACGAATAAACAAGTTCATTTCAAGTTATGAGAATGCATCCTATTTCTACTCCGGAGGAAACCACTATCTTACTATATGTATTTCATTTTTAGTAACATTGCCTTACCAATTCCCATCTCCACGTTCTTCTGGTGATTCTTTTAGATTTTGCTTAAAACGTTCTGACTTTCGTAGACTTAATTCTCTTTTATTATCTGTCGATTGGAAAGCTATCTGCCGTTGTAGTACTATTGCCGAATTTGATTTTGCTGTTAAAAAAATTATGACTTATTAAATGAATTTATATCTAAAACAGTGCCTAGGGAACCCAACGTTGTAGAAAAAACTATGCCTTGGATATCAATAGAGATATGTAGATTAAAAACATGAAGAGTAAATCATTTCAAAGATTCAAAAGAACAGGTCTAACTGCTGATTATGGTAGATATTCCTTGGCGAGACAACGGTACAGTATCGAGTCTCGTCGATGCTATAGGTCGTACTTAGGAACAATTTTAAAAAGGACCCTAAACTATTTTATAGTTTTGTCAATTTAAAACGTCGAACATCTTCGAAGCCACCGAGAATAAGATTTAATGGCGTTGAGTTCTCAAGTGATCAGTCAATTGCAAATTGTTTTGGTGATTTTTTCGAAAATGCATATTCTTTACGTTCATTTGACCCTGCAATTCCGTACCCTTACAAAATTTCTTAAGTAAATAAGATAGTTTCTCCTATTTTAGATTTTTCGCTTATTTAATTAAATTTGCATCATCTTAAACCAACTATTACTTCTGGACCCGATGGTATTCCGAATATATTATTGAAAGGCTGCTCTGAATCCCGCATCTTACCCTAATCCTTATTATTTAATACGTCATTGAAATTGGGGTACTTTCCTGATTTAAGGAAATGGTCTTACTTGTTTCCACTTCAAAATCTGCTAGTCTATTGGATGCATCGAACTATAGAGGGATTGCTTAATTAAGAGCAATTCCTAAGTTAGTTAAAAGGATTGAAACAAATTTTGTTTCACATAATGTGGCCCCTATATTCCATCAATGCCAACACGGATTTCGTAAGTCATTCTACTATTACTAATGCTATTGTTTGTCGAAAGCAAACAGACGTTATATACACTGATTTTAGTAAGGCGTTTGATAAAGTAAATCACAGACTCTTACTATCCAAGTTAAACATAATTGGATTTAATAATAATTTCATAAATTGGCTTTCTTATCTCATTGGAAGGAAACAAGTATTTTTTCAGAAAAGTCTCTCCAGATCAATTCGTGTATCCTCTGGTGTCCCACAGGGTAGCCAAGTTTTACTATTCATTAACGACTTGCCCTATTCTTTATCAACTTTAACTTACATATGTTTGCAGACAACGTGCAATTATTTTCTTCTTATGCTAGCGTTGCGGACTGTACTGCAGGATGATTTGGACAGATTTGGTTCCTGGTGGAATTTAATTTTATTGAATTGAACATAAAAAGTGTAAACATGTGTGCTTCTCTATAAGAAGATTATTGGCTACTAAATTTAAATTATGTGGCTCAGAATTGACAAATTATGAGTGGGGTTGTGGCATCTGAATACCAAAAATCTATATTAACGTCCCATTTTGACCTTCTAGACTTTGGATTTCCTAAGGTACAATTACGCATGTGGTGAATCATTTTGTAGAATGTGTGCTGACTTTAACTCGTTATATCATTTAATTGACTTTAATTGACTCATTGTCTTATAACAATTTAGACTACTTGCAAACTACAAATTTCCTTATTGTTTACTCATAGTGTTTCTCATAAGAAGTTTTTTTATCGTATACTTATAGTTTTTCTAATTTTTTAACTGGTTCTGGTTTCTTATATTTTACTAAGTGAAGGTGGCAGTTATATTTAATTTTCTAGTAACTATTATATCGATTGGCTGTTGATAAATATCTGTAGCCAATTTACATATACGACGTTTCTTGTCATCTCTCCATTATGGATCGGTCCATAATGTGTACGTTGTCCCTACGTCATGGGGACGTTGCCCCTTCGGCCGACAGGGGCGAGTGTAACACTACTCAACAAAATGAAAAAAATTTCATGTACTCCGGATGCGATAATTTTTTCTGTGTAGATAACCTTGACATGAGCTCGAAAAACGCAATAAAAATTTTTTTTTCGTTTGGTTTTTGTTTTATTTTCTTTTTTTAAATTTTAAAAATTTTTTTTTGGTTAATTTGTTTCGTCCGGCATAACTCGGGAACCACTAGCCCGATTTAATTAAATTAAATTTTAAAAAATTTAAAATTACAAATCCCTTAATCTGTTCATATATTGTTTTCCTATACAAGCAACAGTTTCCAAGTTAAAAATGAATATATAAAGGAAAAAACTTATTTTTTGCCTAAAGATTTAAATTTTTTTTTTTAAAAAATCCATAAAAAATCCAAAATGAAAAAAAAAATGTCAAATCTTATTACTTTTACGTAAAGTCACATAACCTATGAGCAAAATGAGACAAAGATCATGAAAATCGATGCACGCGTTTCGCTTTTATTCGCAATTGAGTAAAGGTATGAATTTCAAAAATTTGCTCGACATATGCACAACTTTGTCTATGGTGAGGTTTTTTCTTTTTTATTACAAAAAAAATTAAAATTTGTTGGGTGACAAAAATATATGACAAAAATATATGATTTGAAATTCATACCTTTACTCAATTGCGAATAAAAGCGAAACGCGTGCATCGATTTTCATGATCTTTGTCTCATTTTGCTCATAGGTTATGTGACTTTACGTAAAAGTAATAAGATTTGACATTTTTTTTCATTTTGGATTTTTTATGGATTTTTTAAAAAAAAAAAATTTAAATCTTTAGGCAAAAAATAAGTTTTTTCCTTTATATATTCATTTTTAACTTGGAAACTGTTGCTTGTATGGGAAAACAATATATGAACAGATTAAGGGATTTGTAATTTTAAATTTTTTAAAATTTAATTCAATTAAATCGGGCTAGTGGTTCCCGAGTTATGCCGGACGAAACAAATTAACCAAAAAAAAATTTTTAAAATTTAAAAAAAAAAATAAAACAAAAACCAAACGAAAAAAAAAAAATTTTATTGCGTTTTTCGAGCTCATGTCAAGGTTATCTACACAGAAAAAATTATCGCATCCGGAGTACATGAAATTTTTTTTATTTTGTTGAGTAGTGTTCGCCAGTTCTTGCGTTTACATGTTTTTACATTCCTCCTTCTCCCGATTTTAATGTTTATAATGCCATAACTGCCATTAAAAAGATAATTCTATGCATGAATGAGGCTGATATTATTTTAATATTGGGTGACTTTAACTTATCTTCTGCATCTGTATCTAACAGCGATTGGTCCACTGATGTTGCTAGACTATTGGCAAAATGAATTTGTCTCATATTAATAATATTCTCAGCTTGAGGATTCTTGATTTGATTTTGACGAATAAACAAGTTCATTTCAAGTTATGAGAATGCATCCTATTTCTACTCCGGAGGAAACCACTATCTTACTATATGTATTTCATTTTTAGTAACATTGCCTTACCAATTCCCATCTCCACGTTCTTCAGGTGATTCTTTTAGATTTTGCTTAAAACGTTCTGACTTTCGTAGACTTAATTCTCTTTTATTATCTGTCGATTGGAAAGCTATCTGCCGTTGTAGTACTATTGCCGAATTTGATTTTGCTGTTAAAAAAATTATGACTTATTAAATGAATTTATATCTAAAACAGTGCCTAGGGAACCCAACGTTGTAGAAAAAACTATGCCTTGGATATCAATAGAGATATGTAGATTAAAAACATGAAGAGTAAATCATTTCAAAGATTCAAAAGAACAGGTCTAACTGCTGATTATGGTAGATATTCCTTGGCGAGACAACGGTACAGTATCGAGTCTCGTCGATGCTATAGGTCGTACTTAGGAACAATTTTAAAAAGGACCCTAAACTATTTTATAGTTTTGTCAATTTAAAACGTCGAACATCTTCGAAGCCACCGAGAATAAGATTTAATGGCGTTGAGTTCTCAAGTGATCAGTCAATTGCAAATTGTTTTGGTGATTTTTTCGAAAATGCATATTCTTTACGTTCATTTGACCCTGCAATTCCGTACCCTTACAAAATTTCTTAAGTAAATAAGATAGTTTCTCCTATTTTAGATTATTCGCTTATTTAATTAAATTTGCATCATCTTAAACCAACTATTACTTCTGGACCCGATGGTATTCCGAATATATTATTGAAAGGCTGCTCTGAATCCCGCATCTTACCCTAATCCTTATTATTTAATACGTCATTGAAATTGGGGTACTTTCCTGATTTAAGGAAATGGTCTTACTTGTTTCCACTTCAAAATCTGCTAGTCTATTGGATGCATCGAACTATAGAGGGATTGCTTAATTAAGAGCAATTCCTAAGTTAGTTAAAAGGATTGAAACAAATTTTGTTTCACATAATGTGGCCCTTATATTCCATCAATGCCAACACGGATTTCGTAAGTCATTCTACTATTACTAATGCTATTGTTTGTCGAAAGCAAACAGACGTTATATACACTGATTTTAGTAAGGCGTTTGATAAAGTAAATCACAGACTCTTACTATCCAAGTTAAACATAATTGGATTTAATAATAATTTCATAAATTGGCTTTCTTATCTCATTGGAAGGAAACAAGTATTTTTTCAGAAAAGTCTCTCCAGATCAATTCGTGTATCCTCTGGTGTCCCACAGGGTAGCCAAGTTTTACTATTCATTAACGACTTGCCCTATTCTTTATCAACTTTAACTTACATATGTTTGCAGACAACGTGCAATTATTTTCTTCTTATGCTAGCGTTGCGGACTGTACTGCAGGATGATTTGGACAGATTTGGTTCCTGGTGGAATTTAATTTTATTGAATTGAACATAAAAAGTGTAAACATGTGTGCTTCTCTATAAGAAGATTATTGGCTACTAAATTTAAATTATGTGGCTCAGAATTGACAAATTATGAGTGGGGTTGTGGCATCTGAATACCAAAAATCTATATTAACGTCCCATTTTGACCTTCTAGACTTTGGATTTCCTAAGGTACAATTACGCATGTGGTGAATCATTTTGTAGAATGTGTGCTGACTTTAACTCGTTATATCATTTAATTGACTTTAATTGACTCATTGTCTTATAACAATTTAGACTACTTGCAAACTACAAATTTCCTTATTGTTTACTCATAGTGTTTCTCATAAGAAGTTTTTTTATCGTATACTTATAGTTTTTCTAATTTTTTAACTGGTTCTGGTTTCTTATATTTTACTAAGTGAAGGTGGCAGTTATATTTAATTTTCTAGTAACTATTATATCGATTGGCTGTTGATAAATATCTGTAGCCAATTTACATATACGACGTTTCTTGTCATCTCTCCATTATGGATCGGTCCATAATGTGTACGTTGTCACTACGTCATGGGGACGTTGCCCCTTCGGCCGACAGGGGCGAGTGTAACACTACTCAACAAAATGAAAAAAATTTCATGTACTCCGGATGCGATAATTTTTTCTGTGTAGATAACCTTGACATGAGCTCGAAAAACGCAATAAAAATTTTTTTTTTCGTTTGGTTTTTGTTTTATTTCCTTTTTTTAAATTTTAAAAATTTTTTTTTGGTTAATTTGTTTCGTCCGGCATAACTCGGGAACCACTAGCCCGATTTAATTGAATTAAATTTTAAAAAATTTAAAATTACAAATCCCTTAATCTGTTCATATATTGTTTTCCTATACAAGCAACAGTTTCCAAGTTAAAAATGAATATAAAAGGAAAAAACTTATTTTTTGCCTAAAGATTTAAATTTTTTTTTTTAAAAAATCCATAAAAAATCCAAAATGAAAAAAAAAATGTCAAATCTTATTACTTTTACGTAAAGTCACATAACCTATGAGCAAAATGAGACAAAGATCATGAAAATCGATGCACGCGTTTCGCTTTTATTCGCAATTGAGTAAAGGTATGAATTTCAAAAATTTGCTCGACATATGCACAACTTTGTCTATGGTGAGGTTTTTTTTTTTTATTACAAAAAAAATTAAAATTTGTTGGGTGACAAAAATATATGACAAAAATATATGATTTGAAATTCATACCTTTACTCAATTGCGAATAAAAGCGAAACGCGTGCATCGATTTTCATGATCTTTGTCTCATTTTGCTCATAGGTTATGTGACTTTACGTAAAAGTAATAAGATTTGACATTTTTTTTTTCATTTTGGATTTTTTATGGATTTTTTAAAAAAAAAAATTTAAATCTTTAGGCAAAAAATAAGTTTTTTCCTTTATATATTCATTTTTAACTTGGAAACTGTTGCTTGTATAGGAAAACAATATATGAACAGATTAAGGGAATTGTAATTTTAAATTTTTTTAAAATATAATTCAATTAAATCGGGCTAGTGGTTCCCGAGTTATGCCGGACGAAACAAATTAACCAAAAAAAAATTTTTAAAATTTAAAAAAAAAAAAATAAAACAAAAACCAAACGAAAAAAAAATTTTTATTGCGTTTTTCGAGTTCATGTCAAGGTTATCTACACAGAAAAAATTATCGCATCCCGAGTATATTTTGACTGTTGACTAGTGTACGTGGCGTGGGAACGTTCGTCTAAAAAAGGTATGAAAAATTATTATATACATATGATAAAGCGTGGTTAAATTTTATAGGCCGATGTTGATTTTTGAATAAAACACAAATTATTTAGGAAATTATTGTCTTTTCTTTTTATTATGATAATATTGGTATGCTTCAATTATGTATGGAGCAAAATCTCGACTTCGGCGGCACACCTCCATCCGATGGTCCACATTTTCAATGGCGCTGAGGCATACTTGACGTTCTATGCCTTTAATGTGCCGAATTATCTCATCCTTGAGCTCTTGAATTGTTGCTGGCTTATCGACATACACCTTTTCTTTAAAATAACCACAAAGAAAGAAGTCCAACGGTGGTAAATCACATGATCTTGGCGGTCAATTAACATCGCCACGACGTGAGATAACACGGCCATTGAATTTGTTGCGCAATAGAGCCATTGTTTCGTTAGCTGCGTTGCAAGTGGCACCGTCCCGTTGAAACCACATATCGTCCACATCCATATCTTCCAATTCGGACCCTAAAAAGTTACGATAGCGAACATCAGTAACTGCCTGACCGGCCTCATTTTGGAAAAAATATGGCCCGATGATGCCGCCCAAACTGTCACTCTTTGTGGATGCATTGTTTTTTCGACAATCACTCATTGATTATCATTCGGCCAAATGCGGCAATTATGCTTATTGACGAATCCACTGAGGTGAAAATGTGCCTCATCACTGAAGATGAATTTCTTCGAAAATTGATAGTCCACTGTTGAATTACTTTAACGCGTTGCTAGCTTGTGTATCTTTCCATGGTTCAAATTTTGTTATTATGAAATGAAATGCAGGAAAAAAATTAAAGTTTAGGTGTGGTTCACGTTCAACATCGGCCCTTAAAATTTAACCACCCTTTAGCAGATGGTCTAAAAATAATCTAATATTTGTACTTGCTACCAACGTGAATTAAAAAAATAAGTTCAAGAAATATGTAACTCGTTGTCTATACCAAGTAACGCAATTAAATCTGAGGTCATTTTGACTACATAAAAATATTTTGCAAACTATTGCAAATATTCGTCAAAATCGTCACTTTTCAAAATATTAATTATTGAGGACTAACCTACGGTCACTTTAATTATAGAGACAGTGTGTTTACGGTCTGGCCCAAAAAATCGTCAATGAAAATAAGAAAAATAAAGGGAGAAGAGACAAAATCGTGGTACACCTGCGGACAGAAGTTATATAGGCTATCACTTAGTAAGACTTCGGACTCTAAATACCTCACAAGATGGTGGTTAATCATGCTCTCCTTTACCTTTGAGAGCACAGGGAAAACAGCAATTGGCCAATAACTCGTAGTTTAATTGGCTTCACCACTTTTTGGAGATCGGCTGGAGGTTTGGAACCTTCTAACGCTCTGGAAAGACTCCCGCAGTTTAAGCAAGGCTCAAACGTGCTAGCGACCAATAGCAGACGTGCTAGCGACCAAGAGCACTAACATAGGACAATTGCCGAAATACAATCCGGGCCTGGGGACTTATTTATGTATATCGAGATTCGCGGGAACCAATTTAACTATAGGTGTTCCAAAAAATATCTGAGTCATGAAACTCAATACAGTTTCGATTTCCGGTAACGAAGAATTTCCAGCAAAGATTATAGCCAATAGGGTCGTGAATGCCTGGTCGTTTTTAATAAGAGTTGGGAATGATGATTAACCAAAAGCTCTTACTTCTCTTGGGAGAAGTACGTAGACGAAGATCGTGCAGAAATTTTTCACGCCTATGCACACTGACACACGACTTTCTCTCCTGCTTAAGCCTAGTATTCACCTAAAACGAAATTTTCGTTCAGGAGTTTTGCATTTATCTCTACACGAAAGAATTGTAGTGTAGAGCACTGTAGAGGAAGCAACCGTTATACAATTTAAAAAAAAATATTTTTTTCAAATTCATTTAAATACCATCAAAAACAACTTCGCAACATTTGTTAATTTATTTTTTGGAAAAATTCTAAAATTCATTAACCAAACAATTATCAGAACATTAATTTTCGTTTGCAGATGGTGAAAAAGTCTACACTGCTCGTATAATCATCCCTGTAACAGTTGAAAATTCTGCCACCTTTTCGTTTCAGCTGAATACCTCTAAACGAAAATAGCTAAACGGAATTTACAACTGGTAAATTTGAGTAAGCAAAGTTTCCAATTGAAAAGCTGGAAAACGTGGCTGAGTTCAGCCCAACGTGGCTTTTCGTAGGTAAAAACTGTCCGCTTTGGGGCTTGTATATAAGTGACGAGAAGAGCAGAATACGAGAAACAATGCAGTGATCAGAATTGCCAAAAGGCGCAAGGACATCAACTTCGTACTTTTCAAGGTGCGAGTTAAGAATAAGTCAAATTAATGGTGTTGATGCCCTTCGACACACGGAATATGTGTCGGTTCATTTGCTTATTGCGTTTTGGCCCGCAGTTGTTTGGTACGAAAACCATGCAAAATTATGTCCATTAAAATAAGGAAAACTACATTAAAATACATATTTAACAGGACAGCGATGCAAAACACTCGGAAATGTTGTCATTGCCAAATAACAATGACTGAAATTAAGTACTATATATACAAGGGCTACAAAATAACTTTAATAAAGTAGAAATTTTATGCAACAAAGACGAACTAGACTTTTTAGAACATGGAATTAATATAACAAACTAAATTCAAATAGTAACATATTCGAACTTAACCAAAAAAGGGGGCGTCATTACTAATTATAAGAAACATTCGATCTTGTGCAAGAAGGAAATAGTGCGCGAATCGATAATAAAATATATTTTAAAAATATAATTGAAAGTGCAATAAACGATAACAGCTTAAGCAATTTATAAGAAACTATATTAGAGTGATCAGTACATCAAGTACAACAATACTCGTAGATTATGTAATAACTAATAGTTAAAAAACATTGGGTCAGATAAATGAAAGTGACAAAATGACTTCCATTAGATTATAAATATAAAAATTGAGATTGAGCAGAAAGTAAACCAACGCAAAACAGTGCAATATTTAATGAAATAATACACAAGTTGAGTGAAATCTTACAATGAAAAAAATAAACAAATATAGTTATGCGAACAAATGGTATACCAGCTATATAACACCAATATAAAAAGAAGTTAAAAATACAGCGAGATATATCAGCGAGATAAATTACCCGGATGAAAGGAAGATTAGTCGGAATACAGGGAACAACGAAACCGGTACAAAATGAAAACAGAAAAAGTCAAAGATATAAACGACAGAATTAATAAAGCCAAAGATCAGAAGCGAATTTGAAAGAAAATAAGAAGCCTTGTGATTAAAAAATCAAATACTGTGATAAAATCTGCGATATTTAACTAAGTGAAATAAAAGGAAAATGTACACATAGCCAATCGTTTGTAAATATTTCGTGGATCGTTAAGAAAATAAGAGATTCAATTGGAACAATACAGTATGTAAATAATCTAACAACGTGTGATAATGTATTCAAATTTTTGAATATATTTTACAGATCGAAGGATAATTCTTACTGAATTGAAAAACAAATCCAATTATAATAAAATATCAATTAACATAATCCTGGATAACAGTTGGACCAAGCTTACTTAACGTTATGAACCTATCTCTACATACAGGCGAAAATAAATATGGAAAGAAACGATGGTTACACCAATCGAAAAAAAATGCGAAGGCCACAAACTGCAAAGAATCTTCTTATTTTGCGTGTTAAGTACTTTTGGTCCGCAAGAATAAAAGTTAAAGTGCATATTACTTCATTATTTTCCTTCGGTGTTTCCTCGACCTTTTTCCAACTTCCTTAGGAATATTTTATTATTAAAGCGATTAGAGCGAAACACAGTCTTTAAAATGTAAAACTTACAAATATACGTTACATTTAACAAACAAGACAATCTAACCACCACTGTGTAATGAGTTCATGTTGTATATATCTTCTTCCGTATTAATGGCTCTCGTCATTTGTTAAATTCTAACAGCCGTATTCATAAAAATTTAAAACAGCTTTACAAACGATTGTTAAGCTTAATGTATGAAAACTGTATTCATAAACGATTATTAGCTTAATAATAATTTTAAATGTGTGCATTTTAATATTCTTTCGACCCTACTTTAACAGTTTTTTAAAGTGACGTTTGTGTTTGTTTGTTTACATTTGCACACAATACAAAAAAGGGAAAATTGTAAAAAATTCACTAGTGATGTGTAAAAAATCAAAATAAAAAAATAGTATTCGTTATTCGAATACCTTTTTTTTATCAGTAATACATAATTGATCTCAATTTGTCTTTGATTTAAACATGATTTCGTTTTATTATTTTACAAGTAAGCATATATATATATATATATGTATATATATATATATATATATATATATATATATATATATATATATATATATATATATATATATATATATATATATATATATATATATATATATATATATATATATAAATATATATATATATATATATATATATATATATATATATATATATATATATATATATATATATATATATATATATATATATATATATATATATATATATATATATATATATATATATATATATATATATATATATATATATATATATATACTTGTTCATATACTTATACAGTACTTTAACTAAAATACATATCAATCAATTTGTCAATTCAATGCTGGCAATACCGTCGTCATTTTACGTTAATGATGCATTAATAACGCGCCACAATTGTATGAGTAGTCGAATCCATAAATCTTTTTATTGTTTATTTAAATATAAACAAAAAAGTGTTCTTCCTTGACTAAAAATTAAAAAAAAAACTTATGTTTAAATAAAAGACAAACTCAGATCAATTTTTTGTTACAGATGAAAATGTTCTCGAATAACGATATTTTTTTTCTTATTTTGATTGTGTACACATCACTAGTGATCTTTGTACAATTTTTCCTTTTTTTGTGTTCTTTGTCATGTTTATCCATTTGTGCAACTTTTGCACAAATCCTGCTGACCGCGGGTTGTGATAGGCCATGAAGGTCACCTGCGTCATCCCAAAACTAAAATTCCGCGTCTTTCTTTATATATGTAACTATTTTAGAACACTAACTTACTTCTCTTCGTCCCCAGCAACGTAAAGCTACTAAAACCTGTAGTTCTGGCGATGTCCCGTTTCCTCTACGGTCTACAGAAATATCCTTTTTTACTTAATCGACAATTTTTCTTACCGTTTGTTTTTTAAACGACATCTTTTGTTTGAATTGCTTATCCCGAACAGAATATGGGTATTTTCTCTTCTTATACATTTTCGATTGACGAAAGTTCGAAATTTGGGTAATAGTTTCTATTCCAAGGAAATAACAATAGTTCTCACCTAATCTTCTGATTAAATATAACGTATTCATTGTATTATTTTAAAGTTAACTTTTTTCTTGTTTTTATTGCAAAAATTCCGCAAAAGTAAACAAACCAAGAGCAAATGCCACTTTTAAAAAACGATTAAACTAGGGTCGAAGGAATATTAAAATTTACACAGGAATTTTAAGCTAAAACTCGTTTATGAATATAATTTTCACACTTTTAGCTTAACAGCGGTTTGTAAAGCTGTTTTAAATTGTTATGAATACGGCAGTTAGACTTTAAGCGCGCATTTGAAACGATAGATCGCAAAATTATGGTTAATAAGTAAATCATCGTTAAGTTCGGCCAGTCCGAACCTTATATACTCTCCACCGTCCACAGTTGCTAAGTAAACAAAGTGGTCCATTTTTGGATAATCGACCGTTTCGACCAAATGATCCAAAAAGTCCAGCAACTATGCCCTTTTTTAGGTATTTAGTGCGTCCCAACTAAAAGAACCTATTTAAACCATTATCCGTCTACAAAAACTTTAAGATTTGTTAATCAAATACTCAAAAACAGTACTTTTTATGTACCTTTAGTCCCTTAAAGGGAAACTTTTTCCTCCCTGGGCCAATTCGGTAGAGGGTATATAAAGCTTTATGTGAATAGAATCATAAAAGGAAACGAATTCATGGGGTTTAAATCATATTTAACAAATAGGATTTCAGTTAACAAATAATAACTGTGTTAAATCGGACGAAATTGACGACTTTACGCGTTATACACCCTATCGATCATGAGTGACAGTCAAAAATTCATCCGTTTTGAAGGATTGTTCATAGCGGTCACATTAGCATTCATGTTTGATGCTCAAACCATTAGTCAAGTAGTTAAGTTTGAGTAATAAACATGGACAATTGGGTGCGCGTTATTAATCATTGCGTTAGCTGAAAAAAATAAAAGTACAAAAAACCAAATGGGTAAAGTGATGGGTGGCCTCCTACAGAGAGCACTTTTGTTTGTACTTGCTCATTATACTTTATAGCTCTCCGTACACTTTACATCCCCCACCATGTACTCATGTGAGTGAAGATAAATTCGAATTTAAATTTCAAAAACGAAAAAAATCCGCGGTCCCCAAAGGGATAAAACAGTTAAATTCGAATTTATCTTCACTATTTGACGAGACAGCAGTGTTTGCATAGTGAAGTTAAATTCGAATTTAACTTCACATAGAAAGACAAAATTGCAAGATTTGCTTAAGAGCGGCTCTAATGGCGTCCATGGACGATAACTGGAAATACTTTCGTCAATCAGACTACTGCCAGGTTATTGCTACTAGTACTGGCTACTATCACTAGAAGACCGATTGTCTGAAATAATTTTCAGAATATTGAATTCTTCACCTGGAATATAAAATTTGGGGAAAATTGCTCTTGAGCGGATCTAAGTGCGTCCATGGAGGACAACTGGAAATACTTTCGTCAATCAGACTACTGCCAGATTACTGCTACTAGTACTGGCTACTACCGCTAGAAGGCCGTTTGTCTGAAATAATTTTCAGAATATTGAATTCTTGACCTGGAATATGAAATTTTGGGGAAAATTGCTCTAGAACGGATCTAAGTGCGTCCATGAAGGACAACTGGAAATACTTTCGTCAGTCAGACTACTGCCAGATTATTGCTACTAGTACTGGCTACAATCGCTAGATGGCCGTTTGTCTGAATAATTTTTAGAATATTGAATTCTTGACCTGGAATATGAAATTTGGGGAAAATTGCTCTAGAGCGGATCTAAGTGCGTCCATGGAGGACAACTGGAAATACTTTCGTCAATCATACTACTGCCAGATTATTGCTACTAGTACTGGCTACTATCGCCAGAAGACCGTTTGTCTGAAATAATTTTCAGAATATTAAATTCTTCTTCTGGAATATGAAATTTGGGGAAAATTTCCCCAATTTGCAGTTGTCCTCCATGGACGCACTTAGATCCGCTCAAGAGCAATTTTCCCCAAATTTCATATTCCAGGTGAGGAATTCAATATTCTGAAAATTATTTCAGACAAACGGCCTTCTAGCGATCGTAGCCAGTACTAGTAGCAATAACCTGGCAGTAGTCTGATTGACGAAAGTATTTATAGTTGTCCTCCATGGACTCACTTAGATCCGCTCTAGAGAAATTTCCCCCAAAATATCATATTCCAGGTCAAGAACTCAATATTCTGAAAATTATTTCAGACAAACGGCCTTACAGCATTATTAGAGGATACTAGTAGCAATAATTTGGCAGTAGTCTGATTGACGAAAATATTTCCATTTGTCCTCCATGGACGCACTTAGATCCGCTCTAGAGCAATTTTCCACAAATTTCATATTTTAGGTGAGGAATTCAACATTCTGATAATTATTTCAGACAAACGACCTTCTAGCGATAGTAGCCATTACTAGTAGCAATAATCTGGCAGTAGTCTGATTGACGAAAGTATTTCCAGTTGTCCTCCATGGACGCAATTAGATCCGCTTTAAAGCAAATCACTCAAATCTGTCTTTCTATGTGAAGTTAAATTCGAATTTTACTTCACTATGCGCACACTGCTGACTCGTCAAATAGTGAAGATAAATTCAAATTTAACTTTTTTAACCCACTGGGGACCGCGGATGTTTTGCGTTTTTGAAAGTTAAATTCGAATTTATCTTCACTCACATCATGAACTCAGCTGGTTATGTCCCAGAGACAACGCTGCATTTCATAGAAGCTTCATATAATCTTTTTCGCAGTCCATGTTCGCGCTTCAAATATTTCGCTTGACTGGCACTTTTTGGTACACGCTGTCACTCAAAAATAAATATGGTTGGTTGGCTGTAAACACGTAACGCACGTAAACAAGATAAATTTGAGCAAAACTGTCAGTCATGATCGATAGACCTACCCGCCTTGCAGGTCCCAAGTAATACTTTGTTGCTCTATCGACACATGATTTAAATTGATAGGACTACGTAAACTTAGTGTTTTTAAATCCTCATTTTGAATGCATTTTGAACCTGAGACTGGACATGCTTGAATTAGAACGGAAAGTTGGATGGAAACAGTACAACCTAGCCTCAGCTTACAGCAACATACTGTAAAAACTTCAGGACGATCTGACTGTTATTATCACCGACCATTTTTCCAAAAAAAAACAATTTTGCATCATATCAGGAGTATATGTACCAAACATCATCTTTCTATCTCTAAAATTCCATGAGTTATAGCCGTTTGAAATATTGAGGTCAATTACCTTACTTTCACCCCAAAGAATATGGCTACATTGTGTAAAAACTTTAGGAAGATCGGTCCAGCCGTTCAGACGGCTACACGGAACAGACAGACAAACATTCATTTTGACACACATATACTTAATAAGTAGATAGATGTTGCAACCCTACTTTGAATTTGGCTTAACCATTTCAGTCTCTCTGAAACTCAATTAGAAAGAATGCAGAAATTTCGAAACAAAGCTATGAGAACAATTTTGTGCTACACCAGTACAAGTAACGCTTGATACATACTATAGAGGGCGACCGCAAAAGTAACTGGCCTAACATAAAAAAACCGTTTTTTTGGAATAATTATTATTTATTTTTCAACATAATCTCCTTCCAACTCAATACACTTCATCAAACGTTTTTCAAGTTTTTTAATTCCATCCGAAAGATAAGATTTTTCAAGACCTTCAAAATATGCCTCAGTTTCAGCAATAACCTCGCTTTTGGACGAACATTTTTTGCCACCGAGAATTTTTTTAAATTTGGAAACAAGAAATAATCGGAGCTAAATCTGGACTTTATGGTGGATGCGGAGCAATTTCAAATCGTAGTTCGGCCAGTTTTTATTGAGTTAAAAATGCAGTGTGTGAAGGAGCATTATTTTGATGAAAAAGAACTTTTTTTTCTAAATGCGGTCGTTTTATCTTGATTTCTTCACTCAACCGATCCAATAATGCACAATAATATTCACTATTTATAGTTTTTCCTTTCTCAAGATAATCAATAAATATTATACCCCTTGCATCCCAAAACGATTTTTTGGGGCAAAGTCAACAAACGCGGCACCAATCTTGCGGATAGCTTTTTCATGTGGATGGAGTTCATCATGTAAAATACTCCAAACTTGTTTTTCGTGTATTTTAACAATATCAGCAAGTTGTCTGAGCTTTATTCGTCTATCTTTAGTCACTTCATTAAATATTTTTTTAATGTTTTCAATAGTAGTAGCAGTTTTCGGTCTTCCAGAGCGTTGTTCATCTTCCGTACTTGAACGACGCATTTTAAATTGTTGAACCCAGGATTTCACGGTGGAGTATGATGGTGCATTATCACCATGAACAGAATCCAATTCATCTTTGATTAATTGTAGCGTATAACCTTTCATATAAAAGTGTTTAATTACCGCACGAAACTCTTTATTTTCCATTTTTCAAAAATCATAAAACTTGTTTACTTCAATCACCTGTGACAAAGAAAATAATCATTAAATATTTCGGAAATTTTGACAGATGGCTTATAAAAGATTGCTTTTAAAAAACAAAAAAAAGTTGCTAGTAAAACAGAAAATGTGCCAGGCCAGTTAGTTTTGCGGTCGCCCTCTAAAATAGACCAACACGAAACAAAGGCTGACAATCAACACTCTCAAATTTATATTTAAAATGAAGCAAGGTAACTGAATATGTAGTATGTAGCGAACCATGATATGATGACGAAGCATAACCAAATGAAAGGTATCCCATTTTTTCCATTTCCAATACCAACCTAACGCCGACTATAATACAGAAATCTGCCAAGTGTAAAGACCCAGCTCTTTTCGTTTGAACTAAATCGTGCTTTAAACAGAAGAACATGGCTAGATCGTCTCAGAATTTTACGACGATCAATAATAAATATAGTTTGTATGGCCGCAGATAAGTATTTCAATGTGTTACAAACGATATGACAAACATATAAAGGGTGGTCAAAGTAATTTGCAAGATGTTTTTTTATAAATAAAACAAGAAGTTTTCAGACAATTATCAATATATATTTTATTATGATAGAAGGATCTTTGACAATTATGTGTGAAACAAAATATCGCCACGGCTTTGGTGGCGATGGTCCATATTTCCAATGAATCTGAGACATAATGGAGGTTCAATGTCTTTATGGTGCCGAATGATAATTGTCTATTTTCAGACAATTATCAATATATTTTTATTATGATAGAAGGATCTTTGACAATTACGTGTGAAACAAAATATCGCCACGGCTTTGGTGGCATATCTCTATCCGATGGTCCATATTTGCAATGAATCTGAGACATAATAGAGGTTCAATGTCTTTAATATGCTGAATTATCTTATCTATTAGCTCTTGAATTTTTTTTGGCTTACTGACGTACACTTTTTCTTTTTAATATCTCCAAAGAAAGAAGTAAAACGGTGTCAAATCACGCAATCGTTGGGATAACACGGCCATTGAATTTCTCGAGCAAAAGAGCCATTGTTTCGTTGGCTGTGTGTTGGAACCACAAATTGTCCTGGTCCATATCCTCAATTTCTGGCAACAAGAAGTCCGTTTTCATCTCGCGATATCAAACACTATTCACCAGTCGAGGTTGACGGTTCTTCTGCCACACTATCGCGTACACATTAATGTTTTCCGCAGAACGAACTGTGCGAGCATGCACAGGTTTTTGACATTTCCTACACTCCTGGTTTGAAATTTGCACACAACTCTCCTGATTGTGAACACATTTTGTCGATTATACTCACCAAAATCTTTTATACTCGTATAATCCTATCATATGGTGGAGAAGACAATAAAACAAATAAAAATATATTTAAGAAAAATTATGTAGATTTAATCAAAGTCCGTTATAAATATTTGTACTTTAAACTTAATATTAAACGTCAAAGTATTGAAAATACTAATAAAGAAACTTACTTACTCGTAATGTAGTGTGAGGGTTAAGGATAGCGGCAACTGGTTTTGAGGTACATGCCAAACAACTCACGTTCGAAATACATCCCTAGAGTGTCAAATAGCACAGCCTTGAAAAAAAATATATGGGGCATTGGAATAACCACAAAGAAAATGGCTAGGTAGGGAAGTAAAAATGGTAAGGGGAAAATGACAAAAAAGTCTTTCTTTTTCTTAAGAGTCTGGAGCATGAAGGAGGTTCAAAAAATTAAAATTTAAGAAAACGGAAACAAAATTTGAATAAAAAATTATTTTAAACTCCATACATATACTGAAATAAAAGAACCAGAACAAACATTTTAAAATAAAATAAAGAAATACCAGCAGCTACATACTGGCAGTGAAACTTGCACTTAAAACAAAAAATACATATTGCAAGGCTAAGACTTTACACTGAAAAAAAACCTGCGACTGTCGATTCTATGTACCGGATTGATCCGAAACAAACACTCTTCGGCCAGGGTCTGTCACCTCAATAATATGTGTTTTTTGTTCGTCCATTTTTTCGTCGTGGTAGCAGCACTTCCCGGAATGCCTGCTCTGAATACGACTGGTCCGAGCAGGGATCGAACAAAATCACGGACCTTGGATCTGCTCGGTTTGTCATAACCGTATACACCATCGTGCTACGTCTTGAGGGTGTAATCGTTGCATGGAGTGGGTGCACTTCAGGAGCTGTTCAGGTCTGAACCATATGAGGGTGGAGTTGCCTATGTCATCCGCTGCGCAAAGTCATCAAAGGCGCTGGGTCCGGACGGAGTCTCAATGCTGATGTTTAAGCACTTGGATACCCCGGGAGTAGAGTACATGACCAAAGTGCTCAATCTGTCGCTAGCCACTCACTTAGTTCGCGATGCTTGGAAAATGGGCAGAGTGGTTCCGCTACTGAAGACTGAAGCTACAGGCCGATCTCACGCTTTAAGCGTATTTGCTACTGGATCGAACACTTTCCTTGTGCTGCCTGATCGAACACTTTCCTTGTGCTGATCATCAGCGTGGATTCCGCAAGCAGCACAGCACAACTGCTTTACTTGCAATTACCACACGTATAAGTCGCGGCCTTAACCAGAACAAGCCTAACGGCAGGACGGTCCTCGTGGCTCTTGGCATAACAAAAGCCTTCGACACGGTCAATCATGCCACTCTGTTCAAGGACATTGAAGAAACGTCCCTTTCGCCCAGTTTGAAACGCTGGGTCGTAAACTATAAGTGTGGGTGCCAGTCATATGTAGAATTTAGACAGAAAGTTGTTATAGCGGTTATAAGAACACAATAAGTCTGGCAACATCGGTCTTTGACAATATCATATTTGCATCATTGTTTTTTAGTACTATAATATTTAAAATGCTGCACATAGTGTGGCATCTTAGATCGTCCATTTTAATATTGTTATGTTACAGTTTTATATCAAGCTTTCGATGAGCGACATGCCATCTCATTGTTACTCGTATTACTTGTTAATAAATGTTTATAACGTCTAATTACGTGTACAACCTCTTTCAATCGAACACAACAATTGGCGACGAGAATAAAACAGAAAAACAATATCAAACTAGCTCATCAAAATAAATATTCGTTATGGCCGAGGATCAAATGAAGAATTTACTGGAGGCTATGGCGGCAATGACAACCGCTTTAACTAAACAACAATCTCAACAATCATCGAGTATTACTGGTGTTAGCGTCATATCAATTTTCGAAGCGTTCGACCCAAATGCTGAAAATTTTAAAATGTGTCAGGAGCGGCTCGAAACCCATTTTCAACTAAAAATTGTAGCCAATCTGATACTTCAATATGTGGGTTCAACAAATTATTCATTATTATCGTCGTTGGCTGCCCCTAAGTGTGTCATGTCGCTAAAATACGACGAAAGAATTAAATTATTTCAAACGCATTTTTGTCCCAAAAAGAATGTTTCGGTGGAACAACACTTGTTTTTAAACAAAATACAAAATGAAAATCAAAGTATTGCAGATTTTGTTGGTGTCTTGCAGAAAAAAGCGGATGAATGTGGTTTTGTGTGTGTGCACTGAATCGGTATTTTTTGAAAGATATTTTTTGTAGAGCGCAGTTCATAAGAGGCATTCGGGACGACAGCATTCGCGAACAACTGCTGCAGACGCCAAATGAATCCTTCCAAAACATCGTCGGAAAAGCAAATGCTTTGGAAGCAGCAAAAGTGGGCAATAATTAACAATTCTTCAAGTGATGTGAATAAAATTCAACAATCAGTTTCAACCAAATGAAGTAACCGGTACAAGCCATCAAATAATCGAAATCGATTTTCATCCCCATCAAAAATCGAATATAAACTTGGTCTGGAGGGTTTTTGTCTTCGGTGCGGGCGTAGTAATCATATGTCAAACGAAGGCAAAATAAACAAACAAAAATTAAAATGTGAAGCCTGCAGTAAAAGAGGTCACTTAAAACAAGTTTGCATAAAATTTAAATTAAAACAAAGAAAAGAAAATTCCTTGCATGTTGTCGATTCGTGCTCGTCGGATGACGATTATTTTGGTGATGACGGTATTCATCAAATAATAGACATATACAGCAAAACGGAAATAAAAAATCCAGAACTGCAAAAATTTTTCACAGCTGTTTACATCGAAGGACAAAAACAAACATTTATGGTAGACTCTGGAGCTGGCTACACATTGATTCCGAAAAGCGATTTTGATAAATTAAAATTAAATGTGAAAATGCAGAAAACAAATATTGCTTTTCATGCTTATACAGGTGATATTTTTGTGCCGCTGGGAGTTGTAAATGTAAACGTCAGATACAAAAATTCCAAAAAGCAAATGTTTGTGGTAGAGTCAAAACATTCACCGTTGCTTGGACGTGTTTGAATAAGGCATCTTAAAATAAATCGTAATGACGTCGACAGAGATTATTTAAAGGTAAATGAAAATTCAATTAACGCTTCTATTAAATCGATATCAGTAATTTTAAAAAGGATTCCGCAATTTTTCAAGAAAATGTAGGTTGTATTCCGGATTTAATATGTTCTCTAAAATTACACGAGGGATCCAAGCCAGTATTCCTAAGAGAACGGCAAGTTCCTTTTGCTTTGCGTGAAAAAGTGGAGAAAGAATTGGATTCCTTAGAGAGAGACGGCATTATAACGTTATATTATATATATTTTACAAGGCCTTGAAGGCACAATATCATATTTAGATGATATAATTGTACATGGTGCTACATTAATCGAATGCGAAAAACGGTTAATACAATGTTTTGAGCGATTTCAAAAATATCAATTGCATGTCAACAAAAATTAATGTGAATATTTCAAGGAACGAATTTATTATTTGGGGTATGCCATCAGCTTTAACGAGATTTCAAAGTGTCCAACAAAAACAGATACAATGCGCAACCTTCCACGTCCAGAAAATGCAGATGACGTTAGACGTTTCTTAGGAATGGTAACTTATTATTCTCGGTTTATTCCAGATATGGCTACAATAACATTTCCACTTCGCACTTTGTTGGAAAAAGGTAACAATTTTTCTTGGACAAGAAAATGTGAAGAAGCATTTACGAAGTTGAAGAAAGAAATTTCTCCAAGGTTTTAACTACAAGATTGAGCGTAGAAAAGCCGAACAAATTGTGCACGTTGATTGTTTATCTAGAGCTCCAATTAAACATGTATCAAATTTTAAACAATATCCTGATAAAGAAACTCAATGTATTCAAGAGCAAACAATCAACGAAATTTCTACATTTTCGATAACTGCGACTTCAATTTCAAAAGAAACAGAACGCGATAAAGAGCCTAACAGGCTGAAGAAAGCATTAGTAAGTGGGTATGTTTTCGATCCCGAATATTCAATTCAAAATGGTGTCGTCTTCAAAAATGATAGTTATGATTCCCGTAAAGTTACGAGAAGAAATTTTAAAGGAATTGCACCACACACATATCGGCATTGTAAAAATGAAACAATTGCCTCGAAAATATTGCTTTTGGAAAGGAATCGATTCTGACATTGAGCGCAGTTCGATCTTGTCCTGATTGTGCGATGGTAAGAAAAAATCCAGTAAAAGTAGAGACTCATCATTGGGAGGAACCGACGGAAAATTTTCAAAGAGTTCATATTGATTACGCTGGACCATTTCAAAATCATCATTTTCTCGTTTTAGTCGATGCCAAATCAAAATTGCCTGAAATCAGAATTACAAAAGTTGCTCCAACATCTGAAAAAACAATTATTTTGTTACAACATATTTTTGCAACACACGGTTTGCCACAAATTATCGTTTCTGACAATGCAACAATTTTTAAAAGTTCGACTTTTTCATCTTTCTGTGCAGAATTAAAAAACCAAATTGAAGTCAGTGGAAAATGAAAAAATACCGCTTCACGTTAAAGTTAAAGAAATTGTTTCAAGATATAGAGCTACACCGCAGGCCAATGGGAAAAGTCCGGCTCAACTGTATCTTGGCCGAGACTCTCGCCCAATAAAACATTCAAAATCGAATTCACATAAACCGGTAGAATGCACACTTAGTGTGGGAGAGAGAGTCAAAGTCCGATGGTTCGAAAAAAGCGTTCCCACTTGGAAATTTGGCACCGTCATAAAGAAACTGGGAAACATTCATTATCAAATTAAACTCGATAATAATTGTATTTTAAAACGTCACATTAATTAATTATTTAAATCAATGGTACACAACCAAAACCAGCCTGTTTCTATTACAGATCCTCCAACTAGGAAAAATCCGCAAATAGAAGAAGTCATTTTTCATCGATATCCACTAGAACCAACTGAAAGCACAAATCATCATGCCACTGCAGAACCTCAACTGGAACAAGAGCTGTTCACCCCTAGAAGGTCGACTAGAACTAGACGCCAACCAGCCCATTTAAATGACCATGTTCGATATTAGTGTGGGAGATTGTTATAGCGGTTATAAGAACACAATAAGTCTGGCAACATCGGTCTTCGACAATATCATATTTGCATCATTGTTTTCTATGTTTTTTTAGTATTATAATATTTAAAATGCTGCACATAGTGTGGCATCTTAGATTGTCCATTTTAATATTGTATATGTTACAGTTTTATATCATGCTTTCGATGTGCGACATGCCATCTCATTGTAACTCGTATCACTTGTTAATAAATGTTTATAACGTCTAACTACGTGTACAACTTCGAAGCCCCGTACAGTTAAACAAGGAGTTCCCCAGGTTGGAGTGATATCCCCGGCTCAGTTTAACCTCGACCTCTCTAAACTTCCTGCACCACCAGGCGGCGTTGAAATTGTGTCATACGTTGACGATTGCATAATTCTGGCGATAGGACCTAAAGTGGATGACATATGCGAGAAAATCAACGGTTACCTCACTGACTTAGCACGCCTTCTCACTGCGAGGAATATGAAAATATCCGCCTCCAAATCATCAGCCACACTGTTTACTGCATGCATCGCAAAGGTGCGGTTGTCACTCAATGTGAAAGTCGATGACGTCAATATCCCGACTACCAACTACCCCAAAATCCTTGGGGTCACATTGGACAGTCTTTTTCGATCAACTGCACATGCTACAGCAATCTGCGATAAACTCAAAAGTAGGAACAAGGTCCTCAAGTCACTTGCCGGCAGTACTTAGGGAGCCGACAAAGAAAGTTTGTTGACCTCTTACAAAGCGATAGGTCGGTCTGTAGCAAACTACGCAGCACCCGTATGATCGGCAAACATGATGACGACGCACTAGAAGAAAATTCAGACTTGCCGGAATGCCGGCCATCAACAGGGTGTCTTCTTATGTCTTCTGAGAACCATCTACATGAGGAGACGAAGGTCCTTATCGTGTGCAGACACAATTTCTTACTGTCTAAGCAATACCTGCTAGGGTGTTTTCGTAACAGTCATCCTAACCACCATCAATTGGACAGGATGACTCCGCCCAGGCAGATCAGGTTCGATCTTCATGATCTAGAGAGAGATGTCCAGCGGTATAAGAGAGAACCTTTAGATCATCGAAACTATCAGGCAGGTTTGAACAACATTCACGCCGATGAAGTCGCAGCAGAAGTATCCAGCTACCGTGTGAATGTAGTGCTAGGGGAGCATCCCCGGAGATTTCACCTACGGAGAAGGTACTACCTCGGCAGATGCGTGTTTCTGGCGCAGCTGAGATCTGGATGGTGCAGCCGCCTCAATTCTTACTGGGCACGAATTGATGCTAACGTTCCGGACATATGTCCCGCCTGCCATCAGGGACAACAAGATGTGCTGCACCTCTTCAATTGTCCGGCTAAGCCCACTCAGCTCACCCCAGGTCTCTTTGGACGCATCCAGTTCAAATGGCGCGTTACTTCACCTGAATTTTAAGTCAGATCCCCCATAGACGAACAAGACTTTAAAATAAATATATTGTTGTTACAACAACAACAAAAATAAACCAAAAAAAAATAATAAAATTGCTTGAATTGTTATATGAATATCGAATCTAAATAATATAACGAAGACATCAAGGGATCAGCATACAGCCACTTTGGCGCCGCCGATCAAAGGAGAATAAAAACTATCACAAAGTTTTCGTAGAGTAGTAGATTGAAATAACACCACAGACGAACGAGACAGGAGCTATAAATAAAAAGATTAAGGAAAGAGAACATAAAGGGTTGACTAAATACGACTGGAATGAATAAAAATAACTTTTTTTGCTGCAAAAACAGGCAAGAGCTTCGTGTGCTAGAGTGCTTAGGCGTGAAAAATGTATGCACGAACAACGTCTACGTACAAAGGTTCTTACTTCTCCCAGGGAAAGTAAGAGCTTTTGGTCGTTTGTAAGAAGAGTAAAGGATAGATCTTCATCTATCCCAACTCTTGTTAATGACGACCAGACATTCACTGACCCGGTTCATAAAGCTAACCTTTTGGCTAAAATATTTGCAGGAAATTCTTCCTTGTCGGAAAGCAATTAACCACTCCCGCGATCGAAAACGTATGAAGTTCCATGCCTCAGGTATTTTTTTCGAACGCGTTGAGTTTTAATGGTTCTTGCTAACCTCTATCGAATTGGCAACCCTATGCCTGAGTAGACACGCGTTTAATAGAGCAGTTGATCATTTAAAAATTTTTCTTGTTCTTAACTATTGGCAACTATCAATTGTTGTTGTCTATTGCTTTTTATACATTCGAGCTTTTTAAAGTTTATAAAATTCAGTGAAAAAGATTCAAATTAAAAGAAAATTAAAAATCCTGTTTTGAGACTGACTTGCATTTAATTTGTTGTTGCTGTTGGAAGAAAACTAACTGTGTTGCCTTTGCTTTTATGCTTTGTGAGTGCCTTCGCTGCTAATCTCGCTTTATATTGTTGCTGCTTTTGTTTGGTGCTTCTGTTTTTTGACTGTCATTATGCAGGGTGCTGCCAAAACAATCTGTGGAGCCTGCAATGTTGCTATTGCCAAAAGTGGTAGTGTTAAATGCAGAATTTGTGTCCACTGGTTACACGGAAAAAAAAGTCCCACTGAGTTTTTGCTATAAAATATAACTGCCAAATTATATCAAAATTTGTCATTATTTATGGTTAAATTTAACATAATTATTACTAAATCAGAAGTATTTATCGTTGTACTTCCTGCAAAGTATAACAATGAATATATATCTGTTATGGCTAAGATTTTTCGTGACCAATTGTATAGTTGGATAGCTGAATACACTATATTTGTGCACAATAATATATTTATACGAGACGAATATTTTGTTGCAGTCGATGCATACGCAAAAACATATTTTGCTGAAAAATGTATCCAAATATAGTGCAAGGGTTAACTGTCAACCCCTTAAATATAATCATATCTTAATACATTTTGTAGCAAAAATTGCAACAAAACATTGCTGTTTTAGCATCTGACATAGCCTTATTAGTGTACTTTGTATGCACAAACATTACTTATTGTTTAGTGTTGTTTTGTTTTGTTTTCTATTTCAGTCTGAATGTCACGTGGTCAAAAACATGTCTTTTGCTGCAAATTGAAAGTAAGTGAAAAAGTGAAAAAGTAATAGCGCATTTAAAAATAATATTAAACAAAAGAAAATAAGTATTAATTATGGATGTGGAAGAAATTTTGAATGAATGGGGATATCCCCAATTGATAAAAATATTTAAGGGTAAGTTAAACCAAAAAAATTAAAATAAAAAAATAATGGGAAGTTGTGAAATTAATCAAATAGCAAATTTTGCTATAAACTTCCAGTAAAGTTAATTACATAATGTATAAAAAATTGCTATCGGCTGTTTTTATTTTAAATATATATATATATGCATGTTTGTATAATAATGTGCTAAAATAATCGGTAGCACATAAATTTTCTCATAGTTTGACGAAGATTGCGTTGCAGAAGAGAAGAATTTTTGCAAAAAATTAATTATAAAATCATTTTTATATTGTGTGTTTTGTTAAAGATTCTGAAATTACTTTAGAGGCTTTTCAAAGTTTGGACTACTACGGAATTGCTGATATTGTAAAAAACCAATCAGATCGAGCTTTGTTTTGGAAACGTTTCAGAGCTGAATATATTGATCAAGTAAGTCTACAACAAAAGTTATTGGACCCGATGTTTTTAAAATAAAAACAAATGTTAAATATTCAACAGGCGGATAATTCAACAAATTGCGAAACTGGGAATAGTGAACCAGCACTTCAAAACTATACCATAGAATCTCTTGAAAATGTAAGTATTTTGTGAAAAATTTCTAACCTAAAAATTTCGAAGCTATTAATTTATTAAATGCTTACATTATGTAATATATTTAGTAAAATTATATAGCTACTTCTGCTATATAATATAATATAATATAATATAATATATAAAGTAAAATTATATAGCTACTTCTGCTACATTATATAATATATTTAGTTAATTTATATTGCTACTTTTACTATATAATTTAATGATTTTCATAAAATAAAAATATAAATACTTATGTAAATATAATATATAAAACTAGTTTTTTCTTAACAAATATTTAGTTGCATAATTGTTCTTAATGATTCAGTAAATGAGATTTTAGTAAAGCATTTGCAAACTCTCATTACAGAACACCATACACTTTTTTTAAAAGTTTACGATAAGCCACTTAAACCTAAACACCATTTTATGTTGCATTATCCAGAAATAATGAGAAAATAGGACCCCTCACCCAAGTCTGCAATATGCGTTGTGAAGCAAAACACAAGGAATTAAAGCAAATAGCTAAATCTACGACATCTAGAAAAAATATTTGCCAAACTATAATGCAAAGATACATTTTGTCACAAAACAAACAAAATTCTGAAAATTTTTTTGATTTCGTAGAGCCAAAAGGGCCTAAAATTAATCCCAGTATTCTTCAAAATATTTCAGGAGCTCTTATAGGCAAACAATTATCAGATATGATATTTTATAAATGGATAGTATTAAATAACCGAAAAATTAAAATTGGTAGTGTAATTAGCTTCGGTTTTGGAGAAGAGTATAGTATTTTTACCAGGTGCTACATATTATAGAATTAAATAATTCAAAAGTAGAATTTATAGTAAGCAAGCTCAATATATTATTTTATGATGGGCACAGATGTTGTTACGTAGTCGAAAAAACTACCGACACACAATTATTTTTGCCCACGAACTATTATTTTGAAACATTTGTATTGATTTCATTTCAATCCCAACTTTTACTCCTATAGAACCTAATTATAAGTTTGTATTTCATGTTACTTATCACATAATTAATTTAAAGTAAAAAATATAAATTTACCTTAACTTATGTTAAAACTAAACATGTTAATTAAAGCAAAACGAAAAATATCCTTAATAAAATAAAAATCTCACTTTAAGTTAACAGGCTATTTTTTATTTGCCATGTATGGAACAAAAATGGTAAGTAAAATATGGCTAAACCAAGGGGCTGACCGGTTACTAATTTTCCTATAATGTATGTAAAATTAGATATATTTTGTTGCAGATTTGGCACCAAACTTACTCTAAACAGTAAGAATTAAACAGTAAAAATCACCAAATACAAATTTATTCTAGCCACATCTTGTAGCTAAATGAGCTACAAAATAAAGCTATTTTGCATATTTTCAGTTTGAGAATACAAATGAATAAATAGCAAAAGTAATAATGGCTTTGTGTTAAGCAGCTATTCTAATATCGAACATTAGATACAAAATAGACTATAATAAGAAATACACTGTATTAGAATGTGTAAATATATGTAGTAAAAGTAGCTATAAGCGCTTGATACAAATGCAAAAATTATATTACTCTTGTTCAATAATTTGAAGTAAAATTGGTTATTTAGCAGATATTTTTATAACAAAATTAGTTACAAATACAACATAAGCAAGCATAATATTCATCAAATGCTCTTATATTTGCTTGTTATAAAATATATGAAATTTTGCTATAAAATGCCACTGGCCCAGTTTTAGCTATAATTATAGCTATATCCATATATAAATTGTAGCAAAATTTAGTAGATGTTTTTTCCGTGTACATGCTTCCTGCGCCAAGGTTTCTGAAAAAGACCTTTCAGTGTTGAAATCCGTTAAGGTTTCTTTCTTTATCTGCTCATCTTGTGAATCCAAGCTGAATGATGGCGATGAACGTAGTGGTATGGTGGAGACATTCGAAGCCTTAACAAGAAGTTTGATGATTTTTTTGCTGCTTACAAAACTGAGCAGACTTCCATTAAAACAGTTCTTGATGAGATTAAAACTGAGATGACTTTTTGTCTGAATGATCTTGAGAGGATTAAAGCTGAGATGCGTTCCTGTTTCAATGAAGTAAAGGCTGATATTGCTTAGTGTAATGTGCGAATTGATAATATTGCTTCCTCTTCCTCATCTAAAATTTCCACATTGGAGACTGAAAATAATGTTTTACATCGCAGACTTAACCGTGCTGATGTTATCATTTCTGGTTTACCTGAAGGATTGAAAGATCTGGTTGGTGCTGTTATTGCTCTGGGTGATTTTTATAAAGTTGCGGTGCAGAGGCGAGATAATAACCATGTTTGCCATATGCGCAATCGTAAACTTATTTTGGTTAAATTTAATTGTGTGGAAATTCGTGATGGCATTATGAAAGAATATTTTAGAACACGCTCTCTTAAAGTTAGTAATGTGATTGATACTGATGGCCATGCCCTGGATAATAGAGTATATCTTAATGACCACTACTCACCTGCTGCTGCAAAACTTAACATAATTTGTAAAAATCTGCTTCGAAAAAAAAATCGGTACTAAATTTAAAGTTCTCAATGCAGACAATCTCAGAGCTAAGTTAATTCTTGCGGATGGTAATAAAGTTGTCCGGAATGCTAATGAGTGCGCTTCTCTTCTCAACACTAATAATATTGATTAGACTCGGATCTTTTTCTATTTACGAATTTTTAATTCTTTACCCTGATTTAACGACATTTTTCTTAATTATTAGATTTTTTACCTTATTTTGTTTCTGTTTTGGGGAAATGTGAGTCTCTTTTTCTTGAATTGTATAGTGGTTGTGCTAAAGTTTTATTTGGTGTTGTCTACTTACCTCCTCAGGGTGACCTTGCGGATTTTGAGGAATTACACTATGATATTTTCCTGAAATATTCCAATGTAATAGTTGTAGGAGATTTCAATAGTAATATGTTCAATACATCAAGGGCAATATTACTTCTTTCGATGGGTACAAGATTGAATCGATCAGTTTTACACAATTCTAGACCTACACACTTTGATGTTGCTCATAGAACATCATCACTAATAGACTTTATGTTGGTTAGTAATAATTTGATGACACATTATACTAATCAGGTTCAATGTCCTTCTATATCCCATCATGCACTCATTTTTGCATCAATTGATATCAATTTGAATCTCTTAGAGGAATATGTGGAGTATCACGATTATAAGAACATTGATTTAGACGGGTTATTGCGTTATTTATCTAGTTTTGATTCGTTTTCGTTTTTTACTGCTGTTGGTGTTGATAATAAGTGTTCAATCATTTCTTCTCTTTTTGTAGAGCTTTATGCTTTCGTTCCTGTGGTTAGAAGAAAAATACGCTCAAGAAATGATTGTTATATGAAGTCGAAGGATGTTTTGTTATCGCAGTCTTTAAGGGATTTAGCATATCAAATTGATAGCAGCCACGAGAGATGGAAATTTTTTTGTAAGTATCGCAACAAGGTAAAATCTACCATTCGTAGAGAAAGAAGAAAGCATTATATGCGATATTTCAATCATATAAATACTGACGGGTTTTGGTCAGGCTGCATAGGAAGAGATGATATATGTTATGATGGTGATGTTGAGACTATTAATGACTTTTTTGCTCGTAGTGTGACATCTGCCGTTCAAACGTATGTTGACTATGGGCCTTTTGATGATGATGATGGCTTCAGGTTTTCTTTTTCTTGTGTCAGTATTGATGATGTTTCAGAGGCTGTGGGGAAGGCAAGATCTAAGTCTGTCGGTATCGATAAAGTCTCTATTGAGTTTTTGAGGATTATATTTCCCTACATATATGATCTAATTTTACATCTTTTCAATTTTATGTTGACTACCTCTGTATATCCTTCAGCTTGGAAGACAGCACGAGTAGTACCAATACCGAAATCAACAAGTATTTCTGGCCCCGACGACTTAAGGCCCATATCGATTCTACCTGTTTTATCAAAAGTTTTTGAATATATTTTAAAGAACCAGATATTGCTCTGTTCTAGGAGTAAAGTCTTTGATTCGCAGTATGCTTTTCGTGAAGGGCATAGCACTACATCCTTACTTTTGCACCTTACAGACACCATACGTAATAATATGAATCACAATGAATTAAGTGTCTTAGTGTCTTTAGATTTGTCGAAAGCATTTAATTCAATTTGCCATTGTACTTTGATTGAAAAACTTCGAAATCATTTTAATTTTTCGAGCTCGGCTTGTAGACTTGTAATGTCCTACCTAAGTCACAGATCTCAGTTTGTGGATATGAATGGTACTGAATCTAGTGTTCTTGCTCTAATGTCTGGTGTACCGGAAGGTTCGGTTTTAGGGCCTCTTCTATTTATAATGTATATAAACGACTTTTCTGCGTGTCTGGAGTCATACATGTGCAGCATATTTCTATATGCAGATGATGTTTTACTTCTTTTCAGTGGTGGTCGGGATAGTTGTCATGCTTTAGAAGGAAAAATTAACTTCTGTCTAAGTCAGACTTTACGATGGACTTCTCGTAATTCTTTGTTGATTAATCCCTTAAAAACGAATGCAATTATGTTTGGTACTCTTGGTTTTGACATGGACATATTTGTGGGGCAAGTCAGAATTGATTTTGTTGATCGTCATAAATGTTTAGGTCTTATAATTGATAGCAAAGTTAATTTTGGACATCATATTGACTCTGTCCATTGTAGAATTTATGGTATTTTGCGCAGGTTGTATTCGACTAATATTTATTTGCCGCCATGGGTTAAATGTAGGCATGCCCATGCACTTTTAATGCCACAAATTTTGTATGGACTAGAGGTAGTGTCGGGTACAGTCGAATATAATTTGCTTAAACTAAGGCGTATTATGAACACTAACTCGGTTTGTATATAATGTTCATAGGCGTGAACATGTATCTGCGTTTGTTAGAAGATTTTTAGGAGTGTCATTTACTGAATACGTTAATCATAGGATTTTATTTCAGTTCTATAAGGTTATTAAAAGTGGTGTGCCTGTTCCACTGTGCAGTTCGTTCTTTTTTTTCGCACTCTAGTAGGAATACTCAAATCGTTATACCTAGAATTTCTAATTCTATATTTGAAAAGTCTTTTGTTGTTCGGGTAGCCAGGTGCTGGAATCAATTGCCTATAGAACTGCGAGTTTTTTTCTCACTCTAATAATGCATTTCGTCAATCTCTTTGATTACTTTATATCAGTTACACCTTAATAATTATATTCATAATTTTATTTTTATTTCCATGGATATAAAACATGTTTGCCAACAACTTGACTAAGGATCGTTTGTACAAATCTGGACTATATTTCTATTTTTGTTGTTGTTCTACTTAATGTAAATAGGGCTGGGGAGCCAATCGCGTTAAATTACAATTGTATTTAATTATACATTTTTATTATTAAAGTTTATTCTAGTTTTTAAGTTTTTCTATTTGGGAATGTTTTTCTAAGTAATACGGTTTTTGGCCCTGTGGGCTTTTGTATTACTATATGAATTAATAAAATAAATAAATCCCCGGTATCTCGGCACTTGTCATATGTAAGTGCCCGTCGACGCTAGCCCGTCCATTATGCAACCTTTTCAACCTTGCATACCATGCGGGAGTTTTCCCAGCGTGTAGAGGTTGCGAACGTCCAGCCGATCCCTAAAAAGGGAATTATCGGCCAATTGCGATCTGCTCTGTGCTCTCCAAGGTAATGGAGAGCATGGTAAACCACCATCTTTTGAGGTATTTAGAGACCAAGTTGCTAAGTGATTGGCAGTATGGCTTCCGTAGAAATCGCTCTACCGGAAACCAGTTGGCGTTCTTGTCGGAGCGTTGGAGTCGGTCTATCCACCAGTTTGGTGGTACTAAGGTCGTGGCTCTAGATATCTCCAAGGCCTTTGATAGAGTCTGGCACGGTGCACTCATATCAAAGCTGATCGCTTTTGGTGTCGGTAATACATTTGCTCGATGTATATCGAGCTTTCTTAGAGATCGCACTATTAGAGTTGTTGATGGGTTCTCATCCAACACACATAGGCTGACTGCAGTGTACCACAGGGCTCTGTCCTTTCTCTCTCTTTATTTCTTATTTTCATTGACGATCTTTTGGTATTCGATAGGTATTCGATATATTTGTTCCTTCCACTTACAGCTGGTTGAACTGTCTGTGATAATGCTTCTGCCAAGAACCGCGACCTAACCCTGTGTATACACCTTAATGTGTATAAAGCTAAAGAGGTTTTAGAAAATATAGAATCCATAAAGAATAAATCTGATGATGAAAATTTTGAGCTTGACAATCAGTTTTGGGTATTCGTGGAAGCTGTTGTATGGTATTTGAACCGCTTCAAATACGTATAATAAAATTCCAAGATGAGCAATTGCACTACGGGAACTTTTATGCACAATGGCTCAAGTGTAAATTAATGACTAAGAAAATTATAGATGCAAACAATTATGATAAGGAATCATTTGTACATAAAATTGGAAATAATTTACTACATTGCATTGACAAAAAAATGTCAAGCTTTTAACAAATGAAAGCCTTTTCGACGTGTGGAGACAAATGTGTTGACGTTTTGGAAAGGACCAGAATTTTCTGATCCCGAATTGTATTCCCTCGCAAACGTTTGCTTTGCCATCCTGCCCACACAGGTAAATACTTTTTAACTATTTGAAAGTAATACATCAAACTGAGACGTTGTTTATATACTCTACACCACTCTAGAAATATAATATAAGAAAATCTGGACTGATAGATCGGACAATAAATGTGGCTTTCAGAGCGGCATGAGCTGAAATCGACCTTTGTATGGCAAATGTTGCAGTCTAACTTGGCAGCAGCTTACACTCCACATGATGCAGTGACAGTTAATGAGCAGTTATTTCCATACAGAGGCCGCACCCGCTTCACACAATACATGCCATCGAAGCTTGCCAAGTACGGTATAAAGATATGGTGGTTGTGCGACTCAAAATCATTTTATCCTGTCAAAGGAATGATTTACTCTGGGAAATTGCCTGACCAGGCACGAGAGGTGAATCAAGGGCAGAATGTTGTACTTCAACTTTCGGAAAGAATTTGAATACAGGCCGCACAATTTATACCGAAAATTTTTTCACAACTTTGGATTTGGCGCGTACTTTAATCAGGAAGAAAACCCCATATGTTGGAACAGCACACTCGAATAAGACATGTGTGCCTCGGGAATTCCAAAAAACTCATGCGCGTCCTGTCAACAGCACATTGTTCGGCTTCAACGAAGGCGATATATCACTATGTTCATATGTGCCCAAGAAGAACAAAGCGGTAATTTTGCTGTCCACACTTGTGGTGTGGACATGCAAACTGAAAAGACCCTATTTTGCTATTTTGCATCACAACGCCAACAAATCGGGCGTTGATACAATGGACCAGATGCTTAGCGCATATACATGCAAGCGCTCAACAAACCGCTGGCCATTGACCATGTTTTTAATATGGTGGACATTGCTGCATTAGCTGCATTTATTTCATACAACGAGATGAAGCCAATAAAAAGAAGTGACAGACGACGGTCATTCCAACTGATGCTGACTAAACAATTGGCACTACCAAACATAGAGGAACAACCGCTGAACAACCGCATACCCAATGATACGGAACGCAATGGAAGCATTTGATGTAAAGGTAAGAAAAACAATTCTGATGTTCAAAAGCTGAATAACTACATAATTTTGTTCTTTTTAGATATTATCAAGACCGACAGAAGGAGCTGCACCGTCGTTTGCGTCTAAAACGAACAGACCGTCATGTCGCCTATTCCGTTCTGAGTACGGACGGCAGCGGAAAACAATGGCCTATTGTCATTCCTGTAACAATCCAGTTTGTGCAGATCATTCAACACTTATGCATCGATGCTACGCCTGCACAGAAAATATGTTGGACGAGAGACAATCTACACAACAATAGTTTTTTAGGTTTTTTTCATATAAAACTCATAAAAAATTAATAATGTTATATAAATTTTTTTTTTCTAACATTCATTATACATGTATAATTAGTAAATAATAATAAATCAAAAAAAAAATGTAAAAAAATGCGTTTTCATATAAAATTCCATACAAATAGAAATAGGTCCCTGTGGACCTTGTACTTCGTATAAGGGCAACGGATGACTCAACCGTCGAAGGGTTAAGAAATATTGAGCTCATAAAATTGGGCGGCGCATACTGCCCAATTATGTGCAGTAGATGTTTCCTGAAACACTGAAATAAAAAACTTCGTATTAAACTGCCGAAACTAGGCGAAATTTATTAAAAAGAAATCTAACGGCTATCGAGAAATTTTTTAATTACAAAAGTTGACATTTTCTCAACGCGATTGTCTTATCCAACACGCTGGGGATCAATTTATAATATGCTAAAAAATGTGTATAAAGCTAAAGAGGTTTTAGAAAATATAGAATCCATAAAGAATAAATCTGATGATGAAAATTTTGAGCTTGACAATCAGTTTTGGGTATTCGTGGAAGCTGTTGTATGGTATTTGAACCGCTTGTATGGTATTTGAACCGCTTCAAAAAAATGTAAAAAAATGCGTTTTCATATAAAATTCCATACAAATAGAAATAGGTCCCTGTGGACCTTGTACTTCGTATAAGGGCAACGGATGACTCAACCGTCGGAGGGTTAAGAAATATTGAGCTCATAAAAGATTCAAAAAATATGCAGTTGGGCGATATACAAATTTGTCGCATTTATTTCATACAACGAGATGAAGCCAATAAAAAGAAGTGACAGACGACGGTCATTTCAACTGATGCTGACAAAACAATTGGCACTACCAAACATAGAGGAACGAGCGATGAACAACCGCATATCCAATGATACGGAACGCAATGGAAGCATTTGATGTAAAGGTAAGAAAAAACAATTCTGATGTTCAAAAGCAGAATAACTAGCTGCACCGTCGTTTGCGTCTAAAACGAACAGACCGTCATGTCGCCTATTCCGTTCTGAGTACGGACGGCAGCGGAAAACAAGGGCCTATTGTCATTCCTGTAACAATCCAGTTTGTGCAGATCATTCAACACTTATGCATCGATGCACAGAAAATATGTTGGACGAGAGACAATCTACACAACAATAGTTTTTCAGGTTTTTTCATATAAAACTTATACAAAATTAATAATGTTATATAAAATTTTTTTTTCTAACATTCATTATACATGTATAATTAGTAAATAATAATAAATCAAAAAAAAATGCGTTTTCATATAAAATTCCATACAAATAGAAATAGGTCCCTGTGGACCTTGTACTTCGTATAAGGGCAACGGATGACTCAACCGTCGGAGGGTTAAGAAATATTGAGCTCATAAAAGATTCAAAAAATATTCAATTATGTGCAGTAGATGTTTCCCGAAACACTGAAATAAAAAACTTCGTATTAAACTGCCGAAACTAGGCGAAATTTATTAAAAAGAAATCTATCGAGAAATTTTTGAATTAAAAAAGTTGACATTTTCTCAACGCGATTGTCTTATCCAACACGCTGGGGATCAATTTATAATATGCTAAAAAATGTGTATAAAGCTAAAGAGGTTTTAGAAAATATAGAATCCATAAAGGATAAATCTGATGAAAATTTTGAGCTTGACAATCAGTTTTGGGTATTCGTGGAAGCTGTTGTATGGTATTTGAACCGCTTCAAATACGTATAATAACATTCCAAGATGAGCAATTGCACTACGGAACTTTTATGCACAATGGCTCAAGTGTAAATTAATGACTAAGAAACTTATAGATGCAAACAATTATGATAAGGAATCATTTGTACATAAAACTGGAAATAATCTACTACATTGCTTTGACAAAAAAATGTCAAGCTTTTAACAAATGAAAGCTTAAATGCTTGTTTGTTCTTAGATCCATGCTTTTGCCATACCCTGCGCAAAAGAAAAGCTATTATTTATTTGAAAAAATTATATAATAGAATAAAAGCAATTTGTTCCGCAATACCTGAGAAAAATAAAAATATTCATTATGCGAACAATACCAATGAAAACATTGAACCTATTGAAGATGGTGATGAATATCTCAACGAATACCTTTCACATATCCTTGAACCTAATGATGAGCAAGACAGTGCTGTAAACTTTAAGATTGAAAATTTAAAATTGCCTTTTCGACGTGTGGAGACAAATGTGTTGACGTTTTGCAAAGGACCAGAATGTTCTGATCCCGAATTGTTTTCCCTCGCAAACGTTTGCTTTGCCATCCTGCCCACACAGGTAAATACTTTTTAACTATTTGAAAGGAATACATCAAACTGAGAGGTTGTTTATATACTCTACACCACTCTAGAAATATAATATAAGAAAATCTGGACTGATAGATCGGACAATCTTTATATGGGGGCTATATCAAAATATGGACCAATTCGGAGTGAAAGTGTATTGTTACTAAAAAGAAAGCTCTTCATGCGGAATTTTAAAAGAATCGACCACTTTTTGTGGCTAATATCATAAGCAGGAGATATATTTGGGTGGGACTATATACATAGACCGATATATAGTAGAAAGGACATAGTTAGATCGTCTTGGATTTCACGACAATCAGAACATATATGATCAAAGGGAGAGTTGCCATTTAAATACTTAGCCTGGATAAATGTCAAATAGGTGTTGTTATCAGTCTAAGTATTAAAAGGGGAACTAAAAAATATTATTTTTAAATTTTATTTTCTCGTCAAGTAAAGGGTGGGCCGGAAAGTCCTATTTTCAACTAATTTTACAAACAATGTGGCAACTTTTGTTATTAGCTTGTCAATTTGGCTAAAAATGAGTCTCATTACTGAATAAAATATTGGCCGATAGTAGGACTTCCCGGATTCGCCACATCCGAGCCAGCGCCAACACGGCCAACATTTTATGCAAGCACAAATGGCATAAAATTATCTTTCTAATAATGCCAATTTTCAGTTTGAAATTAGGTAATCTCATTACTTTATTTTAATCGAAAAAAACTCTTCTAATAAAAACACCCTGTACACTAGGACTTCCTGAAAAGAAACGACTTAGCAATTGCGTTTTCGCTATCCAGTCTTAGGTGTCAAGTCTTGCGCAATAACACCACTAATATTTCGATGCGTTGAAAACAGAATGATAAAATTAGAAATATAGACCCAATTAATTTTGGTTGGTAAATCGAGTAAGCATTGAACTAGAATTTAGTTTTTCACTCTTACTACATTTAAGTCAAATTTTCCTTGAATGCAGGAAAATTTACTAAACTGAAGTAAAATTTCCTAATATTTAGTTCATATTAAAACCTGCGCATACTAAAAATAAGGAAGTAATTTTTATTAATCTAAGTTTACAGTTTTTCTTTATTCCAAAAAAAATTCCTCCCATTGAGTACAATACAATACATATTTGTTAGAAAAATTAAACTAAACAAAATTATAAGAAAAATTAACTAAATTTTAGTAAAATGTTGAGGCTAAAGACACCTGAAATGAAAATGGGCGCACCATTTTGTACTTCCATTTTTCATTGTCCACAGGACGGATTAAATAAAATATAATAAAATAAAAACTTCTATGTTAGAAAATATATGTTGACGCCTTTTTGCATTTTACGCGACGATATGTAAATTGGTTCACCCAACTGCAACTTTCGATCTTTTTGAAGTATAAGTACTTGCGATATTGTAAAGTTTGCATTTATATTTATATAATACCAGAACAGGGAGAAATTATTATTTCTCACTTAAATAACATGCAAATAGTTTAACAACATTTTCTTTTTAGGTGACAATCGACCGTGCATTCTCTTCTTTAAAACTTATTTTATCGGATAATCGAAACCGACTTAATCACGAAACATTGGAAAACATACTAATGGTTAAACTTAACCCAACATTCATAGAAAGGGCTATTGCCGAATTGCCATTATTTGAAGATATCGAAATTGAAATGCCTCATGAAATAATATAAATATGCATGTAAATGTATATTTTTTTAATTAAACTATTTATTAAATCGAAATTTTTGTTAATTTAACATTTTTGATTATTCTTTAATTTCTATTCTGTTCTGAATTTGATCTTAGCTCATAAATCGTTGATAGTCAATAGTTGTAGTCTCTGTAGTCATTGACAGTAACTGGCAGACATTGCAATAGTCTTTGCGTTGACACTCAATGCTGTTGCTTTCACATTTGTAAGTCACAGTCATTATACTCATAATGACTGTTGGCTGTCACTTTCGTTTTTGCTGCTGTCGAAAGAAAAACAGCAATTCATAGTTTTTGTTTTGCATTTCATTTAATTTTGTTCCAATCACTTTCGTAGTCGTAGTTTTTATGCATTTCAGAAATGAAAACTATTTAGTAATTTCAAGCGCTGGTTCCAATCATTTTCGTAGTCGTAGTTTCTTATGCATTTCAGAAGTGAAAATAATTTAGTAATTTCAAACGCTGGTTTTCAGTAGTTACGACGTTTCTTTTTAGTAAAAATGGTTTACAAACCATTTGCAATACGCTTAGAGTCAATAGTCTATATTACTGTTTACTAACCTGTCCGTCCGCTCATGTAACATTTGCATTACCTGTAATCAAGTAAGCCCATATATATGGCTTATAGTAAGCTGTATAAATATGTCAACTGACTACTTCCGTACAGTTCGTAAATTGTAAAACAAGTTTACACATTGTTCGGATTACCAAAAGAAAAAAAATATATATGAAGCATGGGAGAGAGGTTAATTTGGTAATACACCTGAGACTATTAGAGTAAGTCTCAGGTGTATATTCTCATATGTTGTTGATGTTGTAACAACAATATATTTATTTTGAAGTCTTGTTCGTCTATGGGGGATCTGCTTCGATATCCAGGTGGAGGAAACGCGCCATTTGAACTGGATGCGTCCACAGAGACCTGGGGGTCAGCTGAGTGGGCTTGGTCGGACAATTGAAGAGGTGCAGTACATCATGTGGTCCCTGATGGCAGGCGGGACAGATGTCCGGAACGTTAGCATCAATTCGTGCCCAGTAAGAATTGAGGCGGCTGCACCATCCAGATCTCAGCTGCGCCAGAACCACGCGCGTCTGCCGAGGTAGTATCTTCACCTCAGGTGAAATCTGCGGGGGATGCTCCCCTAGCACTACATTCACACGGTAGCTGGATACTGCTGCTCATCGGCGTGAATGTTGTTCAAACCTGTCTGATAGTTTCGATGATCTAAAGGTTCTCTCTTATACCGCTGGACATCTCTCTCTAGATCATGAAGATCGTACCTGATCTGCCTGGGTGGAGGCATCCTGTTCAAGAGATGGTGGTTAGGAAAAAAACCCTAGCAGGTATTGCTTAGACAACAGGAACTTGTGTCTGCGCACGGTAAGGACTTCGTCTTCTCATGTAGATGGTCCTCAGAAGACACCCTGTTAATGTTCTGAGGGCGGCATTCTGGCAAGTCTGAATTTTCTTCCACTGCGTCGTACTCACGTTCGCCGACCATACAGATGCTGCGTAGTTTGCTACAGACCGACCTATCGCTTTGTAAGAGGTCAACAAGGTTTCTTTCTCGGCTCCCCAAGTACTGCCGGTAAGTGACTTGAGGACCTTGTTCCTACTTTTGAGTTTATCGCAGATAGCTGTAGCATGTGCAGAGGATCTTCAAAGGCTGTACAATGTGACCTCAAGGATTTTGAGGTAGTTGGTGGTCGGGATGTTGACGTCATCGACTTTCACACTGAATGACAACCGCACCTCTGCGGTCCAAGCAGTAAAGAGTGTGGCTGATGATTTTTTCATATTCCTCACAGTGAAGAAACGTGCTAAGTCAGTGAGGTAACAGTTGATTTTCTCGCAAATGTCATCCACTTTAGGTCCTGCGCCAGAATTGTGCAATCGTCAGCGTACGACACTATTTCAACGACGTCTTGTGGTGCAGGAATTTTAGAGAGGTAGAGGTTAAACAAAGCCGGGGATATAACTCCACCCTGGGAAACTCCTTGTTTAACTCTACGGGGCTTCGACTTTCTGTCTCTAAATTCTACATATGACTGGCGTTCACACATATAGTTTACGACCCAATGTTTCAAACTGGGCGGAAAGGACGTTTCTTCAATGTCCTCGAACAGAGTGGCATGATTGACCGTGTCGAAGGCTTTAGTAAGGTCAAGAGCCACGAGGACCGTCCTGTCGTTAGGCTTGTTCTGGTTAAGGCCGCGACTTATACGTGTGGTGATGGCGTGTAAAGCAGTTGTTGTGCTGTGCTGCTTGCGGAATCCATGCTGATGATCAGCACTAGGAAAGTGTTCGATCAGGCTGGGGAGGAGCAGTGCTTCAAGCGCCTTTGCTACTGGAGAAAGCAAGGAGATCGGCCTGTACGAATCTCCTTTATTTGCGTCTTTGCCTGGCTTCAGTAGCGGGACCACTCTGCCTATTTTCCAGGCGTCGGGAACTACGTGAGTGGCTAGCGACAGATTGAGCACTTTGGTCATGTACTTTACTCCCTGGGTATCCAAGTGCTTTAACATCAGCATTGAGATTCCGTCCGGACCCTGTGCCTTTGATGACTTTGAGCTGCGGATGAAAGGGCAACTTCGCTAACGGGTGGTGCCTGCCTGTGGTGGTGCCACTTCGACTCGGATACGACGCAATACTCTCCTTTTCGCCTTATCAATAAAAGCCGGTTAAAATAACACGCGCACTGCTTCGGATCAGTCACTGTTCTATCACCGAACGTGACAGCTGTCCGATCATTCTTCCTTACAAGGTTAGAGAGTGATTTAACGACTTGTCCACAACTTACCAATTCCGGAACTCAAGTTGCACTGCTTTAAGTGGTCCAGCCATTTGTTCCGCTTATATTCGTTGACCAACGTACGGATCTCGGAAGTTGAGATCCCTAATTCTAGGGTCAGTTGGGTGCTGGGAAGTTGGCTCGTACTTCGAGTATTCGACCAGCAGGGAAATGGCGAGCGGCTGCTGCGTTAATGATAACCCGGAACTTTTTCTCGGCTACCCGAACGTCCGACGGAATAGCTAGATTAATAAAGCTGCGGTTGGTGGCTTCTCTGAAGGCCTCCCAATTAGCCTTTTTTGATTGAGAAACGTACGGCGTTCAGAGGTTTTGAAATCGGGTGGTCTATTTATGGAGAGAATTATGGGAAGGTGGTCTGATCCTAGTGAGATGACAGGTTGCCAGGTGACGTCGTTGATCAGGCCAGGCTATGCCATAGTGATGTCTTGCGAGATATGGCAATCGCCCATAATCAGCGTGGGGGCGTCCAAATTCACTGTGCAGAACGTAGAGCTGTCAATTTGCTCAGCCAAAGCTATGTCCCTCTGGTCGTTGTCTAGGAGTAAATGCCACAGTTCGTGGTAAGCATTTAAGTCTCCTAGAACCAAGCTGTTATTGCCTTGTAGCAAATTGCTAATGTCTGGCAGATATCGCGGGGTACAGCTACCAACCGACGGGATGTATACGTTGTACAGCTCTATTTCGGCAGCTCCAGACTTGACTGCTACCCCCATACATTCCATGTATGGGTCTCTAGAGTCAAGCTCAGGCGAAATAGGTCTGTACTGCACAGAATGGTGTAACAGGAAAGCAAGTCCCCCACCACCACTTCTACGTAGCACGTTGTATCCGTCACAACGGTGCAGGCTGCAGGTGGCATTCAGCTTAGTTTCTTGGATCGCGGCGACAATGATGTTTCTCCGATTCATAAATTATATGACCTTGATGCACTGTCAGGAGTGGCAACAGCAATCTGTGGTGTTAGATGCTCTATATGTTGATGCTGTTGCGAGGGCGACTGCGGGGGAGTCTCGTAGTTGGATGATGTTGACGACGACAACGACGAAAATGCAGACGACGATGAAAACACCAAATCCAGAGACCCACTGCTAACTTCGGTGATACAGCATGAGGAAACAAAGTCTGCTTCGCTATACTCCCTGATGTGGTTCAGACCTGAACAGATCCTGAAGTGCACCCACTCCATGCAACGATTACACCTTACAGACGTAGCTCGATGGTGTATTCGGTTCTGACAAACCGAGCAGATCCAAGGTCCGGGGTTTTGTTCGATCCCGGCTCGGACCAGTAGTATTCGGAGCAGGCATTCCGGGAAGCGCTGCTCCCACGACGAAAAAATGAACGAACAAAAAACATATATTGTTGAGGTGACTGCCCCTGGCCGAAGAGTTTCGGGTCAATCCGGTACATAGAACCGGCAGTCGCGGGATTGATGTCATATACCCTGCCACAAATTAACCACTACCCAGAAACATTAAAGGAGATTTCTTTTTTCCATTTTCACTTAATCGAGAGCTGTTTGTTCAGTTTCAGTTTAAAAAATATAGGAGTAGCAAGTAAAGAGTATATTTATGGTTAATACCAGAGCAAATAGGTACACTAGCGGCCGTCCTGTTCCCACTTCGATAATGGATACCAACACTGTTAGCGACACGACTATGAAGACGATGAAGAGGTGGAGCATCCAATAGCGTGTCTCGCAGAAGCTGAACCGCTGCTTAGAAAAATTATTCAGTCACCGAACGTCAGTGCTTGTCCATTTAAAAGTTTGGACCGTATATTGAACTCATGCCGTTTACTCCAGGGTCACACTTTTGATATACAACACCGCTCATAAGCCCCTACTGCAGCCCATTGGGGATGTCACGCTTCATAGGATAAGGGAACATTATTACTGGCCTATTATGACCCCTGAAGTCCGGACATTGATGCAGAGATGTCAGACTTGTATGGAGGCCAAACCAAACTATCAAAACATGTAGCAGCCAAGCGGACTGGAAGTCAAAGCTATATGTTGATTTTTTGGGGCCATATGTAAGATCAAAGTCAGGCAACTGCTACATTTTTAAGCCAATGTCTAAAGCTACCTCACGTTATGCTAATGCTAACCAGCCCCCGCGAAGTAATACCTTACGGCAGTCCCGCGGGGGAGAGTGGTTGAAGTGTGGGGGTGTGGTTTAGTACGTAGGCGCCAGAGATGGTGAATCGTGCATGCTTGTAGTGCGGGCTACTTGTATCGAGGACGATTCCACACCTCCGGTTCGTAAAAAAAAAAAAAAAAAAACCTCACGTTATGTCATTCGATTCCTCAAGACCGAGGTGTTTCACAAGTTTGGAGTTCCCAAAACATACTGTCGGATAACGGAAAGCAGATCAATGGAAAGGATTTCTCAAACATCTTAGAGGTATACGCACAGTGGTCGAAATGGACCACCTAGCGGAATTTAATTCAAATTTTTAAATTTGAAATTCCAGTGATGTCTAATGTGTTATTGATTAACAACACTCCACTGTACACATTGACGTTTTCCGTTTTGCTTTTTTTTTTATCAATATTCGCATAGTTGTTAGCTTTCAAACGTAACATATGTTGAAGAAATTAAACTAAAAAAGATGGCACATTTTTGCACAGTGAACAATTTTTGAGAACAAATTGCATTTAATCTGTAGTTTTGTAAGGTAAATTTTTGAAGTAAAAGGCATGTATTTACCAAAATAATTATTGTTTGTGACCTGTGTTCATATAGCGTAATAAAAACTAATGTAATATTTAACATTGTAATAGAGTATTTCAAATGGCCTTTACTAATATTTTGTGGGTGGAACTTTTGAGATTCAGTCGAATTTAGTCCAATACTTCTTCTGTTTATTTATTTGGTCTGTTAAGTGTGTGAATCGTACTAAATGGTCTGCAAGTTTTTGCAAGTTTACTAATAAATGCACTTTTTAGGCACAATGATTGTTTCAAAGCAAACCCTTTTTTCAATTTGGCACAATGAAAGCGTACGAACTAAACAATTTTTGGCTGTGGAAACCTATGTATTTTCTAATATACTAGATAAAACCAAATATAATGAAGAGCAATGCCGCGGAATTCAAAAAAAAATTAGAGCTTTATAAGAATATTAGCGGAGAAATGGAAAAATTGCAGCAAGGCCTTAGCATTTTTCGAAGAAAGTAATATAGATTGTTTGGGTGGTGATGTTTTATTAATTAACCCAACAAGTTCTTATAATGCTGGACGACCGCCTAAGGAGTTCACAGAATGCACTTTTAAATCCCAAGTCCATAAAAATGCACCACTAGTTTTAATAATTCTTGCGATGAACTTGTTGTGGTGACTCGCGTCAGTTTATACAAGGCTGGGAAAGGAAACGCATCGGAAGTAGTGTCCCCCATGAATTCTGATGCTGAAGTGGTATTAAAGATTAAAAAAAAACTGTTGTATCTGGATACAAATATTTTGTTGCATACACACATGAAGAGGCTTTAGCACTTTACGTTGAAGGTGGTTTCACAAAGCACTCTTACAAACTGATGCATTGTTATCAGCAAAAGTAATGTGCTATTCACTCGGTGTGCAAATAACTCATTCATCTGCTGAGGTGTCTTTACAAAGCTTGGTGGATCATACTGCAACAAGAAGCATTGTCAATAATATTACTGCCATATACAAATGGGTATGTAATGGCAGTAGTGGACATTCTACTTACAGCCAAAGCTTTAAAGATCCGGCATCAAACAAAATCGATCAACACTTATTTGCTGTGTGCCTTGTACCTTTGCAAGTGCAGATTGGATCTCTTATTTTATGGCAGAACTCACGGCCTTCTTCAGCGCGGTTTTGCAGAACAGTTAAATTGATTTATAAAAAAGAATCGTCTGACTTAATAATTCCAACAGTCCCAACAGTGTTTGAATCTTTTCAAATCCATCATCAGTTTCACATGAAAATTATCGATGGAAATAATTTTAGTGTAGCTGCAGGATCGTCGTCACAAACGTGTGGCATCTGCGGAGCCACCCCAAAAGTGATGAACGATTTGGATGCCATTAAAAATCTATTCATTAATACAAATATGTATGAATATGGTTTGTCAACATTTCACGCCTGGATATGGTGCATTGAATGCGTTTTACATATTGGTTATAGACTGCCTATTAAAAAATGGCAAATTCTTAGCACGGATAAAACTATTGCAGGTCGACCAAACTAAATTCAATATTCAAGGAAAGAAATGAACATATTACAGCTAGAAGATTCTTTCAGCAACCGCAATTATCTGCAGATCTAACAGATGTTAATGAGGATCTAATCACCAGATTCAGCGTTATATTACGAACTATGGCTTGCGGATATAAAGTAAATACTGACGCTTTTCGCATATATTGTTTGAAAGCAGCAGAACTATCCGTAAACCAATATCCATGGTTCTATATGCTATCTTCCGTGCAATAATTATATATCACGAAATAAATAATAAAATAGCACGAAACAAGGATTTAAGGAACTACAGACAACACCATACCCGCAAAAGTTTAAGGGAAAATACAATGGAGGATTTGATGCACGCTTTTCTTTTTTCTTCGGGTCCAGTTATATCCTCGATATCTAAGAGACCTTCAAACTACTCACGGAATAATATAAAATTAGATAAAATAAATTTAAGACGACGATGTTACTTCTAACAGCTCTGATTTAGAGTAAGAACAAATAAATTTCCATTCATTTATTTGTTCCTGGAATGCGAAAAAATTTAAGTTTGTATATTCTAAACTCTAAAATTCAATAAAATTGTATTATATTTATTTGTTTATGTGTTCCATAGTCGAATTCAAGCATTAGCCACTGTCTTGGCATGGTTTCGAATTAAATCTCGCTAAATGTACATTTTCGACCACTGTGATACGGTGTGATTCACCTGAGAACAAGCTAATTTCTCCGAGAGAGTAAAGCATTCAGCGCTTGCCGCGATAAGGTCATATTTAGATGAAGACCAAAGAGAATGGGACCAGAACCTGTCGGCCGTTGAGTGTGGGTTAAGTTTCTATCCATACCTCTATACACATGACACCATTCATGGGACCGTCTACAAACTCGCGAGACAGTTAGTCTCCTACGCAAGCTGAACTTGCCGCTATGACAAAGTCGACTCAGTTGGAATTAATCCGCGAAGAACTGAGGATGAACTTATCAAAAAATTAAAAAATCGAGCAAAAAAGTACAATACGCGAGCTCGCCCGGCTAGATTCCACCCGGGAAAAGAAATTTTTCGACGCAAATTAAGTAAAAAGTACCTTAAATTTCGTGTCATATGGAATTGATTATATGAAAACGAGGATTTAAAAGGTAAACCGCTTGGCATTAACCACTCCAAAGACCTGTCATTTTCGTTTTCTCCCTCCATATCGAAAAGGGCTCAAATTTTAGTATGTGACCCTTTTAGTTGACGCGACAAACGTTATTCTCGGCAGGTTCTCAGCCGCTTTTCTTTTTTGGTTTTGCAGTATATTATACCACACACACAAACCATTGACCCGTTCTGTATTTGCACCTGAGAATTACACACAGCCCTAACTCAAAATTATTTTATTTCTGTATTTCTTTATCCTTACGTGATCGGAGGTAAGTAAGTGTATTTATTGAGACTTTTTTTTTGATAACATAAACAGTGTACATACATAGCGATTGTTAACATTTTAAACTTAGAACTATGTTTGTCTTGTTCTAATACACGATGATTTATACAACAGAGCTCATTGATACGAAATGCAAAACAAATTGTATTTCGTAAATTGTATAAATAGATATCACAGTGAGTGGCTTGTAAATACATAATGTAAATATCACAATATTTTTCTTATAATATTAAAACGAGTGTTCAGGTACTTTGTTTGAACTTTTAGTAAGGTTTGTATAATTGTGTAAAAATTAGTATTCTTGTTTAGTGTGAAATATGTGGAAATTAGTTGATTCTATCCTCTGTGTATTCCAGGTGTTGTTTTTATGTAAAACTGTGGCAAGATGAGACGGACTTGGTCGTTGTCAAGGTTCTCGTGAAGTATACCTACTGGAGAAAGGTAAGTTGAGGCCGACCAGTGATTGTTTTTTTCTAACTCGTAGATTTCTTTTAGAAGGATGTTTTCATGTGTGGCGGGTCTTTCAACAAATATCCTCTGATGATAAAATGCATATGTACAAAGCGGCAAAACTCCTGATGATTTGTATATAAAGAAGTTCGAAATTTTTTTAGCACAAGTTACGTAGTGTTTATGTACGCACTTTCGTAAAAATTTTCTTTCGAGGATTTTCAATTCCTTGGCTACTATAGGGGATATAGTAAACCAGATTGGAAATCCGTACAACAGTAAAGGTCTTACTGCAACCTTGTAAAGAAGCAGCTTCGTGTTTTGTGGCAGATACTTATTATTGAGGACATAGGAAAACATCCCTGCTATCTTTTTTGCCTTTTGGAGTATGGAGCGTGCATGTAAGTTAAATTTCATCAGCTTATCAAATGTTACACCAAGATATGTAATATTTGTTTTAAAAGGAATTTCGATTTCGTCAACGCAGATCCGCAGTAGTTTGCTTTGCGGGACTACCGTTTTAGGACATTTTCCTGAGGCATTTCTAATGCATATCGCCTCCGATTTTCCAGCGTTAATCTTTATGCCCCAAGACTTGTAATATTGATTGATGAGCCTGAGGTGAGCTGATACTTTGCTTAAGGCTTCTGAGGGTGAAGAGCTATGGGCGTAAATTAGGCAGTCGTCAGCATACAAAATGGCTTTAGAATCCTGATAAAAGTGAGATTGGGCGAAAATCTGTTACCGTGTCGCTGTTTGTCTTCTTTTTTATTGGACTAATTTTCGCTGACTTCCAAGCAAAAGGAAAATACCAATTGTTGATGCAGTGGTTATAAATGTAGGTAAGTACATTAATTGTTTCATCAGGAAACTTTCTGATAATAAAATTGGAAATTCCATCAATGCCACTAGATTTTTTATTGTTCATTGCTTGAATAAGGCTCAGGCTCAGTAAAATGAAAATTATCTGGATTTCCAATTGCATGGAAGTTGTCAGTGAACGTGTAAATACGGCGCGGCATTCGTGTAATGCAGGAGGAGACCCTGGAGTTTAAGTCTTCAACAGGATCGACAGGAACGGTGCGAAGAAATAACGATGAATAGTACCAAAGAGTATGAAATTATATAGAGTGCGCATCAAGAACAAAAAATATTCAATTTATTTTTGCAGCTTTTTGGAAGAAAACGAAAAGTATGAGGGGGAAAAACACGAACGAAAAATATAAAAACAAAAGCAATGGCACGCTTAGTTTTTTCTCTTCACACTTAGCCTTTTTTTTCGTTTTATGCATCAAGAACAAAAAATATTCAAATGCATATGTATTGTTGTTTACATTTTATCATCACTTTTGTTTTGAGTTCGCCGAGTTCGGTTCTCTGCTGTGAACGTTTTGCCGTCGGTAGTTTTTGTTTCCATTTTTGGCTTACAATTCTGACAATTATTTCAGTTGCATTTCGTTATTCGTTGTTAATGGTTATAAGCGCTTGTAAATTTTGATAATTTCACATATATTTTGAAAAATTTTATTACAACTTCTGCACCGTTTTTTGACTATTCTTTGATATTTACGTACGTTTGGATATTTGATATTTATTCTTTTATTAAATGAGTGAAATTGTAGAAAAAAAGAGGTATAATTTATTAAAGTCGGGTGAGGCCTGTTGTGTATGCAAAAGGTCTCGGCGTAAATTCCCTCAGTTAAAACTTTTTAAATTTCCTCCGTTTGATTCCATTTTTGGAAAAATTTGGCGGGAAAAATGTAAAATTGAAGAGGAAACTAAAAAGCTCTTTATTTGTTCAAAGCACTTTCCAATTGAATATTTGGGCAGAAAGAGACTCAGAGCGGAAGCAATTCCTTCCCTTTTTTTAGAAGATGAAGAAGAGTACGATTTTCCTCCTTCACCTAAAAGAACATGCGAAGTTGAGGGCATTTGTAATAATTGCGAAAAGCATTTGAAATCCCTAACTATTTCAAATAAAAAATATGGACTTCTCCTCAAAAAATATGACAAACTTTTAAAAATGTATAAAAATTTAAAAAAAACAAAGAGAACTTTTATTTCTAAAAAAAAAAAAAAAGATTTACATTCTAATATAGAGGCTCTACCTCATGTAGGTGCAGAAGCAAAAACTTTTTGCAATCTGCTACTGAGCCACCGACCACAAATGTATTCAGAAAGTGCTAAAAATTTAGCCATGAATATATATTACATTTCACCTTCATCTTACGATTTCTTGAGAAACAAATTAAATTTTAATTTACCCCATCATTGCACCATTAATCGCTGGGCTCCAATTAAAAACTTACAGCCAGGTCTAATTAATACTGCCCATGATTCTCTTAAAATAAAGTGTTCTGAGCTGAAAACGGAAGATGCAAATCATATGGTATTGCTGATGGATGAGATGTGCATTCGAAAAGAATTGAAATACAATACACATTTAGATATCATGATGGATTTGAGCATGATGGGGAAAGAGGTCCAAAAATTGGTGGTTACGTTTGTTTGTTTCTTTTGAAATCAATCTTTACCAATTGGTCTATTTTAGTAAAATACTTTGTATCTGAAAAAGGATTATGTGGTGAAAAATTGGCTGAAATAGTAAAGGAGAATTTAAAAATGTTGGCTAATTTGGGAGTGAAAGTGCGTGTTTTAGTGTGCGATCAGGGCTCTACCAACCGAAAATGTTTTTCCTTGCTTGGTGTCACAGTCGAAAAACCTTACTTTCATTTTCAAGGGAAAAATATTTATTGTGTTTATGACTTTCCCCATCTTGTAAAATCTTTGAGGAATTGTTGGCTAGAAAGTGATCTGAATACTCCTGATGGCATTGTGATTTTCAGAGTTATTAAAGAACTCTGGGAAAATGAACAGAATTCTAGAACTAAAATGTGTCTAAAGTTAACACGGCAACACATTTTCCCCAATTCTTTTGAAAAGATGAGGGTGAAATTTGCCACGCAAGTCTTTAGCCGCACAGTACAAGCAGCTATTAGAACTGTTGTAGATACAGTTGGGTTTAAAAACTCTTCAAAAGAAGTAGCACTTTCAACAGCTAATTTTGTACTCAAAATAGACCAAATCTTCGATTGTATGAACAGTTGCTCCCTGTATTCGAAAAATATGTACAAATCTGCAATTCAGATTGATAATGTTGCATATAAATGCATAAAAACGTTTCGAAATTATTTGGACAATGTAAATTTTTGCGACAAGAAGAAAAGAGTATTATTTTTAGAAGGAATGAAACTTTCTCTTAACTCAACAATTTTAATGGCCCAAGAGTTTTTGAAAGTAGAAAACTCTCGTATTTTTTTTTTAATGACAAAGGCTTTCAATCAAGATAAGCTTGAAAACACATTCGCCGTTTTACGACAAAAAGGAGGAAACAATATCACTCCTTCAGTTTCTGAGATTAACAATTTGCTAGCGAAACTTATGGTCACAAGAATTATTCAATCAAGTTCATCTAGCAACTGTGAAAATAGTGAAGAAACTTTTGAGGAAATTAGTGATGATTTATTTGCTAATTTAGAATTTGTTGGCAGTGAACTCCCATCAAATGAAGAAGATCATTCCCCAATGAAACACAATATCGACACACATTTCGACTCGGAAATTCTTTCGGACATGTTTTTGGAGGACGTATTTGAGAACAGTTCGAATATAAATTTAGAAGTTGTGTCAATTAGATATTTTGCTGGATACGTCGCTCTCAAAATCCTACCAAAGGTTCATTGCGATAATTGTACGAAATATATTCGAAAGGAAGATGAAGTCATAAGCGCACCCAGTGAACTTTTTCTCTTTCATAAAAATTACCAGGCTCTGACAGATTTTGGCAATCTACTTGCACCATCAGATGCATATCTAAATATATGCAAAAAACATATAATAATTTTTCATAGAATTTTCGAAGCTCAACCTCACAAAATTCATATAAAAAAATATATAATGGAAATTGGTTCCAAAGCAGCTGTAGCGAACACAGAGAAAAATTTATGGACTTCATGATCACAGTTCTTTTGAGGAAGCATTGCAGTTGGGCCATAAGTAAAGGAGGAACTCAAAGAAGAAAATTAAAAATTTTAAAAAATTAAATAAATACATATAACTATTTTTTTATAATACAAATTCGAAAATAAAAATAATTTTTATTTATGTAAATAAATAATATAATACTACATTTATTTAAACAAACTGATTTTAATCATTCTTAAGTTTTATATGAAGTATCATATAAATTTTTGTTACTATGGGAATTTTTTTCTATGGGCATTTTTTATTTCGGAACAATGCAAGCAACAAAACATAATTGTCTTTGTTGTTGTAATTTTGCTTTTACCAAAGAGTATAAAATTTCATACTCTTTGCTTTTACTTTACACATGCTTTTGATATTTTGCTTCTCTTTGCTCACGCTACTCATATAGTAAAACAAAGACACGATTGTCAGCGAAGAATGGTAGTACATTAACGAAGTGTAGGCCACCAACAGCAGCGACCTACGTTGAAAATATTTTTTGTTCTTGATGCGCACTCTATATAATTTCATACTCTTTGATAGTACTCTTGAAAATGTTCAGCAACTTCTAGGCTGTTCGTAATGACGCCATTATTACGAACAATCTTTTCGCAAAAGGCAGATTTCTTCCTCCTAGTTACTTGAAAAATTTGTTTAAAAGCGGGCGGACCAGGTTTTAGGTTTGATACAGATTCTTTAATGATTATTTTCAGGAGCTGGATTTGTTTGGAGAGAATTTTATACTCACTGCTTCGTCTATTGCCCTGTCGATGAAACATTTTTTTCAGTTCCTTCTGCCATTAACGCTTCATCTTGAAAAGCTTTTTAGTTCTTTCGGAGAGAGGAAACTTTCCATCTTTAATTTCCACGTTCTGCGACTGGGTGTCATGAATTGCTGCAAAAGAGCTGTTGAATTCTGCAATTAATTTGTCGATTTCAAAGTTTTCCAAGTTTTGATTTGAAGGCGACATTAAATGTCTTGATACACTGTCCATGTCATTACGGAAATTACTCCAGTCATCATTTTTGTAAGATCTAACCATTTGTGGAGAATTCATAATAAAATTTGAACACTCCAATTGTATTTCCAGGTTTAGGGGGAAGTGATCGGAAAATTACGGTTTTGTAGAGATCTTAAAATTTGGCAAATTTCTATCGATAAGATGGGCGCTGATAAGAAAATGGTCTAGGAATGAGGGACCATTTGGATATGAAGGCGAGACGTCGCAAATACGGACGACATCCAAAGAGTTATTTTCCAGCCAACTCTGAAGTATTTTACCATTGGAATTTTCAGAGGAGTCACCCCATATCGAGTTTCTTGAATTCAGATCACCTCCTAATATAAATCCATCGTAGTTGCCACAAATTTGCAAAAGTTTGTTTAAATCGCTTTCAAGCCTTGATGTTGAATAATTGCAGGGAATGTATATTGATCCAATTAGGTACTTCTTCTGGTTTTTATTGATGGAAAAATCAATATGGACGAGGGAAACATTAATCCCAACGCCATTTATGGGTACTCGATTATATTTGATTGAGTTTTTGATAGTAACAGCTACCCCAACAGGTGAGTTATCGTATATAAAATTGTATCCATCAATTATCATTTTTTTTATTTCTTCGCAGATGACACTCCTGGATAAATCCAACATCAATGTTGTTATGCAACGTATTTCTTAGGTCTACTTGACGACTCCTGTCGACAAGCGATCTCACATTAAAGGATAGGAAGTTTATAAACCTATGGTCTATAATTAAATTTAACTTTTTTATGCAGGCGCAAAAATTCAGATTTGGCCTCACTCCTTGGCATGTTGGGGTAATTGGAAAGAAAGATGTTAATTTCTTGCTCCAGGGTCAATTCTTCTGGTTCTAAAAAGAAGTCAGCTGATTTTGGACGATTTTTGTTGACGAGAACTCTGATGTACAGAATGTGGCTTAAATAAGTCTGCGAATGTTTGCCCAGGTGTCACCATTGCCGTACCCACTGCCCTACGCACATTGTTTTTGGCAGAAGTCTTCTTCTCGAGGGATTTTTGGATTTTCTTATGCCGAGCAGCGACATATTTTTTATACGAGGGGCATCCTCTCCAGTTAGCAGGATGTCCTAATTCTTCGCTGTTTATGCTGAAAGGATCAGTGTCGATAGTGCGAACGCGTTGACATTCGCCAGGGGCATGGTCTTGGTCACATTTTACGCATTTGTAAGCCGAATTGCAATTCCGCGAAATGTGGCCCCAACGCTGACATCTTCGACACTGAATATCACCCTCTTTTCTTTTGGGTTTTTCCCACGAAATTAGTTGATGGTGTAAGCCACGGATGTGGGAGACCTCACCTACAATTTTTCCCGGAAGCAACGAAATCAAAAATAGTCCGGTGTCAATACATTTCTTTATAGAGCCTGGTGTCTTAAATTTTGAGACATTTCCAACTGTGTTTGGAGCAAGGTTGTCTAATTCGGCTTTAATTTGGTCCATATCTGAATCAGGGTATAACCCACGCAGAACCAATGACATTTGTTTTTGATCCTTGGGTGTGAACGAGTACGAATGAATATTTTTGGACCTCAGGATAGCCATCATTGAAGCATGAACAGTAGGATCTTCAAAATAAAGCTTACTCTTGTTCTTGTTAATATTATTCACCTTGAATGAAAATTCAGGGATTGTGACTTTTAGTGTATCGACCAGAGCTTTAATGTTGACATTATAAACGAAAATTGGTGGACACCATTTATTTTTTTGTTTAGCCGTCTCCTTGTCTTTGGTAGGCTGGATTTGGGATTGGTTTACTTGGGGTGCGCACTCGATGTTAATGTCTGCCAGAACTCCAAGTATTCCATATTTATTCTGATCATTAGGATTGTGGTTTGCAAATTTTTTGGATAAATCAGAGATATCTAGATTTATTGGGGACTGTGCACTCTCTATTCGCAGCCTTTTACGGTCATTTGCTGTTTTTGTTTTTGCCGCCTTTTGTATGGTTGTCGGTGATAGATGTTGGAAAGTTGCCGTCTCCACTTCGACGACATCGTACTCCATATCCGGGGGTGCAGAACCAGGCATCTTTATTGCAGTAAATTGTAAGTAGATGCCCGCAGCAGTCAAAAAATAGTTAAATTTAATAAAATTAGAGAAAAATTGTTCGCGCTTTAAAAACAATACGTCTGTATATTTCCAGGGTTGCCACAGTTTTTTCGTGATCGGAGGTTTACAAATAGAGATTAGTATTTATAGCAAACATGGTTGCCATGGTTTTGTAATTGTGCTTCCCGCACGGTGGATGCCAGATCGATCAAATAAATTTATGGGAGTTCAAATACATTGAGATGATTTTGGTACCGTTGAAAGCAGAGATTGTTTCCCCTCCATCCACCACACCATACAGATTAATGACCAAAACTTAATACTGAAAATAAAGGAAAAATATAATTAAGGATAAAACGAAGACAAATTTTAAAAGTAGCTAAAAAGGACCTCCTCCACGCCATCCGCAAGGCCATACAGCCACGTTAGCGCCACCAATCAGGAGAATAACAGATATCCAAAGGTTTTCGCAGACTGAAATAAAACCATCGATAATTTTCACCCGATTTTATTTAGAAATGGAAGGCTAAAGCATTCGAGTATGGGTAAGTGATACATAGCGGCATGATGGCAGATAACGATATCTAGGGGTGGCCAGTAATTAGGCCATAAGGCACCCTGGTTGGAGAGGTTAAGCCGAGGCTCAACACAACAGTGCCCAAAGTGAACCAAGGCTGATCAAACCGCGTAAGATACCAGTCCAGTTTTTGGTAGTCCATCTTTTTTTTCTTCCACTTACTGGTTGAATTTAGTTTTTGTCAACTGGGCGGACCAGGTTTTATGTTTGATACAGATTCTTTAATGATTATTTTCAGGAGCTGGATTTGTTTGGAGAGAATTTTATACTCACTGCTTCGTCTATTGCCCTGTCGATGAAACATTTTTTTCAGTTCCTTCTGCCATTGACGCTTCATCTTGAAAAGCTTTTTAGCTCTTTCGGAGAGAGGAAACTTGCCATCTTTAATTTCCACGTTCTGCGACTGGGTGTCATGAATTGCTGCAAAAGAGCTGTTGAATTCTGCAATTAATGTGTCGATTTCAAAGTTTTCCAAGTTGTGATTTGAAGGCGACATTAAATGTTTTGATACACTGTCCATGTCATTACGGAAATTACTCCAGTCAGCATTTTTGTAAGATCTAACCATTTGTGGAGAATTCATAATAAAATTTGAACACTCCAATTGTATTTCCAGCTTTAGAGGGAAGTGATCGGAAAATTACGGTTTTGTAGAGATCTTAAAATTTGGCCAATTTCTATCGATAAGATGGGCGCTGATAAGAAAATGGTCTAGGAATGAGGGACCATTTGGATATGAAGGCGAGACGTCGCAAATACGGACGACATCCAAAGAGTTATTTTCCAGCCAACTCTGAAGTATTTTACCATTGGAATTTTCAGAGGAGTCACTCCATATCGAGTTTCTTGAATTCAGATCACCTCCTAATATAAATCCATCGTAGTTGCCACAAATTTGCAAAAGTTTGTTTAAATCGCTTTCAAGCCTTGATGTTGAATAATTGCAGGGAATGTATATTGATCCAATTAGGTTCTTCTTCTGGTTGTTATTGATGGAAAAATCAATATGGACGAGGGAAACATTAATCCCAACGCCATTTATGGGTACTCGATTATATTTGATTGAGTTTTTGATAGTAACAGCTACCCCAACAGGTGAGTTATCGTATATAAAATTGTATCCATTAATTATCATTTTTTTTATTTCTTCGCAGATGACACTCCTGGATAAATCCAACATCAATGTTGTTGTTATGCAACGTATTTCTTAGGTCTACTTGACGACTCCTGTCGACAAGCGATCTCACATTAAAGGATAGGAAGTTTATAAACCTATGGTCTATAATTAAATTTAACTTTTTTATGCAGGCGCAAAAATTCAGATTTGGCCTCACTCCTTGGCATGTTGGGGTAATTGGAAAGAAAGATGTTAATTTCTTGCTCCAGGGTCAATTCTTCTGGTTCTAAAAAGAAGTCAGCTGATTTTGGACGATTTTTGTTGACGAGAACTCTGATGTACAGAATGTGGCTTAAATAAGTCTGCGAATGTTTGCCCAGGTGTCACCATTGCCGTACCCACTGCCCTACGCACATTGTTTTTGGCAGAAGTCTTCTTCTCGAAGGATTTTTGGATTTTCTTATGCCGAGCAGCGACATATTTTTTATACGAGGGGCATCCTCTCCAGTTAGCAGGATGTCCTAATTCTTCGCTGTTTATGCTGAAAGGATCAGTGTCGATAGTGCGAACGCGTTGACATTCGCCAGGGGCATGGTCTTGGTCACATTTTACGCATTTGTAAGCCGAATTGCAATTCCGCGAAATGTGGCCCCAACGCTGACATCTTCGACACTGAATATCACCCTCTTTTCTTTTGGGTTTTTCCCACGAAATTAGTTGATGGTGTAAGCCACGGATGTGGGAGACGTCACCTACAATTTTTCCCGGAAGCAACGAAATCAAAAATAGTCCGGTGTCAATACATTTCTTTATAGAGCCTGGTGTCTTAAATTTTGAGACATTTCCAACTGTGTTTGGAGCAAGGTTGTCTAATTCGGCTTTAATTTGGTCCATATCTGAATCAGGGTATAACCCACGCAGAACCAATGACATTTGTTTTTGATTCTTGGGTGTGAACGAGTACGAATGAATATTTTTGGACCTCAGGATAGCCATCATTGAAGCATGAACAGTAGGATCTTCAAAATACAGCTTACTCTAGTTCTTGTTAATATTATTCACCTTGAATGAAAATTCAGGGATTGTGACTTTTAGTGTATCGACCAGAGCTTTAATGTTGACATTATAAACGAAAATTGGTGGACACCATTTATTTTTTTGTTTAGCCGTCTCCTTGTCTTTGGTAGGCTGGATTTGGGATTGGTTTACTTGGGGTGCGCACTCGATGTTAATGTCTGCCAGAACTCCAAGTATTCCATATTTATTCTGATCATTAGGATTGTGGTTTGCAAATTTTTTTGGATAAATCAGAGATATCTAGATTTATTGGGGACTGTGCACTCTCTATTCGCAGCCTTTTACGGTCATTTGCTGTTTTTGTTTTTGCCGCCTTTTGTATGGTTGTCGGTGATAGATGTTGGAAAGTTGCCGTCTCCACTTCGACGACATCGTACTCCATATCCGGGGGTGCAGAACCAGGCATCTTTATTGCAGTAAATTGTAAGTAGATGCCCGCAGCAGTCAAAAAATAGTTAAATTTAATAAAATTAGAGAAAAATTGTTCGCGCTTTAAAAACAATACGTCTGTATATTTCCAGGGTTGCCACAGTTTTTTCGTGATCGGAGGTTTACAAATAGAGATTAGTATTTATAGCAAACATAGTTGCCATGGTTTTGTAATTGTGCTTCCCGCACGGTGGATGCCAGATCGATCAAATAAATTTATGGGAGTTCAAATACATTGAGATGATTTTGGTACCGTTGAAAGCAGAGATTGTTTCCCCTCCATCCACCACACCATACAGATTAATGACCAAAACTTAATACTGAAAATAAAGGAAAAATATAATTAAGATTAAAACGAAGACAAATTTTAAAAGTAGCTAAAAAGGACCTCCTCCACGCCATCCGCAAGGCCATACAGCCACGTTAGCGCCACCAATCAGGAGAATAACAGATATCCAAAGGTTTTCGCAGACTGAAATAAAACCATCGATAATTTTCACCCGATTTTATTTTGAAATGGAAGGCTAAAGCATTCGAGTATGGGTAAGTGATACATAGCGGCATGATGGCAGATAACGAGATCTAGGGGTGGCCAGTAATTAGGCCATAAGGCACCCTGGTTGGAGAGGTTAAGCCGAGGCTCAACACAACAGTGCCCAAAGTGAACCAAGGCTGATCAAACCGCGTAAGATACCAGTCCAGTTTTTGGTAGTCCATCTTTTTTTTTCTTCCACTTACTGGTTGAATTTAGTTTTTGTCAACTGTCTGGGATAATGCTGCTAGAAGGTACCACGTCCTAACACTGAGCCACAGTCGGAGCCCAAACGCCAGAAACCAGCTAGCACATGTCCCACTCCAGAGACAGCAGTACGCAAACGGACTCTATTGCCGGTTAGATATTTATCGAAATGAAAAGCACAATCAGCTGGCAACAGATGGTTATAATACTCGCATATGAGTTTTATCTTACCTGTTGTTCCGGCAAACGTTGTTTTGCATTCAAATTGCAATTATATTGAAATGTGTAAATATTGTTAAATAGAAAACCTGTAATTAGTAGGATCATTTGTATTTATATAGGTTTGGAGTTTGCTTTATTTACTTTTGCAATACCAATGAAACAATACCAATACATATAAATCGATGTAAAAAAATAAAAATACGTGCTTTGCTTCGATTGCTGTGGCGCGTAAACAAATAATGCTAATGGGGTTTCGACATGGCAACATACTAACAATGTACCATGTACTCTTCGTACCAGAGATTTACAATAGAATTGCACGTTTTCTCCACTTAAAAAAACTTACTACAGATGAAGTTCAGAATAAAATTAGTACCAAAATGAACTTGAAACAGTGCCCCGTATTTGATTTCATAACGACCGAAATACTTAAACTATTCAATTCAATTTGCATTGATAGAAAAGCGCAGTGCCTGATTTAAAATGAAATGTGTAAGGTAAAAACAGATGAAGTTCTGATTATTCAAAAGCCAGGGAAACCAGCAGCAGAAGTGACATTGTTTTTCCTTATGTTTTTAGGGAAGTAGAAAATTTATTATTTTCCAAATAAAAAAATGTTATTTTTTTAAAAAATGGCGATTAGCTTGGTCGATGTAAGTAAAAGCGTCGTTACGAAACAGATTCACTTTAACGAATACATTTTATTTGATTAATATGGAGGTTTCTTATTTCTAATATTCATTTTCTTTTAGGCAAACCCGTTAACTTAACGACTAGTGTTGGAAAACATAATTCTATAAGTAATGCTAATTTAGAGCTTATTTTATTTTTAATTCATTTTCTTAAATACTAGTATTATTTTAATTTAATAAATAATATTTTTTTAAAATTCAATATAATTTATTTTATTTATACGACTGCTGGAATGTATGATCCAACATTCCGGCCCATTGAAGGACCGCAGGTCTTCAAGATATTGGCAGCGGCGTCAGCTTGGTGATAGGCCTCTTATAAACGCCTCTGCTGGTTTTTACCTCCGCTACCCGTACTTTTCCATCCTGACCCTCTGTTATGCTGTCGACCCTGCCTGTCAGCCACTCTTGTGGAGGTAGATTGTCCTCGTGGACCAGAACCAGCTGGTTGATTTGAAGATTGGGCTGAGGTTGATGCCACTTGCCCTTGTCCTGCAACCCGAGGATGTAGTCCCTGGACCTGGCCCGCCAGAACCTCTGCTTGAGAGCGCAGAGCATCCGCCAACGCTTGCAGTACATTGGCTTGACGCTGTTGACGTCTTCGACGAATTCTGGAGGTAGCGAACGCAGACCCTCTCCTATTAGTAGATGCGCTGGGGTTAGCGCGTTGTCGTCGTTCGGGTCTGGAGACTGCGGTACAATTGGACGACTGTTGAGTACCGCCTCCACTTCTGCGAGCATTGTTAGCATCTCCTTTTGCGTTAACAACGCGTTGCCCATCATCGTTCGCTGAAGCAGGAACTTCGCTTGCTTCACGGCCGTCTCCCACAGGCCTCCAAAATGAGGCGCCCTTGGCGGTATGAAGCTGAATTCTGCCTTGCACGACGCTGCGTAGGATTCGAGCTCCGCTTGGCTGTTCCAAAACGCCTGGTGTAACTCCGTCAACGTCCTGTGGGCGCCAACGAAGTTTGTGGCATTGTCGCAATACACAAGTCCTCTTCTTGCGGCAAACCTTTTAAAAGAAAGAATAAAAGCATCAGAAGACAAATCAGACACTAATTCGAGGTGAACTGCTTTGGACGTGAAACAAACGAAGACGGCGATATACATTCTGGTAGGTGGTCTTCCACGAATTTTCAAAGAAATATTCACGGGACCACAAAAGTCTACGCCAACAATTAGAAATAGACGTAATGCTCTCACTCTATCAGTGGGTAAATTTCCCATTATTTGGGTCATCAACTTTGGCCGATATCGATAGCGATGCACACAGTCACGGACAATTCTATTGCACTCTTCTCTGGCATTAATTAGCCAAAATTGCTCCCGTGATAGGGATACCATAGCTTTAGTACCAGCGTGGCAATTTTCAAAATGCAAATTTCTCAAATAGAGCGTAACTAGAGGAATTCTCCTCGGAAGTAAAAGTGGGAATTTCGCATCATACTTTATTGGTGCATTGAGCAACCTCCCACCTACTCTTAATAACGAGAAAGTCCGTTTAGCCTCCGTTAAATCATGAATAAAAGGCGTCAGCTTCTGAAGATTGGACTGTAGAGCAATAGATTTCCGTATTTTTCGAGTCTCCTCAGAAAAATTTTGGTTTTGAACTGTCTCCACGAGCTTCAAGAAAGCCCAATGCATTTCTTGAGCCGTGAGACAAAGAGATTTTGGGACAGTATGCTTTTTGATGCGATCTACGAATCGCATCACATAGGAAGTCTCACGTAGCAACGTTCTGTAAGACAAATGTTTCTCAATAAGCTGCAAGAATATGTTTGGACAATCTTCAGCAATAGGATTTTTCTCCGTTGTAATCAGAACTTTGGACTTTTTGCTTTCTTAAGCTTCTTGTTCCTCTGATAACTCAAATTGATGATTAACAGGCCATTGTGAACTGTCGTGGAGCAAGAACGAAGGGCCCTCGAGCCAAATAGCCAAAGCTCATCCACACTACATCCTCTTGATACAATTTCAGCCGGATTTTGTTTGGATGGCACATGGCGCCATGAAGCTCGGACTGACCACTCTTGAACTTCGGCAACTTTATTCGAAACAAATGTTGCAAGAGTAGATGAATGGGTTTTGAGCCAATGAAGAGTTATCTCCTAATCTGTCCAAAAGAACACGCTCTCAACTTCGAAAGAAATCATTTCCTTAATTCGCCACCACAGCGTTGCCAAGAGGTGGGCTGCACATAACTCCAATCTAGGAAGTGACTTCGTTTTAAGTGGAGCAACTTTAGACTTGGCTGTTAGAAGCCGACAAGAGACTCCACTAGAGTCGGTGCTACGTAAACACAGGCAACAGCCATAGGCTCGCATTGACGCATCAGCAAACCCATGAATCTGAATTCGAGATGAGGCGGAGGTATTAACGAATCTTGGAATCTGAATGGTGTCTATTCGACACAGATTTTCTTTGAAATCCTCCCACATGGTATTCAACCGCATGGGGATTGATTCGTCCCAGTCTAGTTTCTTTATCCAAAGTTCCTGTAATAACATTTTCGCCTTTATTACGATTGGGCATAAAAGTCCGAGAGGATCGAACAAACGGGATGACACCGATAAAATGTTCCGCTTTGTAGCTTTCATATTTTGAAAACTATTTTCCAAATGAAACTTGAAAGAATCATTCTTCGGATCGCAATATATTCCTAATGCTCGTTCGGAGTCAGATTCAGAGTCCAACAATTTTTCTCCACAGTTCGGTTCATTGAATCCAGGGTGATTTGAAAACAATTTCGTCAAACGAAATCCTGCTGAACTTAGAATGTCAATGGCTTGATCCCGAATAGTTAGAAGACTGTCTAAGTTATCAGCACCGGTTAGCAAATCATCCACATAGAAATCACTGCGAATGACTTTTGAACCAATTAGCAAAGTCTCTTTGGATAACTCGCTGAGCTGACTAAGGCACCGAATAGCCAGAAATGGAGCTGACGAAGTACCATAAGTAACCGTATTTAAACGGAAAATTTGAATTGAATCAGCTGGCGATTTTCTCCAAAGGATAAGGAGATAATTTCTATCACTTTCGTCAATAAAAACTATACGATACATTTTCTCAATGTCTGCAGTGATAGCGAACTTGTGAAATTGAAATCGTATCAGTGTTGAGTACAACACGTCTTGAATAGTGGGTCCCACCATCAAGAGTTCATTGAGCGAAATTTGAGTTGAAGTTTTACTCGACGCGTCAAAAACAACATGAAGCTTTGTAGTTGTACTTTGAGGGCGCAATACACATTGGTGAGGAATAAAATAATGTGGATTTTCGGGAATCTGATTGTCGGTAATCGACATATGACCTAAATCGATATACTCTTCCACAAAAGCATGATACATCTATCTCGAAACATTATCTCTAGACAGCCTACGCTCTAGAGAAAGGAAACGTCTTTTGGCGATCTCGTAAGGAGAACCCAATTCCTGTGTATCTGCCTTGAAAGGTAAAGACACTGAAAAATGTCCTGACGATAAACGCCGCACTGAATTCTTAAAATGATCCTCACATAGTTGCTGTTCCTCAGTATACATTTTTGATACATTTGGAATCTCCTCCAACTCCCAAAATTTTTGTACTGTCGCATCAATTGCTTCTTCGTCGATTATTGAACAATTTATATGACAACCATTTGTCCTAGATTCCTTTGGCTGTCCATATTTACCAGCAACAATCCAACCAAGAGTAGTTTTCTGTAACACAGGCAGACTCGGATTGGATCGTATATGTCCAACGCAGAGAAGCTCGAAGAATAGTTCGCCACCAATCAAGAGATCGATTTTCCGAGGATGATTGAAACTAGAATCTGCTAGTTCAATGTTCTTTGGAATATTCCAGTCAGTAATTGAAATCTTATGGTCAGGTTGTAAATTCGTAATTGAACCCAGAACCCAAAACTTCGAAGAGAATTGAGTCGAATTAACACTCGACTTGACAGATACTTGAATACTGCTTCTAGCAGTGGAATTTGTTTCAGCAATTCCGGTCAAATTTAATCTGCGTCCATCGCATCTGATCTTAAGTTGCTGTTCCGAATACTCGGTAACCAAGTTTGGTTGAGAACCGGAGTAGCTCTAGCCAAAATATAAGTGCCAGAACTGGTTCTGACTTTCACCAATGCCGTGGCAAGGATGATATTGTCATCTGAACCTAAATGATTGATCGAGGCACTAGACGTTGATGAGTGCTCTCGATTAAAACTATTATGAACTTGATTAGAACTTTTAGATTCAGAGCTGTACCTGTGTAAAAGTAAGTGATGTGATCCACTACAAACGCCGCCCCTTTTGAGGTAATTTAGTCCCTTTGAGGTAATTTATACAGGCAGGTACAGCTTTGATGAATTCAAATCGATGCAGAACTGGCCCAGCCGTAAATGAAGTGCATTTGTAAATATCATGTTGTATAGATCGACAAAATATACATTTTCCAGCAGATTGTTTCAGTTTAGAACAAGACAGTGAAGTTTTATTCGGTTTCTTAGGCATATTGTCCCATTTGGGCTTTAAGCTTTTAGGTCTTGAACTAGAAGATTCTTCAGCTGATATGTGCTGATACCTTTCGTTCAAAGCTGCCTCGCAGTCAGCTCAAGTCGAAGTCAAGCTGTTCTTCCCACTTGGATTTTGTGACTACATCAACCTTAGACATGAATAAATGAATTAAAATGGCATCCGTGACCTTTTTATCATCGCCAATAGATAAAAGGGAGTCATAAATCGCTGAAACTGTATCAATCATGCTACGCAAAGCAGAAGCCGAGGGTTTTGTGATCTCAGGCAGATCAAAAAGTTTAGATATATTATCGAAAAATATAAGACAATCACTGTCATAAACCTTTTTTAAACTGGCTAGTGTTTTGGGAGAATTTTGATCAGAAATCTGAAAAGCTTTGAGAGTCCCCAAAGCTTCATCGGATAAGCATGATATCAAATGATTAAACTTTTCAATATCTGTTAAAGTCGGATCAGTATGTACTAAATTCTCAAACAAGCTCATAAAGTTCTTGAATTCGGAATATTTTCCGCTGAATTTAGGGAGTTTCATGTTTGGAAGTCTAGAATGGTGTGACGGCATACTAAAGGGCGTGTCAGGACCACTTAACCTTCTATTCTTTGCTAAAATTCCCATAAATAGAGATTTAGCTGTTACACAAATTTCTTCGAGCTCAGCTCGGTCATCATTTTCAGGATCCAAAACATCTAATTCTGACTGAAAATGCATTGCTTCATCGATATATTTCGTGAGAATATCCATACGACATTATAACTCGATAATATTAAACGAAATTTTCTTTTCTTGGAACGCTTTTTGTATGCGTTCAATAACCTGAACGACCTTGCTTTTCTTTGTTTTCAATAGCCTCATCGGGTGTTTGTTTTTACCAGCCATTTCAAATAGCAAACAGATGGACAATCCAAGAAAATAATTCGACTTTTTAAAGAATTAAAAATTAATTCAAATTTAATTTGTGCCTCTACACGCTTTTTTATAAATCGTGGTAGGTTTTTTATATATTTGGTGTTATTTATACCTGCAGAATTAAAAAAAAAATTATAATAATTTGCACAAATTGACACCACTACACGTTTTAGGGTTGATTTTTTTTTTTTTTTTAAATAACCAACACTCAGGGGATGCCTCCTATACATGCGGTGCATTGCGTTGGCGAGTGGAAAGTAAAGGATCGGAGGGGGAAAGAGGGAATAATGTTTATGACACTTGTCTTGAACTTCTGGATGTCGCAATTAGTGGGAAATACATTTGCCGGAAGTCGATTCCACATACGGACTGTACGAGCGAAAAACGAATTTGATCTGTAGTGTATAGTGCGGTCAACTGGCCAATCGATAACAAACGGGTGTGAATTCCTAGAAAGTCGCGTATCCCTGCCGAACATCCTCACGTCAGGAATAAGGCGACGGATGTCTGATGAAAACACACCATGAAAGTAACGATAGAACAGCGTCACGCAACCCACATTCCGACGAGGATCAAGGGAAACAATAGAGTTGGATACCCTACTGTCACCTATCAGCACCATCGCTCTCCTTTGAACACGGGCAAGTAGCTCTAAGGATGATTTTGGAGCACCTGCCCATATATGGGAATTGTATTCCATATTCGGCCTACTGTCTGTGAATACTGATTAATTGATCGATAACAGTATCGATTTTCATCTTATCAATTAGTTTTGGTGATAATCGGCACAAACGAAATAAAACGGTGATGGTACTTTTGATATTACTCGAATACGAAAATAACAAAAGGAAAGTTGAGATAAACGAAGAACATCAAACAAACAATAAATTATTAACCAAAGTTGGAAATTACAACAATTTAGCTCGCGATATTTTTTAAATTAATTATAATCACGGAAGAAAGTGCAAATCGAGAAAAATCTTATACAAACGGGAAAACTTTTAAACAGGCACCGATGATTTTGTGAGATGCGGATTAATAATGACGTTTGATTTAACACACACGGACAATAACCGGCCAAAGCGTTTCACAAAATGTGTTAGTAAAATAAGGGTAAGGAAATATTTTGTGTGAATCGCAAATTAGCGTTAAATTCTGATTAATTTACAGAATTCTTCAAATCTGAATAACTTACAGATTGAGATAAATCACGCAAATTATTTCGTACGCTTTTACCTGTTGATTTTTGGATTCACTCCCCTGTTGACGTTCTTTTCGGCACAAGACGCAGTCGCAGCGTTGAGACATCAAGACGGCAGCTATACGGGAATTCCAAAGCGGCAACAACTCCTTATTTATTTTTTCTTTTCCGTAATTTAACAATTTAAATTACCACACACTTTGTTTTTTTTTTTAAATATAATTTTGAAATATTTTATCAAAATTCGCGAACGAACACTGGCAATCCCTGGTTTCGGCACCAAAATGTTTTTCCTTATGTTTTTAAGGAAGTAGAAAATTTATTATTTTCCAAATAAAAAAAGGTTATTTTTTAAAAAATGGCGATTAGCTTGGTCGATGTTCGCGGTAAGTAAAAGCGTCTTTACGAAACAGATTCACTTTAACGAATACATTTTATTTGACTAATATGGAGGTTTCTTATTTCTAATATTCATTTTCTTTTAGGCGAACCCGTTAACTTAACGACTAGTGTTGGAAAACATAATTCTATAAGTAATGCTAATTTAGAGCATATTCTATTTTTAATTCATTTACTTAAATACTAGTATTATTTTAATTTAATTAATAATATTTTTTTAAAATTCAATATAATTTATTTTATTTATACGACTACTGGAAAGTATGATCCAACAGACATGTTACAGGCCAATTTCTCTTTTACCCATAATATTGAAATTGTTTGAAAAAATATTCTTGAGAATATTTAAATCTACAATATAGCGAAATATTTTAATCCCAACGCATCAATTCGAAATTAGAAACAATCACTACACTATTGACCAGGTTCATAGACAAACTAATAAAATCGAACAGTTTCTTGAATAAAGAAAAATATGTTCCGCTGTTTTCTTGTCTGTATCACATACTTTTGATAAAGTATGGCATGCGGACCTAATAAGACAAATTTCCGGTATATTTCCTAAAGTTTATGTAGACTTAATCAGATCCTACATAATGGGCCAATTCTTAAGAGTAAAAGTGGAAGACGATTATTCGAACCAATATTATATCTCTTATATACACATGATATACCTCAAACCACAAATTCAGCCATTGCAAACTTTGCGGATGATACAGCAATTCTTACAGATACAAGCTAACAACCATCTTCAATACGCGGTCAACCTTACTTCTAGATGGACTAAAGATTGGCATTTAAAACTAAACACAAAATCCGTATATATCACCTTTACAAATAAATGTTTACAAAATACTCCAATATAAATAGATAAAGTTCAAATACCTTTTTCAGACAATGCGAAGTATCTCGGAGTGAACTTGAAAGCAAAACTGTGATGGAACGAGCATGTAAAGAAAAAATGAGAAAAACTCAACTTTAAGTGGGCTAAACTAAAATGAAAAATAAAAATCTATTCTATCAATCGACAACAAAATTCTTATATACAACCAACAGCTGAAGCCGACCTGGTTATATGGAATACATTTATGGGGAAGTACCTGCAAGAAAAACATAAAACCTATCCAAACTTTCCAGAACAAAGTCCTTAGAAGTATAGTCAACGTGCCATGGTATGTCAGAAACAAAGACATTCATAGAGATCTGGGTATAAAAACGGTCGAAGAGGAAATAAAAACCGTTACCATAAAACATAGTGAAACGCTAAAGGTCCACGTGAATCTGAAAGCAGTCAACCTAAATGATATAACAGGCTCACCAAGAAGATTAAAAGCGCCTGACCTCATACTGTCGTAATTTGCCGATAATATACACATGAACTTATAATTATATATAAGTTCTTATATATAAAAATGTCTGTATACATTTACATTTATTAGTATAAGTATTCGAATAGTATTACATATTTGAGTTTAAATAAATTGCTTGTTAGTTTGCAGTAAATAAACAAATAATTAAAAAAAAATTATGACAACTTATAATTCACAGGTAGTTAATCGACGTGGTGAAATGGTTACACCATGCAATATTACACTACTTCCCTAGTTTCTAAGCCGGTCATCTAACATCTAAAAGTCGTATATCTAGTGTAGCGGTTTCGCTAACTTGAAAATGCTCTATGAGTAAGAATTCTATAAGCTCTATAGACGCTTCTCAATGATAGATAGATACTAAGGTTTAACCGTAGGTCCTGAGCAGTTGGGATTAAAATCGTTGTGTGCACAGCTCATTGATTTGAGAGAAGTTTGCTGTTTCTTTATTCGGGTAATTGTCATCATAATCTCATGGCCGAAGTAATCGTTGCCAAAGACTGCTGAAGAAAAACCTTTGCGGGTTTAGAATCAGCTTTACAGTCTGCCTGGCAACTGTAGCAAATACATTTCAACAATTTCTTCTTTTTACGTTGATTCTGAAAAAGAAACAACATAAAGGTCTCGAACCAGAATAAAAAACTGCTGAAGTCAACAAATAATTGACGAAACGTCGGAAAGAAGGATAAAAAGGAATTTTTATTTACAATTATTTAGGTCCAAATAGCTTAAAAAACTTAACAAAAGATAACAAGACTTGACCAAGAAAACAATATAATTATAAAATAGTACAGGTTTTAATATTAATTCCTTGTAAAAAATCTATTGATGGCTCTGTGGAGGTGGCAAGAATGAGTTGTATTTTCGTGGGCAATTGTGTGAAGAAAATTTAAAAAGTAAGGTTTACAACAGCAGTTCTCATTCGTTTGGGGAGAGTCTGGCCTTACAGAGTTCGGTTTTACTTTCAACAATTGCAGCAAAGCTTTCTGAAGAGGGTTGTCACGGACCCGAAATCATGATAAAATCAGTGTGCAGCCACGAAAATCAATGTCACTTTGCCATTTTGTTAAAAACATAAATATAGATGCAAGAGTTCTTGAGCCGTTTAATCTCTGTTCAATGTGTAAAAACAACAGACCGAAGTAAAACAAAGGAGCTAGACGTATGTACATGCACGGCACGGCACACAAGTTGACATAGTCAACTAAACTCTTTTTAAAACACACACACACGTAAAAGAAATCTATTGATGGCTCTAAATGTGGAGTCTCTGTAGATGTGGCAACAGTGAGTTGTATTTTCGTGTGCAATTGTATGAAGAAAACTTGAAATGTAAGCTTTACAACTGTAGTTTTCATTCGTTTGGGGAGCTCCAGGCATTTTTGAGTTCGGTTCAACTTTCAACAAAGCTTTCTGAAGAGGGTTGTCACGGTCCCGGTGACAACCCGTGGCAGTGTGCAGCCACGAAAATCAATGCCACTGCCATTTTGTTAAAAACATGTCTTTTATTTAAATATAGATGCAAAAGGTCTTGAGTCAGTTAATCCCTGTTCAATTACTAATTTACGTTTGAAAACATTTTTGACTCAAATTTGAAGTTTGACTTCTAAAAACACCATGAAGGGTCATAGCTAGGTTGTGCTGCTTCAAGGTAGTCCGCAGTGGTTGTTGTTGTTTAAACAACAATATATTTATTTTGAAGTGTTGTTCGTCTATGGGTGATCTGCTTCGATATCCAGTCAGAGGAAACGCGCCATTTGAACTAGATGCGTCCACAGAGACCTGGGGGTCAGCTGAGTGGGCTCGGCCGGACAATTGAAGAGGTGCAACACGTCATGTGGTCCCCGATGGCAGGCGGGACAGATGTCCGGAACGTTAGCATCAATTCGTGCCCAGTATGAATTGCTTCTCTAGACGCTTCTCAATGATAGATAGATACTAAGGTTTAACCGTAGGTCCTGAGCAGTTGGGATTAAAATAGTTGTGTGCACAGCTCATTGATTTGAGAGAAGTTTGCTGTTTCTTTATTCGGGTAATTGTCATCATAATCTCATGGCCGAAGTAATCGTTGCCAAAGACTGCTGAAGAAAAACCTTGGCGGGTTTAGAATCAGCTTTACAGTCTGCCTGGCAACCGTAGTAAATACATTTCAACAATTTCTTCTTTTTACGTTGATTCTGAAAAAGAAACAACATAAAGGTCTTGAACCTGAATAAAAAACTGCTGAAGTCGACAAATAATTGACGAAACGTCGGAAAGAAGGATAAAAAGGAATTTTTATTTACAATTATTAAGGTCCAAATAGCTTAAAAAACTTAACAAAAGATAACAAGACTTGACCAAGAAAACAATATACATAATTATAAAATAGTACAGGTTTTAATATTAATTCGTTGTAAAAAAATGTATTGATGGCTCTGTGGAGGTGGCAAGAATGAGTTGTATTTTCGTGGGCAATTGTGTGAAGAAAATTTAAAAAGTAAGGTTTACAACAGCATTTCTCATTCGTTTGGAGAGAGTCTGGCCTTACAGAGTTCGGTTTTACTTTCAACAATTGCAGCAAAGCTTTCTGAAGAGGGTTGTCACGGACCCGAAATCATGATAAAATCAGTGTGCAGCCACGAAAATCAATGTCACTTTGCCATTTTGTTAAAAACATAAATATAGATGCAAGAGGTCTTGAGCCGTTTAATCTCTGTTCAATGTGTAAAAACAACAGACCGAAGTAAAACAAAGGAGCTAGACGTATGTACATGCACGGCACGGCACACAAGTTAGTAGTATATATATACAGATTGTGGATAATGATTGACAGCTCAAAGCACATAAATCAAGTTTAATGAGCTTTGGTATAGGGAATCCTATATAATTAATTTTTATTACCTTTTGACATGAGTACGTGATGTGACCCTTTTTTTTATTTGGTAATAGGAAATCCTATGTGATTTTCAGATAATCCAAGATAATTTATTTTTATTACCTTGGGTATGAGTACGTGATGTGACTTTTTTTATTTGGGTATAGGAAAATCCAATGTGGTTATCAGATACTCCAAGATAATTAATTTTTATTAGCTTGGATGAGTACGTGATGTCCCCCCTTTTTATTTGGATCTATAGGGAGATAGATAATAAATTTTTATTAGCTTGTGTATGGGGATCGTGATGTGACCCTTTTTTATTTGATATGGTGTATGATTAAACATCGAGTGCAGTCATTGCTTCCTCGATCGTCATAGTTCTGAGCCTTTCTTTGGAATTTTTCCGTCAACATGGCGCTTGTGTTTAGAAGTATTCAAGTTATTGTTTTAGAGTTGCAGGTGTTCATATGTTTAGTCACCATTGTTTTTATGAACCCTATTTTCCTTTTTTTTTTTTGCTGTCTGATAGAAAATCCCTTATGTCCATGTTGTGTGTGTGTGCTAGAGTTCTGTTGTGTTCGTCATAGTTTTGAGCCTTTCTTTCGAATATTTTCGTCAACACGATGCTTATGTGTATGCTTGCGTTTGTGTGTTTTGATAATTCAGAGATCTTTATTTTTTCTTTTCAATTTCAATTCGTTAGAGTACTGAACCTTTCTTTGGAAATTTTCCGTCAAAAAATGCTTGTATGGTGTAGGGGTACGTGCTCGTCTGTTCTATTGTCATTGTTTTGATAACCCTGTCGCTAGAATTATATTTTTGTTTTTGGGTTTGACAATTTGTTTCCCTGTTTTGATTTTCAAGTGACAATGTACTTGATTTTGAATGTTTGTGAAAATTGTGGCTTGTGACCTTGTGTCACGTTTGAAAGGTGCACTGTGGGGTGTTGGATGGTATAAATTTTCTCTAGTCTGTCGCAGGTGATTATTTCGATTATCCTGTGGCATGAAACTGAATGCATATGATAATTATGTTGTTTAATTTATGACCACTTGTTTGTATCGAAAAGGTTCGATGGAGGAATTTAATATTTACCTGCAAAATAATGTAATTCCTTTCATATTGGACGGAGGATTTTTTTTAATATAAAGCCTTGGACATCTTAAACGAAATCAATCAGTTTGTATCTAAAATCAACAAGGAAACGTGTCTTTAAGCAACGAGTCAGGGGTTTTCAGTGAAGATAGTGGGGAGTTTAGATTTAGTGACGAATTCGTTAATCGAGGATTCATCGTCATGTACGACGACGAAAGTGTAGAAGAGCTAGGGTTCTTAATTGAAAATGAACCAATCGTTATTGAGGACGATGGAATCATACATATAGAAGATAGACCAGATAACGTTGTTATTGTGGTTGATGACAACGAAGAAGCTATGGAAGCTGAAGACATTCCAAATGTTCAACCATTCCTTATAGAAGAAGACGAGGAAGATATCAGTGGAGAGGATGAGGAACCAATCGTTATTGAGGACGATGAAAGCATACAGATAGAAGATAGACCAGATAACGTTGTTGTTGTGGTTGACGACAACGAAGAAGCTGTAGAAGCCGAAGACATTCCAAATGCTCAACCATTCCTTATAGAAGAAGACGAGGAAGATATTAGTGGAGAGGATGAGGAACCAATCGTTATTGAGGACGATGAAAGCATACAGATAGTGCAGATAACGTTGTTGTGGTTGACGACAACGAAGAAGCTATGGAAGCCGAAGACATTCCAAATGCTCAACCATTCCTTATAGAAGAAGACGAGGAAGGTCAAGCGCAAATGATACCGTGTCCCCTTGCAAGAGCTAAACAATTTAATATGTCTGGATCTGTACAGGAAATTGTAATGGAGCTGTTAAGAGAAGATTTTAATTTGCAACAACGTCAAGAAAACCGACGACTAATCGAAAGGAGCACAGATCTCTTCGAAGGCTATGAGGATGAGGAGGATTATATTCCATGTGCCCAACCGAGAAAGACTAATAACCACTGCAGGTTTTAATCTAAATAAGATATCTTTAAAATAAAAATTATATGCATAAATGAAAACTTTTTATTTTAACAATCATTTATTTTTCTTGTAACAATCATTTATTATAATTAATATTTTTGATTTATATTTAAATAAATGTGAATACACAACAAAAATTTTATTTATTTCGTTATTTTTTTAATTGAGAAAATTGTTTTTTTGTTTTGTTTTGTGTGGTGTGTCTATATATGTGTGGGTATGTTTTTTTGATTTACTTCTCTCACTCTTCCTCTCTTGCATCCGCTATAGATCATGAAACTATATCCATTTCATTCACCCTTCAGCCTTAAAGTTTACTGATTTGTCAGTAAAATTGATTTGAAACAATATAAATAGCGGGTAAAATATGGAGAGACTGTATAGTTTTGAACAAAGTTTCCCATGATGAGTTCAAACACAGAATTAATTTCATCGTTCAATTTTTTAAATTTTAAAAAAATTCTTAGCATTAAGGAAATGAAACCACACAAAAACTACAACATAACTGGAGCATACAGAACATCTACAAAGTATGGAGATACAATCGCATTGAAGATAGCTGAAAAAATATTATATCTCCCCAAAAGATTTAACTCTCTGGCAGATGATGCAATTCAACGGTTGAACGATACATCCTTTGCCATAACAAAGATACCCTTAACTGAGGATCAGGATCATCCACTATGCCGATTAGAGCTTACCCAGATTCTACCAACAGATATTTTTTATACACCCAATTTTCCCTAAATTATTCTAACAATAAGTAATGTTTAAGCTAATTTGTATTTTGAATATTTTCAAATACAAAATAACAAGTTTCTTAAAAAAAAAATATGCTACGCAACCAACTAAGGAAATGCATCAAAGTACAATAATTTGTATACTTACTTTATACATTTGTAAACAAATAAATCAAATAAAATAACATGATACATATATGAAAAAAGAAAATAATTTTTATTTTTATATTAAGTATTCTATTTCATCAAGTATAAAGTTTTCTATTTGATGATAATTTGTCTCAATAAAAACAAATAACTTATATAAATTGTTGAGGGCACATTTAAATCTCATATTATTATGAAGAATGCAAGAAGTATAATAGTTTGGTAAATTCTTAAAGTTGATTCTATTTTCCAGGTTTATAACAGTTGTTTTGATATTTTTGAGTAGAAATTCTTTCTTTGCTTTGCCGAAAACAAAAATATACTTATAGTTATTCAATGGAGAAATTACGTCGCCCACATTAACATAACTTATGTTTCCACTCTGCCACTCTAACCCATTTACATGATTTCGACAATAAGCATTCTTCTTCCGTCCTTCTTTAGTAAGTTCTCTGCCGTAAAAGGGGGGGACTGAAATGGAAATAGTTGGGTGCAACGCTTCCCCCACACATGAATGCCAACTCCTTAATGTAAATGTCACTCTGATTGTCATGACAAAATTGGAAATCAACCAATGCGATTTCAGATCTCTCAACTTTAAACATTTTACGATGAAGTTTTATGAAGAACTAAAGTATAGATTAAAGAAAGTCTTCCCTTTATATAGCGGATAAATCTACCGACAAACCATCAGTGCTTTTTTACTCATCAAAGTTAAATGGAGCCAACTGTTAAGAAGGAGGAGAAATATTATCAAAACCATGAAGTCGTCTTCGAATTTGAATATTTTATAAATTTAAAATTGAAAGTAAAGTGTGGATTTTCAACAGCGTTGAGATTCAAACCTCTCATATGGTTTCAAGATAAGAGAAATATGGCTCCATTTAATGATGTACAAGGACTACATTCAAATTCGACTAGATCAATACGAGTTTTTCGATTCCTTCAACTTGCTGAATGATCCACCGATTGAAGACATTTTGTTTGGATTTCGACAAAAGAATGATATTTCTTACCTTGTGATGAAGCAAAATAATCATAAAATTACGATAAATTGTGAAGAATGGCGCAACATTAGACGTATTGGAATATTTTTAACTACTTTTATATGTTGGAACAACATACTGCAAAAGCAAATTGTATACTTTTATAATAATCATTATATTCCCACTTGTGTCGCTTTAAATAAGACGTACATTCAAGTTAACGATATCAAAGGATTTTATGAGAAGGATGTTGAAGTAGATTTAACGAGATTATGTTTTGAGCTAGGTCAAAAAATGAAAAAAACTATTGAACATGATATTAAAATTTATAAGCTATACTTAAGAATAAAAAATAAAACCTGAAATACTATTGAATATTAAACTTGTGTTTATTTATTAAATATTACAAAGAAATTTTAAACATAAATGTCCACAATTATATGATTTAAAATTTTGCTCCCTTTTATAATTATATTTAATATTATCACCTAAGTATAGTAAAATTTCGAGAGGCGGCTGAAGGTTTCCAAAACTATCATAGTACTCAATATTGTTGTTATTTTTGTTGTATGCTACCCAATGTGTACCTTAACCGCTATATGAGTCCAAATTAACTATTCCGCATTCTTTGCGTCTAGGTGTTTTCGGAAGTTTGTCCCTCATATAGACTCCTCTAAAATATGGTAAATGGTTTTTTTCCAAATTCTCTAATATCGATGTCAGTCAGAGGCCTTTTGGGTAGCTGCTTTATTAGTTTTTTGATGATTTCTTGTTGTATGTGATTCATATTCCCGTTTTGTATGGTTTTAGATAAAGTCCTTTTCCCATGGCTATCCCCTCCATTCGCTTGTTGTGTCGCACATTTTCTTCAAATTGTTGTTTTGCATTTTTAGCGGTCTTAATTGCTTTTGCGATGGAAGATGCACCCGAAGTTAAAGCTCCCAATGCACCATGAGCTGACATAATAGGTATAAGAGGTAGAAATCCACCAACTTTTGGCACACGAATAACTCTAGGTATACTGACTTGAGATTTTCTACCTTTAAACGATTTTCTAATCACCATTTGAGCAAGGCGAATGGCACTGTTGATATCATGTGGTTTTTCTTTCTTTAGGACTACAGATTCACTTTTAACTGCAGTATTAAATATATTTTTTCGACATTTTGTTTTAGGGTATCTCTTCTCTATTCCCATGCCAAGTTTTACTTTAGTCTTCATAGCGTTTGTAACTAAAAATGCGTTTATCTTTTCTCCAATTCTACTATCTTTAGCCTTTACTCTTTCCCAAGCTCTTTCCGCTAGATCTTTGTCAGCTTGATGTCGTTTGTTTATATCTTTGTTTTGTGTATATGCAATATCGTGAGCTTTACATGCCTCATCCAAAATGTTTATACCCTTATCACCCCTTTCAAGTCTTTTTTCTAACTTTGTTCCGGGGCCGCAAAATTGATATCCAGGTAAATGTAATTCAAAGGGTAAATTCTGAATTACGTTATTGATCAACCCACTCCCTTGAAATACACTTTTGTTATTAGCAACCTTTTTATGATATACAATCATTTTATATCTTTTCTGAAATGATTCGACATAAATTGAAATAATGTTATAAGTTTACAATCAGTAGTTAAAATGCGTCTAATTAAGCAAGATACAAATATTAACGTGAGAAATTTAGATTTCACGCATCAAAATACGCTTAAAACAAAGCACAGTTCCCTTTTACCTAATTCCATAAGAGCTCTCATTGTGGGCACTTCTAACTTAGTCTTATTGAAAGTCCGAACGGATTGAAATTTAAAAATATTTATCTATACTCAAAGTCGTTATATCAACCGAAATATGAGTATCTTAAACAGCTTGTTACACCTATAAAAGGAATGGGATATTATACATATACAAATGGAGAAGATGTTATTGAACCTGAACATGCCAACCCTAATTCAATATTTATATTTGATGATATTGCATGCGAAAAACAAAACAATATAAGATTATACTTTTGTATGGGTCGACATCGCGATATAGATTCATTCTATTTATGTCAAATATATACTCATATTCCAAAACAGTTAATTCGCGATAACGCTAATATTATAATAATGTTTAAACAAGATGAAATGAATATGAAACATATATATAATGATCATGTTGGAAGCGATATGACTTTTGATAACTTTCGTGATATATGTCGAGAGTGTTGGAAAGATAAACATGGATTTTTAGTTATAAATAAAGAAGACGAAATTCGCTGTGGTCGTTATAGAAAAGGTTTCAATGAGTACATTCATAATTAGTAATAAATCAACCTCTGATTCCAACAGACGTCGATCAAGTTAAATAGTCCAGTTGAAATAAACAGCCTACCAGTTGAAATTAACAGCCTACCAGTTGAGATAAACAGCCTACCAGTTGAAATAAACTGCCTACCAGTTGAAATTAACAGCATACCAGTTGAAACAAACAGCCTACCAGTTTAAATTGACAGCTCGACCAGTTGAAATAAACAGCCTACCAGTTGAAATAAACAGCATACCAGTTGAAACAAACAGCCTACCAGTTTAAATTAACAGTCTACCAGTTGAAATTTACTATCCATCAGTTGATATAATCAATCTATAAGCTACAAATCAACTTATAAGCATGGAGGAAACCCTTCTAAAGGAATTAATTAAGTCGAGAAAAATCTTAAAACAGAAATTTAATAGCATAAAATTAGGGGAAGCGGAAAAAAGTGAGAGATTATCTAATACCTTTAAGCCAGTGATCGAACCATTAAATGAAATATTAAAATTAACTAATACTAAAAGACCTGCATCTACAACCCAACAGAGTCTAAAATTCGACAGCAGTACTCCGATAAAGAAATTTAAGGAAGACAATGTTGAAACTTCTATTGTAAAAACATTTAAGAAAGATCATTGGAATTCTGAAGATGAAACAAATGAGAATGATTTCTTTTCTCAATCAGATGAAAATGAATCGGACGTTATCGATTTATCATTACTTCATAACGTAAAAAAACTTGATACAACATATGGTCCACATAAAGATGAGAAAGGTGACTGGAAATTCGCCAACAACAACCTTCGATTAAACGAAAACAAAATTATTATCGGAAATAATTCGTGGGCTTATACACCAGGTTTATTTGAACTTATTTTTCATAAAATCCCTAAGAAATATGACAAATTCGAACTTGATATCTATAAAAGAATTCTGATGAATACTAACGCACATAAAAGAAATTATGACGCAAACGACCAAATTAAAGGAAACAAAAGCTATAAGTATAAAAAAATTATAAAAAGACTCTTTGAAGCTACTCACACGGGTAAAGGTTTAATGACTGTTAATCGTGAAAAGTCCAACTATATATACTGGGATGACCCCAACGAGTTAGTGGAACGTCTAAAACTTTTGTTGGCTTCACAAAGCGCTGGTAATACGAATCATAATAATGAAATAGTATCCTTAATTGAGGAACTGAGGGAAGCCGATATAATTTACTGATATAACCGCAAAATCTATTATTCGCAACATGAGTGTCGACAAGTTCGGTCACTTTTCTAATAATAGTTCTTTTATATTAAGGAGCAATGTTACTGAAGTATTTGGAATTACTATGGATTGGAATAGTAACATCGATATACAAAATAAAAAAATCAAAAATTTGGCACCGCCGTCAGCAGAAACAGATGCAGTCAACAAAGCTTACTTACAAACACATATCTACGATTCACAAGAAATATTAAGAAGTGAATTTAATAAGAAAATAAATAATGTCATAGAAGAAATAGCAAACTTGAATAAGAATCTTAAAGATATTATAACGATATACATCCAACCATCCAACGATTAAGAATTTATTTATTGTTTACATCATCAAAAATGGAAAGAAGATGAATAGTAAACGAACTGCATGCCCAAGCAAGAAAACATTTTCAGCGACGAAGAGTAGTAATGAAGGGAATTGATGACTTATGGCAAGCTGACTTGGTTGAAATGGGAAATTACTCAAAGCTAAATAAAGGATATAAATATATGTTAACAGTTATTGACACTTTTTCAAAATTTGCTTGGGTTGAAGCAACTAAATCAAAAAATGCCACTGATGTAACTGCTGTATTTCAAAGAATACTAAACTTAGGGCGTATACCCAACAATTCACAGACTGATGATGGAAAAGAATTTTTTAATAAACAATTTGAACAACTTATGAAAACACATTCAATCAATCACTACTCAACATACAGCGTTATGAAGGCTTCAATTGCTGAACGTTTTAACAGAACGTTAAAGGGTATGATGTGGAAAGAATTTAGCTTTAACGGCAACTACCGTTGGTATAATAACTATAAAAAGTTGGTGGAAACTTATAACAGCAAAGTGCACAGAACAATCAAAATGACTCCAAGCGATGTGAGTGTTTCGAACGAAAAAAAATTGCTGAAAACCGTATATAATCGTCTAAAAATATACATACCTTCCAAACTTCATGTGGGAAATTATGTCCGTATAAGTAAATATAAACACATTTTTGAAAAAGGATATACACCCAATTGGACAACAGAAATATTTAAAATAAGAGCTATCCAAAACACAAACCCAGTAACGTGTCTTCTAGAAGACTATCAAGGCAACCCAATCAAAGGTGGATTCTACAAGGAAGAGCTTCTACGTACTCGTTTTCCGAACACATATCTTGTAGAAAAAGTATTGAAATCAAATGGTGATAGAGTATATGTTAAATGGTTGGGCTTCTCGAATCATCATAATTCATGGATAAACAAAAATTAAATACTATAATTTTAAATAATTTCAATAAAAATGAATAAAACAACTAATACAAAACATTTATTTTCATTTATTATTTTACTTTCATAATGTCAGTAACATTAGCTTTGAGCGGAAGATCTTCTATATTAACTGCTAATTATTTCCCCCCTATTGAATTGTCTGGGGAATATGAAGCATGTTTGGTAGATTTTCATTCATACAACTCAATTCCAAACATTGATTATGATAATAATTTATTTCATATTGGTGATATGGTAAATGAATTACCGATAGGTTCCTACGAGCTAACTGACATAGTGAAAACTATAAAGACAGCATATAAAAAGCAAAACGAAAACAAATCAATAGAGATAAAAGCAAATAATAATACATTGCAAATTGAAATATTTTCCTCACATGACGCAATTAATTTTAATAAAGATCGTTCTATAGGAACTCTTTTTGGATTTGGTGAAAGAATACTTATATCGAATACAAGACATATTTCTTATCTTCCCGTCAACATTTTAAAGGTCAATGCCATACAAATACAGTGTAATATAACAACTGGAGCTTATATGAACAATTTAACGGCACATACTATTCATCAATTCGCAATTAACGTTTCTCCAGGATATAAATTGGACGAAACACCTAGAAATCTCATTTATTTGCCAGTAAACGTCAAAGAAATAAGTACTCTAAAAGTTTGGATTGTTGATCAAGAATCACGATTAATTAATTTTCGCGGGGAAGAAATTACACTTCGACTTCATCTTTGACCAATATCAAAATGATAATTTATAATATATACTAATAAAAAGAAAGACTTAAACATTCCCATTCCAGCAGTCAAACCTAAAAGACCACAGTTAACAAAAGAAAATCAAAAATTTTTGAAATCTTTAAACCTACATTTAAAAAAAAACAATAATGTCTGAACTGCTTGACGTCACTGATGAACCCCTTTCGGACGAAAGCATAATAAAAAAGGAATATCAAAGCTATATACCATATATACAATCGTTTAAGCATAACGATGAAATTAGAATTACAATTCAAAATCAAGACTTATATGTTCTACCGAGTGAAAGTTATCTGTATATTGAAGGAAATGTAACGCTATCAGGTGGTGACAAATCTTCAAATGCCCGACTACGAAACAACTGTGTAGCTCACATGTTTGATGAAATACGCTATGAAATTAATGGTATAGAAATCGATAGAACACGAAATTTAGGAATATCAAGCACAATAAAGAATTTTGTCTCTCTAAGCGAATTTGAAAGCAATATGATGAAGAATGCTGGATGGAATGTTGGTGAAGATTTATCGGTGGTGTCATTTAACTTTTATATTCCCCTTAAGTTATTGTTGGGGTTCGCTGAAGACTTTAAAAAGGTTATTTTAAACTGCAAGCATGATCTTATTATACTACGAAGCTCAAGAGATACCAATGCTTGTTATTCAACTGATAAAAATGAAAATTTAAAATTAGCTATAACAAATTTAACATGGAGAATCCCTCACATTCATCTATCCGATTCCACAAAACTAAAAATGATGAAAATAATAAGAGATGGAACATCTTTACCTCTGGCATTTAGGAGCTGGGATTGTCATTTTAATCCAAACTTTGCAGGCGCAACAAAGTGTAATTGGAATGTAAAATTATCGACTAATAGAGAAAGACCACGTTTAATTCTGATTGCATTTGAAAATAATAAAAAAATTATTCACTGAAATCTTATAAATATGAAAGTATACCAAAATTCAGATATCTACCCCTATGATGACTTAAATTTAAAGTTTGATGATAACCGATATGCTGTTCTCTACGATATGTATGCTAAATTTCAACAAAGTTATTATCTGAGAGACCCACAACCAATTATTTCATGGGAACAATTTAAAGAGAAACCAATTATGGTTATCGATGTCAGTCATCAGAATGAGACAGTCAAAAGCGGGCCAATCGACGTAAAAATTGAGTTTGAAACCGGTACATCAATCCCAGCAAATACATTTGCATATTGTTTAATACTACATGATCGATGGATGGAGTACACACCCTTAACAGGAATTGTTAGAAAAATCTTTTAAATTTCTCTCTCCCTCAATTATTTATTTATTTATATTTAAGATTGTATACTTACATAATTTCCATAATAAAAAATCTAAACTAAATATAAACATTTGAAATAATTTTTTTTCTTTTATTAAAAAATTTCTTATAAATAATTAACAAAAATAATATAATAAACTTAATTACTCAGGAGATTATAATAAATACATTTCAATTCCTTCATCGGTAAATGAAAGATTCATTAAGTCAACTCCATCAAACATTTCAGAATTAATAGCATTTTCGTTTGATAATCTAAAGTGACCCCAAGCATATGTTGTTACACCATCAGGTTTAATCTTTCTCTTATTGTCATCACAACTCAATGTGATTTTATTTTGTTTATTTGTATAAATAACATGATTTTTAGATTTAAATGTTAGCATATCACCCGTAATTCTACTTTTATTTAGTAAACAATCTCTAAAAGTATCTATGTTGTATGTAGAGAGGATGGACTTTTTAACACCCTTAGATTTTAAAATTTCAGCACCATGTTGTACACTTATCGCATACATTTTTGGTCTCAATCCTATGAACTCCTTCATAACTCTTCCACAGTTTTCGTCTTTCATCATTCCTAGCTTCTTTTTATTGACCAGTGCAATATTGAATATATTCATCGACGGATACTCTGAGGTGTCAAATCTCTCCTGAATTTCACTAGACGTTATTTCTTTATAAAAATCTCTTCCCTTTAACGAATATATAAATGAATCTGTATCCATATAATTTAGCGACAAATCATCTTGAAATTTAGGTTTCATAAAACCATAATGGAAATCATACATTTTCCACTTTGATAGTTCTAGAACACAAAATCCTAAATATATTGGTTTATTGTAAATGGCCTTAACTCGATTTAACTGGATTGCGAGAGCATTATCAGAGAACTGAGTTAAACTATGAAAATTAGGTTTGGCTATCAACGATCGCGCGCCTAACTTTCTTTTATTTATGGTCTCCCAGTGATTAACAATTTTAACATCTTTTCTTTTGTCTACATTCTCCATTGTCTTTCCATATACGGCATTATTTAATAATTTAAAGAAATCTTTTTCAAACGTATTTTTTGCTTTAGTTCTGTACTCTGTATTAACATCAATGTACTTTTTCAACCATGCATCTTGGGTGAATGCGAGTATACGTTTTACATCGCTTAAGATCATTCCTTGTTGTAGTGCTTGACGAAGATTTCTGTAGTGTATTGCATATGAGTTTTTAGAAGAAAAGTCGGTTATTAACTTTTTATATTTGGATTCACCCACAATTTTATTTTGCGCACAAAAAGGCAAATTGTTATGTATATCGTGAAGGTGAGTAGGGTACTCTAAATCGACTTCATAAATATAACCAACTGGAGAATTATCTCCAATATTTAAAATATTTTCACTCTTGGATAGTTTTTCAAATTCCGTTCCTTCAACCCACTTGAAATTATTTATAGGGAGATATTCGGACATCGCCCACCCATATAGATTGTTGGCATCTAGATACATAAGATATTTAGATGGTTTACTTTTGTCATAATCATCTAAATACTCGTTATTCGCAACCGTATGCCTTTTTGAACATTGTACTATACCACCACGAATTCAATTTTTACAAAAATTATACATGTCAATGTCTGTTAGGAGTTCCAGTTCTACCTTCGTCATTTTTAACATTGCATCCCAGGAAAGACCTGGTGCTGTGTAATAGTGATATGCATCTAACTTGTAAATTGATTTACAAAGACGTCTAAAGTTCTCAAATACATCAGTTAGTATTAAAACGTCAGCCTTTAAATATAACTCCATATATTCTTGTAAATTTTTACAATCAAATGTTCTCCAAACGTTAATGGCATGTTCATGTTCAACTTTTATTCGTTAAAGTGCTAAAAAATGTTTCTATCGATGGAAGTTCTGTCTCTTTCAACACATCGAACGATTGCAGATACTCATAAGGAAATTGACCTTTTCTACTCATGAGATTAAACTCATTATCGCTTACAAAATGACTGCGAACTGTATGAAAATCATCCTTTGAAAGATTTTTAGCTAAGGAGTCCAAACTGGCTGCCATAAATCTAATTGAATCTAAAAATCTCAACTCTAATCGTTTTTTACCATTTATTGGAATGAAATGTGAGAGGGATACATATAATTCCTTGTTTAATGGAATAACAGTTGTTTCCCCATCATATTCCAGCAACTCTTTAACAAAGAGATGACAGTCGTATGAAGAAAAGTTATGGAAATATATGGGAATGAATTGGGCAACCTGATGGTTGAGATTGCAAATATTATGGGCTGCCCCCCTATATTGACCGCTTAAATGAAAGTGATCTCTAACTCTATCATTGCCTAATGCTTCCTCACAAATGTAGCAATTGATGCTATTTTCAAATTGCTCTTCATCTAAGGGTGTTAAACTATTCATTTCGACAACTACATTTAAATGTTCCATATATATATTTTTACAGTCTGCAATAAGATTTTCTAAAAATTTTGTTGGTGCATCTAATCCTGTATAAGTTTTAAATTTATCTAACCTACTATTGAACCCACATTTTATATAGTACGCAAATGCACATGGAATATGCTTACTAATACTTTCAGTTTTTGAATTATGTTTTATTAGTAAACTTCTCCAATATACACTTAAAATCAGCATATACCACAAATGGTACATCATGCTGTCTATTATGTCCCTTAAATTTTAAAACAGCAGCATCTCCTACGGGCAGATGCGTCACAATTCCTCCACACTCCGGTTTATGGCGATTAAGCAGTTCAACACTTCCAAACGATTGTATGCAACTATTGCATACATGGATTTGATAGCCGGTCTTACTATATTGACTGCTTAAAAGTCTATAGCGTTAAGAGAAAGAAAAAAATGGTTAATTAATGATGATTGAAAAGATAAATAATTAATATATTACCTTGACATATTCTTGATCAATATGAAATGAAATTTTCCTTCTTCATGTAGCAGCATTAAATTGACATGTTGCAACTTCTCTTCTTTTGTTAAGTAGTATGGACCAACAATTTCATCTTTCTCATATCCAAAGACATTGACACTTATACCGACGTTGCTTTCTTCGAACATTCGAATGTGTTGCAAAGCTAGAGGAAATTGCATTCCGGTAAAATTCATGATAACACCACTTTTAAGTGTTATGAGTTCACTATTAATGTCAACATTATATGAAGAAGTGAGTCCACAGTTGATTGTTGGTTTGCAATCCAATGCTGCTACCATACACCATTTAAAACAAAAATCATCATTAAGGTTTTTAATGTTGATGCAGGCTGACTTGTTTCGGAGCGTTTTTGGAGTAACTATATATTGGGAACCTCTAGTTAATGAAGCTTTATTAACATTAATCTCGAGCTTAAGAATCCGTCTTAGAGACCATCCAGAATCTCTCTCTTGGAATTCACCCATTTTGTTTGCTAGCATATCAGCATGGTCATCGAAAATGCTACCAATATCATCAGATAAAGTTAGCAACTGCATTTTTGTGATATGTTTCATAGTTGTGCAGACTTGACTATCTTCATTAGTTTTCTTATTTGCATTTTGATCTCCATTATCCGTTTTGTTTACCAAAGGGTGCTGCTCTTTATTTTTTTGCGAAGGCATTGCTGAAGATTCCGTTTCTATTAATGGTTTAATGTAATCAGCAACCAACTCCACATTAAATTTGAGTACAGTATGTTCTACTAAACTATCTCTTAATAGTTGAACTACACATTTTTTGCTGCTTATTAAAAACTCTTCAGGCAAAATAATATTTGTAGAGTTTTTGTATTCATAAGTTGCAATTCTTTTATTATAAATACTCTTTATCACATTAATATTTTTATTAATGCAAACTGCTGCATTTTTCCTATGTTTAGTTGTTCGATTGTGTGAATATATGCTGTTGGTGGGGATATATATGTTGCATTCCTCGCATAGGGTGTTTGCTCTACTTGAGGAGGGTTGTTGAGAACTTTTAAAGGTTTGAGGTATTTGTAGCTGTTGCTGTTGTTTCCGGTTGTCGGAACGCGTTTCCTCGTTATTTGACATCTGGGGGTGTCCACTGGCCGAAGTTGTATACGTACATTCATTATTATGATATTGAGTTTGTTGTTGTCCATCCACGTTGTCCATGATTCTGATATTGAGGGTATAGACTATTAGATGTTGTCGGCATATTTTCGTATAGGGGGTATTGTGTTTGTTGTTGCCCACTATAGTAACCCCATCCTGCTTGTTCGTGATTTTGATATTGACGGTATCGACTATCTGATGTTGGTATATTTTCATATAGGGGGTATTGTGATTGTTGTTGTCCACCATAGTAACCCCATCCTGATTGTCCGCGACTTTGCATTGTCGAGTTATGTGTAGACGCATATAGGGATGATGAAGGTTTTACTCGTTTTGCATTTAACTGAGACGCCGTCTCTGTTTTCCTTTTTGCGGCGGAATGGGAAATCACGTTTCCATCATCATGAGCAATCGTATGATGAAACTTCATAGCGTACGCACCTTCAATATATTTATTACACTTTGAACAATGATTTTTTAAGTACTTTTTGTAAATAACACTGGAATTAAACTCCATATTACATATAGCATAGATATAAGACATTTTTAGTATATTTATTACTTTGTTTTGCGTCGTATTTCTTCATTCTTTATTTTTCTCTTTTGTTTATTTGTATTTTTTTTCTTCTATTACACAATTTGTTTAATAATAATATTAGTATTAATAAATTTCCTATCGGAGTTAAAATATGTATTCGTGTTTACAAAACTGATATACAGGTGAAATAAGTAATTCTTTAAAATATTTTGATGTGCCACTCACAATGTATCAACAAAGACTAACTTTAAAAAACAAAAACAAATTTAGACAAACACCGTGTTAGCGGAAAAATTTCAGAAACAAAATTGTCCAACACCACAGTGCATCTTTCAAACGTGACACAAGGTCACAAGCCACAATTTTCACATACATTCAAAATCAAGTACATTGTCACTTGAAAATCAAAACAGGGAAACAAATTGTCAAACCCAAAAATAAAAATATAATTCTAGCGACAGGGTTATCAAAACAATGACAATAGAACAGACGAGCACGTACCCCTACACCACACAAGCATTTTTTGACGGAAAATTTCCAAAGAAATGTTCAGTACTCTAACGAATTGAAATTGAAAAGAAAAAATAAAGATCTCTGAATTATCAAAACACATAAACGCAAGCATACACATAAGAATCGTGTTGACGAAAATATTCGAAAGAAAGGCTCAAAACTATGACGAACACAACAGAACTCTAGCACACACACACAACATGGACATAAGGGATTTTCTAGCAGACAGCAAAAAAAAAATAGGGTTTATAAAAGCAATGACGACAAAACATATGAACACCTGCAACTCTAAAACAATAACTTGATTACTTTTAAACACAAGCGCCATGTTGACGGAAAAATTCCAAAGAAAGGCTCAGAACTATGACGATCGAGGAAGCAATGAATGCACTCGATGTTTAATCATACACCATATCAAATAAAAAAGGGTCACATCACGATCCCCATAAAAATTTATTATCTATCTCCCTTTAGATCCAAATAAAAAGGGGGGGACATCACGTACTCATCCAAGCTAATAAAAATTAATTATCTTGGAGTATCTGATAATTAATTTTTGGATTTTCCTATAACCAAATAAAAAAAAGTCACATCACGTACTCATACCCAAGGTACCAAATAAAAAAAGGGTCACATCACGTACTCATGTCAAAAGGTAATAAAAATTAATTATATAGGATTCCCTATACCAAAGCTCATTAAACTTGATTTATGTGCTTTGAGCTGTCAATCATTATCCAGTATCTGTATATATATACTACTCAAGTTGACATAGTCAACTAAACTCTTTTTAAAACACACACACACGTAAAAGAAATCTATTGATGGCTCTAAATGTGGAGTCTCTGTAGATGTGGCAACAGTGAGTTGTATTTTCGTGGGCAATTGTATGAAGAAAACTTGAAAAGTAAGCTTTACAACTGTAGTTTTCATTCGTTTGGGGAGCGCCAGGCATTTTTGAGTTCGGTTCAACTTTCAACAAAGCTTTCTGAAGAGGGTTGTCACGGACCCGAATTCATGATAAAAGCAGTGTGCAGCCACGAAAATCAATGCCACTTTGCCATTTTGTTAAAAACATGTCTTTTATTTAAATAAAGATGCAAGAGGTCCAGTCAGAGGAAACGCGCCATTTGAAATAGATGCGTCCACAGAGACCTGGGGGTCAGCTGAGTGGGCTTGGCCGGACAATTGAAGAGGTGCAACACGTCATGTGGTCCCCGATGGCAGGCGGGACAGATGTCCGGAATGTTAGCATCAATTCGTGCCCAGTAAGAATTAAGGCGGCTGCAACATCCAGATCTCAGCTGCGCCAGAACCACGCGCGTCTGCCGAGGTAGTACCTTCTCTTCAGGTGAAATATCCGGGGGATGTTCCCCTAGCACTACATTCACACGGTAGCTGGATACTGCTGCTGCGACGTGATCGTTGTGAATGTTGTTCCGAACTGCCTGATAGTTTCGATGATCTGCCAGGGCGGAGGCATCCTGTCCAAGAGACGTTGGTTGATTTTTTGATTTAATTTTTGGTTTCGTTTATTTTCTTTATTTTTCTTCTTGTGAGATTGTTTTATGATTTGTTTATTGTTTTTGAGTTGTGCTTTGGCTGTTCTTGTGCAATCTTTTTATTATTTTATTTTTGTTGATTTGATGGTTGTTCAGTTTTATGCACGGTTTTTTCTTTTAAAGAGACGGACGGCACTTTTGTTTTTTTTTCACTGTATGTTCATTTTGTATTTTTAAAAGAACGGACAACAATTATAAGGCTGACAACATAAATGCGTGCGGACCGGGCGACAAAAAAATGGGCGAACAAAAATGGACGACTGCCCCGGCCGAAAAGTGTTTGTTTCGGTTCAATCCGGTACATAAAACCGGCAGTCGCGGGATTGGTCCGCAGTGGTTCTTTGGATTTGGTGTTGTCATTGTCATCTGCATTTTCGTCGTCATCGTCACCATCGCACAACTGTGAGACTTCCCGCGATATCTCTACGTTCTGCACAGTGAAAAAGGACGCCCCACATGAATTATGGGCGATTGAGATTGCTTGCCACCTTCATATAATCCTCTCCATCAACAGACCATCCGATTTCATATTCTTTTATATCATCCGATCATCCCTCGGATGATCGGACAGCCGAGAAGAAGTTATCATCAACGGAGCAGCCACTCGACATATTCCTTTTAGTCGAATACCCGAGATACGACTAAATTCCCCAGCTGAGGCAGCGCAGATGAGCGTGATGAGATTTGTCGCTCTAACTCTGCTGACCCTATATTTGGGTATCTCAGCTCTGAGATCAGTAGGTTGGCCAAGGAATATAAGCGGAAAAAATTGCCAGACCACTTAAAGCAGAGCAACTTAAGTTCCGGAAATGGAAAATTGTGTACAACGACCTCTAATCCTAGCAGAAAGGATTATCGTACAGCTGTCACATACGGTGACAGAACAGAACAGTGACAGATCCGAAGTGTTGCGAGAGATTAGGCGAAAAGAAAAGTCTCACGTCATATCCGCGCTCAACAGGTCGAAGTTGCACCTCCACAATTTACCGTTGGCGAAGTTGTCCACGTCATCGGTGTTAAAATTGTGTCATGCTGATGATTGCACAATTCTGGCGTCTGAACGACATTCACGCTGATGAAGCAGCAGTATCCAGCTATAGCGTGAATGTAGTGTCAGAGGAACATCCCCCGGAAGTTACAGCAGAGGAGCAGGTACTACCTCGCCAGGCACGCGAGGTTCTGGCTCAGCTGAGATCTGGGTGATGGAACAGCCTTATTTAGTATTGGGCGCGAATTGATGTTAATATTCCGGACGTTTCTCCCGCCTGTCATCAGAGACCACATGGCGTGCTGCACCTTTTCAATTGTCCTGACAAGCACACTCAGCTGACCCCCAGGTCTTTTAGACGCATTCACTTCAAATAGCGCCGTTCCTTTACCGGGACGCAAAAGACTTACAGTTTGTATTAGCCGTGTTCTTTTCAGACAACTACCTATTTAATTAGTTATGGTATTCTGGCAACATTCAACAACATTTTAAATCAGGTGGCAGCATTAGCTCAACAAAAGTTTGTTTACAAACAAAAAATCAACGTAAATTGTGGAAAACGAATTTTGTTATATCGTGTAATTGACAAATCATGTCTTCTAAAACATGTTGGTAGACATTTATTTATTTATCCGGGGACATTTAAATTCGTTCTTTATAGCAAGCCGACGGGATCAACGTCTCGTTCCTGCTCCACAATTTTCGTTTTGCCACTCTTAAAATAATAAAGCTAACTTGAAATATCTCTAAATATTAACAACAAACATTTCCACTTACCGTATTTGCTTAATTGTAATTTATGGAGATGATTTGATTCTTTTTCTTTCATTCTATTCATTTTCTTTCTGTATCAATAACAAAAAACATATGTTTTTGATTGTGTTATACAAGCCGGGTGTGTCATAATATTTTTTTGTTAAAAAAAATAAGTCAGGTACCTCTAACTCGTTTTGTTACCGAGAACAAGCCAACTCGCTTGCTTACCGAGTAACTTCCATACAAATGCTTGTTTAGTATCCTTAAAAAGAACATGACTATTGTCATTTGTGACATTGAGATTGATAAAGAATTTGGAAGACAAATGATATTTGGAAAAATTATACACCATTTTCTGCAAATAAAAAGATTTCAGTGGTGTAAGAAACAAAATTGCAACACTGCAGGCATAAGAAGTAGAAGTTTACTTGCAGACAATTAAAGTTAATTACCATTAATGCAAACGATGATAGATGGATTGATAGGTTGGCTGACACAAAGGCTTCATCTATCTGCATTATATGCCAAACCACATCAGTCCAGTTCAATTATGAGGTAATACTGATGCATATCGTTAATACATACAATAACATGATTTAGGGAACACTTAAAAACAATAAAAAACAAAGGCACAAACAAGGTTTCAAATAGTTTAAAAAAGAAACATATTTAGTATGAATTTCTCAAATGTGGGTTAATTATTGAGCAACTAAAACAAGGATCAGACAATACGAATAATGGGAATACTTCGTCGTCATAGTCACCATCGCACAACTATGAGACTCCCCCGCGGCCCCAGTATGAATTTCTCAAATGTGGGTTGATTATAGAGCAACTAAAACAAGGATCAGACAATACGAATAATTGGAATACTGCAAGAAGGTTCTATTCTGATCCCGAAAAAGCATCTGAAATAAGTGGTATTGATTTAAATGTCATTTCAAGATGTAAAATAATTATCGATGGTCTTGTGCGCAATAAATAAATTGATGCTAAAAAATTTGGTTATTTCAAAACAATTTTTTTTCATTACATTGTTTTTATTTCTTTGAGTGCAAAAACTATTCTAAGAAATGCTATAAGATATAGAATTGTACATTGTCTCTTTTTACTGTAGATCTGTTTTTATTATTTCTTTTTGCCAGAATTCAGTTTTATTTGGAATGTTATTTCTAATGCTGACCTTAAAATTTGATTGATATACATATTTTTACCCTCTTTATTCTAAACTGCAACATAAACGTATTAACGATGATGTGTTTATCCGGTGCAGATTTATATTTAGCTCTCTTTTTGGTTTTCTTACATTTTTCTCTTTTCGAAGTGTGGATAATATATAACTTATATCCCTGTCTATTTTCTGGTTAATATAAAAAATCAAACAATTTTTTTAAAAAAAAATTTTCGATAGGGATTTTTTCATTTCTCTTTTTTTTTTGAACAATACTTTTACCAACTCCGGCTTGAAATTATTTGTGGAATTGTTTTTCTATTTTATATATTTTGCTTGGTCTCGTAAATTGTACATATATAAACAATGTATGTACGAAGAAGTATCTAAGACATTCATTCCTCTTTTAAGTTCAAAGGATTCTTAGAAACCTAGCATACCAGTAAAGACGGGTGGCTCCAGCTTCAAAACGATGAATTTTGAATCCGATAGCCATCAGATATCGACGATTCCGTTAAATATTGGGACTTTCAAAGTGTTTTTTCATATTTTACTGTTTCCGTGAGTAGTATTTAGGATGTTGTTTCTTCCATTGTTGCTGAGCAACAATCTCAACTACTTTATACCTTGAGCACCCAGATTTCCTCCCTAGTTGAGAAGAGCGATGAGGCTAGTTTTCGAAACTAAACATTAACAACCCCTCACAAGTTTTATTGTCATCTTCACTAAATTTAAATCGTAATCCAGTAATACAAACATTGCCTGGCGTGGAACAGCTTACTCTCGAAATCCAAACAACACTGATCGTGACCTTTATGGTCTAGATTATCTAGATTTTACAAATCGGTACATATTTTTCGCTGGTTTGATCTTTGTACGGCATTAAAACAACAGTATCGTGAATATAGAACTGACATAAACATCAATGAGATGATTCGTGATCGTACGCAAAATGCTAACGAGGCATTTGACGCATTCTACGAATCTGTCGTTGATATTATGGACAGGTTGAAATAGACTTTCGTACTTTGGTGGAGATCTTAAGAAAGAATATACTACCGGAAATACAGTAGAAAGTTTTGAATATTACTATTGAGTCGGTGCGCCAATTTCGTGAGATGTGTCGACGTCGTGAATGTTTTCTTTACAATATCCGCACTAGACATGGTACTTTCAGTAGCAGGCCTCCAAGATTGATATTCATGAAGAAAGAGCACCGGAAATCATGATATTTAAAGACGATGTATCCGAAATCGTACTCACTTGCTGGAATTGCCATGGCCACCGATATCAGAATTGCTTGGCCCAACGAACTGTTTTTTGCTATGGATGCGGGCAACGCAGATTTACAAGCCAATCTGTCGGAAATTCTCTTCTTAATTTAACAAGTTTCGACGGAACGCACCGAAGAGTGCATTCAAACCCCGTCGCAACCCATAATTGCCGGAAAGCAATTAAAAATTGTACGCTCACTGCCACAACCACGACAGCCGTAAGAACCGCTGATGGTACGCCGCAGGTTGTAGTCGGAGTTGTGACCACTGAGATTGAATCTAGGTAGAAGTGTTAACGCTTTACTTTTTAAATAGTGCTGATTATTTTACAAAATATGATTTTGGGAATGGTCTTTTTGAGAGTTCCTAATTTACTAATTATAGTTCTTCTTATTCTATGATCCTCTTACAGTAAGCGATATATACAACTGCATAATTCTTTCTGGTGAATAAGATATTCAGCTTCAACAGCTAATCAACATGTTTCCTTCCGTTCCCAAAGAAGGGCTTGGAGGTACTTCTGTTTCTGCCACGTGATAGACACTGGAGATGCTAGGCCTATTAAGCAAAGACATTTTTCAGTTTCTCCAGCCATTGAAAAACTAATTTACGAAGAACTTGACCGTGTGATTGCTATGTTTTTATTGAGTCCTAGGTCGTCTCCCGTTGTTCTTCATCGGGTAAAAACCGATTGTGCTTGGACAGTCGGAAACTTAACCCAGTGACCATATACACTTCCTCACATAGACGGCATTTTGGGCTGTCTGTCAAAAGTAGAATACTTAAATACATAAAATCAGAATACCTTAAGGACGTTTTTTTTGGAAGATACCATTAGATCAATCATCGAAAGATAAAACATCATTCTCTGTTCCTAGGATTCCATTTTATCACTTCAAAGTTATGCCCTTCGGATTGTGTAACGCATATCAAAGGATGTCAAGGCTAATGAACAGAGTGATACCAGCGACTCCCAGGACGAAGGTGTTTGTGTATCTAGATTATTCCTAGGTGATATCTGTTACCTCTGAGCGTCATGTTTAAGTATATATTGAGTTCAGCCACTGTTTTGCCAGCCCTAACTTTTCACAGCCGTTTTGCATACATTTTGAAGCAAGCATAACAGGAATAAGAAGTGTGTTGGTGCAAAAGAATTTATGTCGAGATGGATTGAGTTCACGATGATCACCGATCACATCACATCATTACAGTGGCCCATGTCCCAATCCTAAGTAGTGGTCTGACTCGATGGGCTTTGATTCTTCAAGGATGTCGATATAAAATGGAGCATAGGAAAGGTTCGCAGAATATAGTTCCGAATACGCTCCCACGTGTAAATACTGATGATTTGTCTGAGGCCTATTGCTTATCCGAAATGACAGCGGGGTTTTGTAGACTTAGAGTATACACAGTTTTGGATCTGATGAAAATAAGGATTTAGTTAAAAAGATTAAAGAAAATAATATTGCCACTTCCGACTTAAAAGTAGTTAATGGATTTTTGTACAGCAGGGCAGAGCACTGCGTAGGGAAACAGACGACTTTACTTGGAAACTCTGAATTCCGAAAGGATCAAACCTTGATGTGCTGCAAAAGTACCATCACGTCCCACTATCTTCTCACTCTGTGATAAACATGACACTGGAGGGAATACGGCGTTCCTATTTCTGGCCGAATCTAGTCAACGATGTTAAAAATTACATCAATAGTTGTGAGATTTGTTAGACGACAAAACATTCAAATGAAAGCATGCGGCCCCTTTAAAAAGGACTGGAGGTACGCAGAGGGGTTTCCAACAGTTATAGGTCGGCTTCTTAATCAAGGAATTTGGGAATATATGTTGACTACTCTCAATGTTGTTTTATATTTACCCAGTAAAAAAGATTACAGTTGATGTTGGCATTAACTATTTGGAAGAATCTCTATTTCACACATTTGGCATACAGGAAATAGTAGTTTTTGACAACAGAACGCAATTTAAGGCTTATAAATTCAATTCGCTACTTGAACGTTACGGTATCTCTCACGTCTACACCGCTGTCCCTGCTCCTCAGACAAACGCTTTATAGAGAGTGAAAACGTCAGTCATTGCCGCAATCAAAGCATATATGATCACTAAAACCGTGATCAGAGTCTGAGCAGAATATCGTGCTGGAATTGCCATGGCCACCGATATCAGAATTGCTTGGCCCAACGAACTGTTTTTTGCTATGGATGCGGGCAACGCAGATTTACAAGCCAATCTGTCGGAAATTCTCTTCTTAATTTAACAAGTTTCGACGGAACGCACCGAAGAGTGCATTCAAACCCCGTCGCAACCCATAATTGCCGGAAAGCAATTAAAAATTGTACGCTCACTGCCACAACCACGACAGCCGTAAGAACCGCTGATGGTACGCCGCAGGTTGTAGTCGGAGTTGTGACCACTGAGATTGAATCTAGGTAGAAGTGTTAACGCTTTACTTTTTAAATAGTGCTGATTATTTTACAAAATATGATTTTGGGAATGGTCTTTTTGAGAGTTCCTAATTTACTAATTATAGTTCTTCTTATTCTATGATCCTCTTACAGTAAGCGATATATATAACTGCATAATTCTTTCTGGTGAATAAGATATTCAGCTTCAACAGCTAATCAACATGTTTCCTTCCGTTCCCAAAGAAGGGCTTGGAGGTACTTCTGTTTCTGCCACGTGATAGACACTGGAGATGCTAGGCCTATTAAGCAAAGACATTTTTCAGTTTCTCCAGCCATTGAAAAACTAATTTACGAAGAACTTGACCGTGTGATTGCTATGTTTTTATTGAGTCCTAGGTCGTCTCCCGTTGTTCTTCATCGGGTAAAAACCGATTGTGCTTGGACAGTCGGAAACTTAACCCAGTGACCATATACACTTCCTCACATAGACGGCATTTTGGGCTGTCTGTCAAAAGTAGAATACTTAAATACATAAAATCAGAATACCTTAAGGACGTTTTTTTTGGAAGATACCATTAGATCAATCATCGAAAGATAAAACATCATTCTCTGTTCCTAGGATTCCATTTTATCACTTCAAAGTTATGCCCTTCGGATTGTGTAACGCATATCAAAGGATGTCAAGGCTAATGAACAGAGTGATACCAGCGACTCCCAGGACGAAGGTGTTTGTGTATCTAGATTATTCCTAGGTGATATCTGTTACCTCTGAGCGTCATGTTTAAGTATATATTGAGTTCAGCCACTGTTTTGCCAGCCCTAACTTTTCACAGCCGTTTTGCATACATTTTGAAGCAAGCATAACAGGAATAAGAAGTGTGTTGGTGCAAAAGAATTTATGTCGAGATGGATTGAGTTCACGATGATCACCGATCACATCACATCATTACAGTGGCCCATGTCCCAATCCTAAGTAGTGGTCTGACTCGATGGGCTTTGATTCTTCAAGGATGTCGATATAAAATGGAGCATAGGAAAGGTTCGCAGAATATAGTTCCGAATACGCTCCCACGTGTAAATACTGATGATTTGTCTGAGGCCTATTGCTTATCCGAAATGACAGCGGGGTTTTGTAGACTTAGAGTATACACAGTTTTGGATCTGATGAAAATAAGGATTTAGTTAAAAAGATTAAAGAAAATAATATTGCCACTTCCGACTTAAAAGTAGTTAATGGATTTTTGTACAGCAGGGCAGAGCACTGCGTAGGGAAACAGACGACTTTACTTGGAAACTCTGAATTCCGAAAGGATCAAACCTTGATGTGCTGCAAAAGTACCATCACGTCCCACTATCTTCTCACTCTGTGATAAACATGACACTGGAGGGAATACGGCGTTCCTATTTCTGGCCGAATCTAGTCAACGATGTTAAAAATTACATCAATAGTTGTGAGATTTGTTAGACGACAAAACATTCAAATGAAAGCATGCGGCCCCTTTAAAAAGGACTGGAGGTACGCAGAGGGGTTTCCAACAGTTATAGGTCGGCTTCTTAATCAAGGAATTTGGGAATATATGTTGACTACTCTCAATGTTGTTTTATATTTACCCAGTAAAAAAGATTACAGTTGATGTTGGCATTAACTATTTGGAAGAATCTCTATTTCACACATTTGGCATACAGGAAATAGTAGTTTTTGACAACAGAACGCAATTTAAGGCTTATAAATTCAATTCGCTACTTGAACGTTACGGTATCTCTCACGTCTACACCGCTGTCCCTGCTCCTCAGACAAACGCTTTATAGAGAGTGAAAACGTCAGTCATTGCCGCAATCAAAGCATATATGATCACTAAAACCGTGATCAGAGTCTGAGCAGAATATCGTGCGCTTTCTGGATAACTGGGACACTGAAACAAGAATATGGGTTGTCCTTCGCTATCCCGCACTGGAGTCCATAGTTTCGGCTATTTTAAAGATTGAACTTTAGATATAACAAAAATTGATAACTGGGCCACTGAACAAGAATTTGTATTGATTGTTGGGTACCAAGTAAGGTTCGATCAAGAGGCTACTATTAACTACTGCTTCAGGTCTTTTGCATGGTGACTTTAGCTACTGGCTTTAGGATCACATACTTCGTCAAATGCAGGAGTATAAAAATGTAGCAGTTGCCTGCCTTTTACCTTGCATATGACCCCCCTTTCTACTTTGATTTGCATATGACCCCCCTTTCTACTTTGCATGTCTTTAAAGAGTGGTCTCCTTACAAATCTGACATTTCTGCACAAATGTCCGGACTTCGGTGGTAATATTAGCCCAGTAATAATATTCCCTCTTAATATTCCTTATGAACCGTTTTGTGAAATCGGGTGCAGTGGGTGGACTATGAGCCCTGACGCTTACCACAGATGTCAATTCTGCTGGGACCCATAGTTTCCAGACAAAATCTTCGTAAGGTTTGACTAAAGTGGCTGGAATTGTTCGTTTGAATATGAACTCATCCCTCACCATCAGGTCTAGTAATTTGTCCTTGTTCCCTTACATGATTTTTATCTTTTCTAGGTCCTCTTCTTCTTAAACTCAGCGGCGGACAAAACCAATAAAGAACAGAACTCTGCCGCTATCTCCTCCAGATTATATCATGACAAGGCATCTGGGACCACATTTTGACTTCCTTTGCGGTGTTATCAAAAGCGTGGGCCTGGAAAATATGCCCACCTGTCAACACGTCTACTGAGCTCCTTTTTTGACATAAGCAATTTCATGGACGAATGATCAGTAATGACGGTAAACGGCATGAACTCAATATACGGTCCAAACGTTTTAATAGCCATCACCACCGCCTGAGATACCACCGGTTTTTATGTCTGACGCATCGCATTGCACATAGAAGTGTTTGCCGAAATCCGGATGCCTTAAAGCAGTACTATGGCAAAACAATTCTTTTGGTTCATCTCCGAATTCAATATTCTTAGCTTTCTTCGAGGTACTAAATATAGATATTGCCCACTCGCCATTTGCGTCACGTATTGGATATTGCGTTTCTGTGGGCATGCTAGGATTTCCTTATGTTTACCATAATGAAAATTTGGTTGAAGCTGAAGCTTCATTTACAAAACGATTCTTTTGGTTCATCTCCGAATTCAATATTCTTAGCTTTCTTCGAGGTACTAAATATAGATATTGCCCACTCACCATTTGCGTCGCGTATTGGATATTGCGTTTCTGTGGGCATGCTAGTATTTCCTTATGTTTACCAAATGAAAATTTGGTTAAAGCTGAAGCTTAATTTACAAAACGATTCTTTTAGTTCATCTCCGAATTCAATATTCTTAGGTACTAAATATAGATATTGCCCGTCGCGTATTGGAAATTGCATTTCTGTGGGCATACTAGTATCTCTTAATGTTTTCTGACGGAGTTTAACTTGCAATGAAAATAGCATGCTACTGTCTGCATTTCTTAGTGCGGTTTGCAACTTTTTAGTACGTCAGTCAGTCCTAGTCGGGCCGCTGCTGACCTATTTCGCTGCCATTCGCAACGGAACCTCATTTTTTCACTTACACCTGGAAATAGGTAGTGTTAGTATTCAAAATATTTGTCGCGTTCTTTAGTCTGTGTGTACCATGAATGGCATCCTGTTCCAGGATAACGTTCAAGTTGGATACGTTGTTATCGATCTCTTCCGCGTTAGAAATAAAATGATTCGAATATAAATGACTGCTAATGTACTTCCTGTATTTTAACCAGTTAGTTGTGGATGAAGTCAGCCTTAGGGGCTCGTTTACAAGTACTGTCTTGTGAAAAATAAAGATAACTAGCGAGTGGTCTTCCGATAAGTCAGGGCAAGTACTAGCAGATAAGTTAGATTTTCTAATTCCTCTTCAGCCTTTTTGTTAATATCAGAAGGCCAATATGTAGGCAGCCTGATCGATATATTTTGACGTCGCATTAGACATTTATACAGCTGGTTTCCCCTAGGATTTGCTAAACGCGATGTCCGTATGTCCGAGACCTTTGAAAAAGTTCAGAAGTATGTCTTTTGATATCGCGAACCGCGGGGGAAATATATGGCCGAAATGGAAAACTACCTTGACTCTTGATACGAAATGTTGTCGCCTGTAGGTAGTTTTGTGAGGCTCATTTAGCGACTTCATGTTTTATTCGTTTCCCTATTAGGATACCAATCCCCTATGAGCTTTAATGTAGGGGTGGTGAGTACCATAAACTCTATAATTAGGTATCTAAAAATTGTATTAGCCTGAAATATGCGTTTCCTATTGTATCATTATATGAATATTCTGACGATCTAAGTACTCTGTCAGTCCGTGTCTATGTTGGTTTACACCGTTAGCGTTCCATGAACATATCTAAAGAGGGCCTGTTCAGCCAGAAATGAGCTTCATAGCTGAAGATGATATTTCGATTAAATTCAGGATTTTCTTGAAACTTTGCCCGAGCCGAGTTTCGGCTTTTAAATGATCAAGTGGCTTTATTTCTTGATTCAGTTTGATCTTAAAAGTGTGGTTTTAGAGATGCCAATTTCTAAAAACGACTGATTTGTCTCATTTTGAACGCTTTTTTGTCTCTTCGAGCGTCATAGCATCTCTTTGGCACCGGAACATTCAAAAGTGAATATTTAGATCTAAATTTATTGACTATAGCTCGCACAACCTGTCTGGTAGGACGATTATTACGTCCGAAAATTGGAGTAAGTGCTCTTAAAGTTGCGACCACCGACTCAGAATTTCGGTAGTAATTCTTAATGATTTCAAACGTTGTTCGTAAGTGAACTTTACCATGATAAAAATTGTGACTTCGACTAACGTTTTGACACTGCAAGATCATTAAAATGTTTTAGGGTGCGTTATTAATTAATATTACTGTTATCTACCGACTTAGAGCATGATGAGTACGAAAGAACAAAGGATCCATTTTTAATTATGGACTTCTTGGTTATTGTATTTTTTTGAAAATATCTTTAAATATTAACAGATTTCAATTCTTTTGTTTTTTTCATTTTTCGCTGATGCTCTGCATCCCATATGTTGCAGTATTGTAAAAATAGTAGATTCTGGCGAAAAGTACGATCGAATACCATATTCCAAACTTTTGATAGAATCGAAATCTTTACACACTCGATGTTGCACTCGTTAACGTATGTGGTGATAAGGCCTCTGGACCAGTCCATACGATACCCTTTTGGTGGCATAGGTTAGGTGGTTCGTGCTTTGGAACCGGAAGGTTGTCAGATCATGCTAAGATGGGAGTACATATTTTTGGTAATCAAAAATAAATACGAGCAGTCAAAACGAAGTGCTTTTTTATTTACAAAGATATCGTTTATAGCAGAAATTAACGTAGCAAAATCACATAATGTGTTTTTATTCAAAACTGGTGGAACCGTAGTCGATTCCTGCTAGCGCATTTTTCTTTACAGTTGATGTTAATGTGCTTAAATTTTTTCGATTTTCTGTTTTTGATGAGAATCGATGCATAACGGTGATTCGGACCACCACCATTCTACGTTTATAACATACTTTAATCCTAGAACATCCTATTAAAAAACCAAAGGAACCTTCTTCTAAATTAGTAAGCTGTACATGATATACATAATTCGCATACTCACCAACCGACCTAATTTTTAACGCTGACTACGAATGGCTAATGTCATTTTAGATCATGTACGAAGCTTAAAAATAAATCTTTTACTTGTAAGGTCCACGACACCTTCGAGGTTAAAACACGCCGTGTAAAAATTGTTAGATGTTCTTACTCGGAGTTGAATCAAACGACGGCGGCCCATATTATAATTTTTGCTGTAAAATCATAAATCATTATATAGATATTGAAGAAGAATGATTTGAAGGTAAACAAGATTACATCCCTTTGCGCATGAGGATTTAAAATGTTAAAATGTAAAAAAAACTTGCGTTCAGAAATGTACATTCCTTGATTTTTTGCTAATAATAGCGGAAAAATTGTGAGAATCAGAAGAGTAGTACAGAGCTTTAGCAGACTACTAGTGTAAATACTGTAAATACCCACTCTGGGGAACTCCATGTTTAACTATTTGGAGCGTCGACTTCCTCTCTCTAAATTCTACATATCACCACACATGTAGTTTAAGACTCAGCATTTCAAGCTAGAACGATTGTACAATGTCCTCGAACAGAGTTTCATGATTGACTGTATCGATGTCGGTGTAGGGTCAAAAGTCACGAGAACTGCCTTCGTTAGGCTTGTTCTGATGATCAGCACATGGAAGGTGTTCGACCAGGGTAGGGAGGAGCAGTGCATTAAGCGTCTTTGCTACTGGCGACAGCAAGGATATCGGCCTGTACGCTTCTCCTTTGCTTGCGTCTTTGCCTGACTTCAGTGGTAGTACCACTCTCTCCATTTTTCAGGCATCAGGAACTAAGTGAGTGGCTAACAATAATTAATGTAATGTAATGGAACTATACTTAATTTATATGACTATGCTAAAAATTAACATTATTATGTTGTACAAGATGTTTCTGCTTTCGCTGAAACTGATCTGGGGATTATTAGTTTTTTCTTTTTCTATATTCGGTGTATGCAAACTGATACTTGATGACCCTGAATTTATAGATTTCGTCAGTACGTTTGGTCTTGTATGGTTGTTTCTGTTGGCTTGTGTTGCTTTTTGTTTGCGAATAAAAATGTTAATTTTGTGGATGGTATTCGTTTGTTATTTTTTTCACTAGGGATAACAATCTACGGCTGCTGAAGCAAAAACCCTCTTTAACCAAAAGACCTAATGAATCTATACTTAAACTCAAACCCCTAATCGCTAATCGGATAAATACCTTTTTTAAGTTTTCAGTTATTTTTATTCCTTCCAATCTTAATGATGTCAACCCTTCTATGTTCCTTTCCTTAAACTTTCTATTTATAGCTCCTGCCCGAGGTGATATATCAGTGTACACGTCTACGAATACCTTACACGATAGGATAACGTTTATTCTCCTGCTAGCGGTGGTGCCAACGTGGCTGTATGGCCTTGCTGGCCCCTCGATCGAATGGAGGAGGTCTTTTTCGGCTACTTTTAAAATTTTCCTTCGTTTTATTCTTTATATTAAAATCTTATTTACAACTTGCGAAACGTGCAAAAATTATAATTTATTTGTTATTTTATTTTCCTTTTTCAGTTTTAATTTTTGTCTTGCGATGTATTTTTTTCTTTAAATGTAAGTTTGACTGCAAGTTTGTAGTTGCTGGCTTTTCTTTATTTTATGTGTTCGTTCAGGTTCTTTTATTTCGTAATGTTCGTTCTCATGTAGGTATGGAGTTTGAAACAGTTTAGTTTGTGTTATTCAAATTTTGTTTCCTTTTCGATTTTTCGGACCTCCTTCCTGCTGCCAATCTCTTCAGAAAAAATATCTTCCTTTTTCCTCCACTCAACATTTTTCACTTCCCTCCCGAGCCATTTGCTTTGTGGATACTCCAATACCTCATATATGAATATTAAATGGCGGTGCTATTTCATACTTTAGGGTTGTATTTCGCACGTAATATATTTGGCATGTACCTCAAAATCAGAGGGCGCTATTTTAACCCTCCTATGTATAAGTAAGTGAAATTCGAAGCTAGCCTGTCCATTGCGCAACATTTTCAACCTTGCTCCGAGTTTCGACAAGAAGCTTTTCTGCTCAAATGGGTCATTGCAGTCAATTATGCAAAAAGATTTGGACTTATTCCCATATAAAATTTAAATGGCCAACAAACGAAACGGACTTCCCGATTCGATTGGAATTTTGCCAGAAGATGATTCAAATGGTGGAAGAGGACGGAAACACGTTAAATGGCCAACAAACGAAACGGACTTCCCGATTCGATTGGAATTTTGCCAGAAGATGATTCAAATGGTGGAAGAGGACGGAAACACGTTGAACATGTCTGACGAGCACTATTTCGGTTTAAACGGCAACATAAACAACCAAAGTTGTCGAATATGGAGTCTTTCCAACCCACAGATACTCCATGAGACAGTATTGCATCCACCTTGTGTCACAAGGTGGTGTGCAGTTTCATCGCGCTGCATTGCCACATCGTTACGGTTATTGGATACTGTTACTTGAGCACTTTGAAAGAGTTTTTCCATCATGAATTACGCCAAATGAGAATTTCTCTCAACTTTGTGAGGTTTCAGCAAGATGGTGCAACGCCTAACATAGCCCGACCTGTTATGTTAAAATTCCGACGAAAACTTCCCAATAAGTTGATATCCAGAAACTCCACATTCCATAAGCGGTTTGAGAATCCCTCAAACGTGAAATAAGGGGAAAAGGTACCCTAGGAAGCTCATAACTCATTTTACTCAAGTGTCAAAACCTTGTTTAAAATGTTAATTTTGGAACGGCAAGACATTTATTCGGAATTGACTATTGCGTAAGGTTGTAAAGAAACATGGATCGCATAATGTTGGTTAGTCTAAAGTACCCGGACACATTTTTGGAGTATCGTTTTTTATATATCGCTTTTAGAAGCTAACCAAAAAATCGGCAAAGCCCTTTGTATTAAATCAATACATGAATTGCTAAGGATTGATCTTTACCAGGTTTCCTCTTGGCCTAAACCTACCGAACTTGCCAAGTTTCGTCCCGATCGGTCCAGAGACGCAGACTGCACTTTGAAACTACGACAACGGACGGACACCGATTAATGAAATCCAAAAGTAACTCTAAACGGTTGGCTTTATTTACAATATTGTGATATGGTTAAAACAATGTACAATGTAAACTTAAAAATTAGCAAAACACGTTTTCAATCAAGCTTTGGGTGTTATACTCGTATACTATCTGTTAGGATTCCTAATACCCTCAGTTTTGGTGAGTTATCCGGACTCACCATTTGTCCAATTGTCGTTGGTGGGGATTTAAATATCCATAACTCTGCCTGGCTTTCCTGTTCTAGCCAAACAACTTTGGAGGTCCAATACGCCGAGCTCTTCGCAGCGCAAAACGACTTGACACAATTAGTAAATGAACCGACACATATTCCGTATGTCGAAGGGCACCAACACAATATTCTTGACCTTTTCTTAACTTCACACCCTGAAAAGTATGAAGTTAATGTCCTTGTACCTCTTGGCAATTCTATTCATTGTATTGCTTGAGCATGTTTTTCGTTATCCGCTCTTCGTGTCGCTTTGATACCAGCCCCAAACGGACAGGTTTAATATACGAGAATGTGCGTTGGACTGAGCTCAACGACTTTTTCCATCATTTTATTCGAAAGTTCAGCAAATACAGAACTGCTGTGTAAACAGGCAAGATCTTCGTGTGTCAGACTGGTTAGGCGTAAAAAGTTTGTTTATGAGCAACGTCTCAGCACAAAAGTTCTTACTTCTCCCAGGGGAAGTAAGAGCTTTTGGTAAGGAGTGTAAAAGATAGTTCTTCATCTATCCCAACTCTTGTTGGGATTCACTGACCCGGTCAATAAAGTTAACCTATTGGCTGAAATGTTTGAAGGAAATTCTTCATTGCCGGAATGCAATCAACCCCCCTCCCGTGCTCGAAAACATACCTTGTTCCAAGCCTTAGATATTTTTTTGAACTCGTGAAATTATAAGGCCAATCTCGATGTTAGTAAGTCCCCGGGCCCGGATGGTATCTCGGCACTTGTCCTACGTAAGTGTTATTCGACCTTTTCAACCTTGCTTATCGTGCTGGGAGTTTTCCCAGCGTGTTGGAAGGTTGCGAACGTCCAGCCGATCTCTAAAAAGGGTGAAGCCAATAATCCTGCGAATTATCTCCAAGGTAATGAAAGCATGGCCAACCACCATCTTGTGGGGTATCTGGTAAGAATAAGGCCGTGGCTCTGGATATCTCCAAAGCCTTTGATAGAGTCTGGCACGGTGCACTCATATCAAAGCTGATCGCATTTGATGTCGGTTATACTTTTGCTCGATTTATATCGAGATTTCTTAGAGATCGTACTACAAAAGTTGTTGTAGATGGGTTCTCATCTAAAAAACATAGGCTGACCGCAGGTGTACCTTTCCCTCTTTATTTCTTATTTCCATTTTTGACTATCTTTTGGGTCAGACGGTTAATCCAATCTACTCTTTCGCGGAGACAGCAATCTCCGCCATTCATATTCATTCGGCCGTAGGCCGAGTCTTCAAGATATTGCGGACAAAAGGCGAATTATGGATGAGATACTTGGCTGGGATTTACTGGCCATTTCCGAATGGAGTCGAATGAATAGAGTAGATTTGAATGCTCGTGAGACACAGTGTTCCTTGTTGTCTCACAAGTTATTCATTGACCCATTAGTGTCATCATTATCTATCGATGGTATGGTATCGAACAACCGGATGCTCTTGATGTTCTGGGCATAAAAATACAATGTAACGCTCGTTGGGCGAGGCATGTATTTGAAGTATCGAAAGAAGCACTTAAGTGTATAGGCTTTCTAAAGTGGTGCACAAAATAGTTCGATATATATACAACCTACATCCGGCCAAAGATGGAATACTACTCCCATATATCCTAATACTACTAACATGAAGTATCGAAAGAAGCATTTAAGTGTATATGCTTCCTAAAGTGGTGCAGGAAATATTTCACTCGTTCTAAACTCTCCGATATATAAATATATAAACCTACATCCGGCCAAAGATGGAATACTACTGATGGATAATAATGAAAATTTGGTTGAAGCTGTCGGAGTTAAACTTGCAGTGAATATAGCATGCTGTCTACTGTCTCTTTTCTAAGTACGCAACCTTTTAGTAGCGTCAGTCAGCCTTAATCGGTCCACTGGTGATCTATTATTTGACATAAGCCACTTAAGGGCGAATGATCAGTAATGACGATTAGCGGCATGCACTCAATATACGGTCGAAACTTTTTAAGCGCCATCACCACCGCCAAGCACTTATGCTCGGTGAACAACAAATTTTTCTGAGACACCACCGTAATCCATGTCTCACACATCGCATTGCACAAAGAAGTGCCGAAATCCGGGTGCCTTAAATTAGAACTACGGGTAAGGGCCCCCTTTAATTTACGAAACGATTTTTTTGATTCATCTCCGAACTCAATCTTCTTAGCTTTCTTCGAGGTACTAAATATAAATATTGCCTACTCGCCATTTGTGTCGCGTATTGGAATTTGCGTTTCTGTGTTCATACTAGTATGAACGACGGAATTTAACTTGCAATGAAACTAGCATGCTGTCTGCTGCCTTCATTTCTAAGCGCGCTTTACAACCTTTAAGTATCGTCAGTCAGTCCTAGTCGGCCCGCTGGTGAGCTATTTCGCAGCCATTCGCGACGGAACCTCCTTTAGCACTTATAAGGTGCTCTATTTCCCGGTTAGTGTAAGTATTCAAACTATTTGTCGTATTCTTTAGTCTGTGTGCAGCGTGAATCGCCGCCTGTTCCAGGATCAAGTTCAAGTTGGATACGTTGTTATCGTCCTCTCCGCTAAGTAGTTGAAATACTCCGGCTCGTCTACAAGTACTGTCTTCAATAAAGAAGGAATATAAATGGCGATAAGTCGGGCCAGTACTATCAGATAAGTTAGATTCACTAACTCCTCGTATTATATCGAAGTCTATCTCTTCAGGTTTTTTGTAAATATCAAAAGGATGTTATGTAGGCTGACTGGGCGAAATAAGGTCCAATTAATTTTGACGTCACATTACACATTTTTATTACATATGCTTTATTTGAATTATTGAATCTGCTCCAAAGGAGCCTAACAATAAGTATACGAATCTTAAGTATAATTCAATAATGAATCCTAGTATGGATTATTTGCTATGTTGATCTCTGTTATTTGGCAGAAATTTGCATTAATTTGGTCAAAATAGTACATAGCTGGTATGGGTCACATGTTAAACCTGGTTTGGCTTAAACCTCGTGATAAAGGGCCAGGGGAACCTTACAGTCATTTACAGAATGTTCGCGATATTATGTAGAGTGAAGAACTCTAGTTATGTATGTATAACGGATAACTCTAGAATAGCAGTGTACGACGTAATTTAGGTTTTGTAGGTTTTTCGTGTTGACTGTTTTAAGGATCACGTATGAGAGCATTTAAGCCACGTGACGTAGAAAACAAAATACTACACAGTCTTTCGGGCGCGTGTGTTCGCGATTACTGTTACGGATGAAGCACAAGTGTAGATTAGAGCTTTGACTGCACAATAATTGTCTAGCAAGCATGTAATCATGACGTTCGAGCTTTTCTTTGTGCTTAATATTGATTATTTAAATTGCCTCTTTAACGAGAGGTCTTTTTAAGTCTCGTGGATGTTTTCATTCCTCATATACAAAGGGGCACCGGTAATGAGCCGCAATGTCTTTGATTGGACTCTTTGGATTTTGTCGAGATTGCTCGAGCTTGCTTTGCCCCATAGCTGTTCACCGTATAACAGATAGGTTTGATTGCACTGTTGTTTAGCAGGACCTTATATTCAAGGCTTAGTTTGAGTTCGCGTTTAGGAGCCAGTGAAGTTGATGGACCTTAAGTTTCAGTTAAGTTTTCTTGGTTTCGATATGACTTCTTCGATATGACTACTCGTCTGAGATGTAACCTAGATTCATAGATGCAATATTCTGCTTTTTATGTGCGGCCATTATAACGGTATCGTCGGCAAAAGTGGATGTTAGCACGTTGGGGCTAGTAGGGATAACTGCGGTAAACAGAATGTAAAGGATAGGCACCAGGACGCTTCCCTGGGGCACACCTGCTAGTATCACCCGTGACGGTTTTCTAAGTAAGACTCAATAATTCGATGCGTATTTGCCGGTAATTATTTGCAAATTTGGTGGTCAAGCCAAAGTGCCAGACTTCGTCAAATGTTTAAGCAACATCCAGAAATACGGCGCAGCAATATTCTCGCCGATCAAACTATTTTTCAATTGCTTGGTTCAGACGGTTTACTTGTTCGATGGTGCAGTGACCTTCCCGGAATCCAAACTGATGGACTGGTATTATGTTATTTGACACGAGGAACGGTTTTATTTTCGATAAAAGAACTTTTTCAAATAGTTTGGATAAGCAGGGAAGCAAACTGATCGGCCTGTATGAGGAAGGTATTGATTTGTCCTTTCCGGGCTTTAAAATCATTTGAATCAGAGAAATTTTCCACACTTTAGGAAAGTAACCATGTCTCAAATAGAGTTAAATAATTATGCAAGGAACTTCACAGCAATATAGGGAAGTTCCAAGATCATTTAAGGCGTGATAAGAAATGACATTCAGAACTTCATTTGCGTTAGTAAACCATGGAATTACGGCAGACCTTTTATCATCAGGTGGAAGGAGGTCGCTACTTGCAGGATTTGGGCGAAATATCTGGGACAGAAGGTTTGCAAAAAAAATAAAAAAAAAAAACATTACACAAGACATTTATACAGCTGGTTTCACCCAGGGTTTGCTAAACGGGATCCCCATTGCGTATGCTTTGCATTGTAGTCACTAGCAAAAAAAAGTTGCGTCCGAGACCATTGAAAAAGTTCAGAAGTATATCTTTTGATATTGCGACCGCGGTAAAATATATTGCCAAAATGTTAGAAAAACTACTTTGACTCTGGATACGAACTGTTGTCGCCTGAAGGTAGTTTTGTACGACTCATTTAGCGACTTCATGTTTCATTCGTTTCCATTTTGGGATACCAGTACCCTCATCAGCCTTACAGTCGGGGTAGTGAGTACTATAAAATCTAAAATTAGGTATCTGAAAATTGTATTTGCCTGTAAGATGCATTGCCGAATCGTTTCGTGTCGACTGCAAATCGACTGAGCAGACCCTCGATGTTCGGGTGAGGATAAGCATCCTTGAAAGTCAGGGCGTTGAGCTTCCTGGCATTCAGACACAACCTATTTTTGGTACCTTTGCGCACCAAGGTAACAGGGTTGTTCCAGGGGCTTTCGCTCTGTGACCTTTATGCCAAACATTCATTCCGCGAACATAAAGCTCTGGACAGCCGGCGACACTGAATAATGTCGTTGTTTTACTGGCTCTGCATCTCCTGTGTCAATGGTATACAAGGCCCCACATAACGTCGTTGTTTCACTGGCTCTGCATGTCCTGTGTCAATGGTGTGTTTCCAAGTTTGTTTGGGCTAGGCCCCACATTTCGAAATGCGGAAATAGGGTAATGATAATCACCAGACGCCCTCGATTAACTTTGCAAAGACTGTGTTGATCTACAGGCTCACTCTCGGACTAAATACCAAAATCGAGGCAGTCCCGACTCGTTATTAGCTTAAATGCCTCCATTAAGTCAATGCCGAGATACAACGCTCTGTCGAAAAATTCTGGCTCTAGCTTCCTCTTATTCTCTTATGAGTACGTGCCAGGTTCTTATTTCCTTAACTTTAATTTCAGTATCTACCTTAATTCTACTATAATTATATAAAACTCTAATGTTCTTCTGCTCCATCAAACGTTTCACAACATTATCTATTGGTGGATCCTTCATATTCGGCTTCGTGGACTTGAGTGGCGAACTGTTGCCGTTGTGCCTGTGCCGCTTGCTTCTGTTTAATGAAATTTGAGTCCCCATTTTTCTACGTCTATATTCTTTACTCTAGGTCGTAACGCTGTAGAAAGTGGTTGATTATGACCTGGTATCATGGGTGGCTCAAAGTTTGGCCCCTGTCTTAACTATTCGTTTCGAGACCGTGTTAACGATTTGCTGGCTGTGGTAAGTTTTGACTTACTGACTGCAATCCTGTCTGTTTCAAGCACGATGCTTGTTGTTCATTCGATGTAGCAGCAAATCCTGGAGCTAGATTCAACAACGTAAGGCTTAGCCTAGCTGAGGCAGCAGCAGTTGATTACCGGTATGATGATTTGACCTATTGCTATTATTATCTTGATTTGCTATGCCATTCTGCCATATGTCTCGTCAAATGTGCTGTGCCGCAAGACTACTAAAATTTGGTTTCGTTGGTCTCGACAGATCCACGGACCCTTCCAACATGTCAGCCACGGCTGGAACTGCACTGAAAACCACGGGTGTTGTCTGTTCAATGCGACAGTCTGTGGTGGTATCGGTGGCTTTAAAATCTGTGGTTGTTGTCACTGTTGTAGTCGTGTTGATAACAGGGTTGGTAAGCATGATAGCCGCTAGTATACATATTCGCTGTGGTATTAACCATAAATATATTCTATACATACTACCAACTTCCCATTATACTCCTATGTTTGTTCAATAAAAACAGAACAAGCAGAATTTCAATTGTGGGGAAATGGTTACGTGAAATGGTAAAAAGAAATATCCTTTAAGTTTCTGGAAAGTGATAACTTTGCGGCAGGGTAAATGTTTTCTGAGAATCAATCCCGCGACTGCCGGTTCTATGTACCGGAATCTTACACTCTTCGGCCAGGGGCAGTCACCTCAACAATATGTGTTTTTTGTTCGTCCATTTTTTCGCACTTCCCGGAACACTGCTCCGAATATTACTGGTCCGAGCCGGGATCGGACAAAACCCCGGACCTTGGATCGGCTCCGATTGACAGAACCGTTGTTAGCAATGGGTCTGGATTTTGTGTCATCGTCATCATCTACATCACAGATTAATGTTGCCACCCCTGACAGTGAATCAATTTTGCAATTTAATTGCAATGGCCTACGCAACAAAATCAGTGAGGTAATAGAATTTATGAGTCGGAGAAACATCATGGTGGCTGCGATCCAACAAAACTAAGCTAAATGTCACCTACTGCCTGTACAGATACAACGTGCTACGTAAAGATCGCACCAGAAATGGAGGTGGGAGACTTGCTTTCTTGTTACACCAATCAGTGCAGAACATACATGTTTTGTCTGAGCTTAACTCTAGAGATCCATACAAGGAATGTGTGAATGCCAAATTCGTCGATTAGTTCCTATAATCGTGGTTTACACCGCCTGGCCACCTTTAAATGCTTTCTTCAACTTTATCTACGATCTTCCTCATAGCTTGCACACGGACACACGTTTTGGTGTGTGTAAGCTGGCATTTGTTTTAAAGATGGCTGCAAGCTGGCGTATGTACTCTCTCGCTCGCTTTGTCATAACTAACTTTGTAACAAACACTGCACTTGGTATCCAAACACCATACGATACAGTTTCTATTGGCAAGACTACGCACAAATTGTTCTGTATCAATAAAGAAAAGAAATCCCATTTCTTTTCACAAAATTCATATTTGTTGTGTTTCTTTTCTACTCTCGGCGAACAATCTTGTGAGTAATATTCCCATACTTTTGGCAATATTTTCGGCTCACAGTTTGCTAATCACAAAACCATTTTCGCTGCAGAAGAATCCCCAAAAAGATCTGGCGTTTTTCCCTATTAAATTAATTTGGCGTTTTTAGAATATATGGGGTAGCAGTCAAGTCTAGAACTGCCAAGATAGAGCTGTACAACGTATACATCCCACCGGTTGGTAGTTTACCTCCGGGTTATTTGGCAGACATTAGCAATCTGCTACAAGGCAATAACCGCTTGGTGCTAGGAGACTATAATGCTCACCCCGAACTGTGGCATTCTCTCCTGGACAACGACCAGAGGGGCATAGCTTTGGCAGAGCAAATTGATAGCTCTACATTCTGCACAGTGAATGAGGACGACGCCACTTTTATGTGCGACTGCCATAGCTCGCCAGACTTAAATATGGCATCGCTTGGCCTGATAAACGACGTCATCTGGCAACCCATCATCTCATTGGGATCGGACCACCTTCCCATTATTCTCTTCATAAACAGGGCTGATTGGGATGCCATCAGGGAGGCTACCAACCTCAGCTTTGATAATCTATCCATTCCGATAGCCGAGAAAAAGTTTCGGGTCATCATTAACGCAGCAGACGCTCGCCATATCCCTGCCAGTCGAATACCTGAAGTTCGACCAAATTTCCCAGCAGAGATAGCAGGACTCGCAGACGTAATTACATTCGTCCCTCCAACCCTTATGACCCTACAATTAGGGATATCCATCAAACGTTTCACAACATTATCTATTGGTGGGTCCTTCATATTCGGCTTCGTGGACTTGAGTGGCGAACTGTTGCCGTTGTGCCTGTGCCGCTTGCTTCTGGTTAATGAAATTTGAGTCCCCATTTTTCTACGTCTATATTCTTTACTCTAGGTCGTAACGCTGTAGAAAGTGGTTGATTATGACCTGGTATCATGGGTGGCTCAAAGTTTGGCCCCTGTCTTAGCTATTCGTTTCGAGACCGTGTTAACGATTTGCAGGCTGTGGTAAGTTTTGACATACTGACTGCAATCCTGTCTGTTACAAGCACGATGCTTGTTGTTCATTCGATGTAGCAGCAAATCCTGGAGCTAGATTCAACAACGTAAGGCTTAGCCTAGCTGAGGCAGCAGCAAACGAAATTAACTAAGTGCAGTTGATTACCGGTATGATGATTTGACCTATTTCTATTATTATCTTGATTTGCTATGCCATTCTGCCGTATGTCTCGTCAAATGTGCTGTGCCGCAAGACTACTAAAATTTGGTTTAGTTGGTCTCGACAGATCCACGGACCCTTCCAACATGTCAGCCACGGCTGGAACTGCACTGAAAACCACATGTGTTGTCTGTTCAATGCGACAGTCTGTGGTGGTATCGGTGGCTTTAAAATCTGTGGTTGTTGTCACTGTTGTAGTCGTGTTGATAACAGGGTTGGCGACACTGAATAATGTCGTTGTTTTACTGGCTCTGCATCTCCTGTGTCAATGGTATACAAGGCCCCACATAACGTCGTTGTTTCACTGGCTCTGCATGTCCTGTGTCAATGGTGTGCTTCCAAGTTTGTTTGGGCTAGGCCCCACATTTCGAAATGCGGAAATAGGGTAATGATAATCACCAGACGCCCTTGATTAACTTTGCAAAGACTGTGTTGATCTACAGGCTCACTCTCGGACTAAATACCAAAATCGAGGCAGTCCCGACTCGTTATTAGCTTAAATGCCTCCATAAAGTCAATGCCGAGATACAACGCTCTGTCGAAAAATTCTGGCTCTAGCTTCCTCTTATTCTCTTATGAGTACGTGCCAGGTTCTTATTTCCTTAACTTTAATTTCAGTATCTACCTTAATTCTACTATAATTATATAAAACTCTAATGTTCTTCTGCTCCATCAAACGTTTCACAACATTATCTATTGGTGGATCCTTCATATTCGGCTTCGTGGACTTGAGTGGCGAACTGTTGCCGTTGTGCCTGTGCCGCTTGCTTCTGGTTAATGAAATTTGAGTCCCCATTTTTCTACGTCTATATTCTTTACTCTAGGTCGTAACGCTGTAGAAAGTGGTTGATTATGACCTGGTATCATGGGTGGCTTTAAAATCTGTGGTTGTTGTCACTGTTGTAGTCGTGTTGATAACAGGGTTGGTAAGCATGATAGCCGCTAGTATACATATTCGCTGTGGTATTAACCATTAATATATTCTATACATACTACCAACTTCCCATTATACTCCTATGTTTGTTCAATAAAAACAGAACAAGCAGAATTTCAAAAGTGGGGAAATGGTTACGTGAAATGGTAAAAAGAAATATCCTTTAAGTTTCTGGATAGTGATAACTTTGCGGCAGGGTAAATGTTCTCTGAGAATCAATCCCGCGACTGCCGGTTCTATGTACCGGAATCTTACACTCTTCGGCCAGGGGCAGTCACCTCAACAATATGTGTTTTTTGTTCGTCCATTTTTTCGCACTTCCCGGAACACTGCTCCGAATATTACTGGTCCGAGCCGGGATCGGACAAAACCCCGGACCTTGGATCGGCTCCGATTGACAGAACCGTTGTTAGCAGTGGGTCTGGATTTTGTGTCATCGTCATCATCTACATCACAGATTAATGTTGCCACCCCTGACAGTGAATCAATTTTGCAATTTAATTGCAATGGCCTACGCAACAAAATCAGTGAGGTAATAGAATTTATGAGTCGGAGAAACATCATGGTGGCTGCGATCCAACAAAACTAATCTAAATGTCACCTACTGCCTGTACAGATACAACGTGCTACGTAAAGATCGCACCAGAAATGGAGGTGGGAGACTTGCTTTCCTGTTACACCAATCTGTGCAGAACATACATGTTTTGTCTGAGCTTAACTCTAGAGATCCATACAAGGAATGTGTGAATGCCAAATTCGTCGATTAGTTCCTATAATCGTGGTTTACACCGCCTGGCCACCTTTAAATGCTTTCTTCAACTTTATCTACGATCTTTCTCATAGCTTGCACACGGACACACGTTTTGGTGTGTGTAAGCTGGCATTTGTTTTAAAGATGGCTGCAAGCTGGCGTATGTACTCTCTCGCTCGCTTTGTCATAACTAACTTTGTAACAAACACTGCACTTGGTATCCAAACACCATACGATACAGTTTCTATTGGCAAGACTACGCACAAATTGTTCTGTATCAATAAAGAAAAGAAATCCCATTTCTTTTCACAAAATTCATATTTGTTGTGTTTCTTTTCTACTCTCGGCGAACAATCTTGTGAGTAATATTCCCATACTTTTGGCAATATTTTCGGCTCACAGTTTGCTAATCACAAAACCATTTTCGCTGCAGAAGAATCCCCAAAAAGATCTGGCGTTTTTCCCTATTAAATTAATTTGGCGTTTTTAGAATATATGGGGTAGCAGTCAAGTCTAGAACTGCCAAGATAGAGCTGTACAACGTATACATCCCACCGGTTGGTAGTTTACCTCCGGGTTATTTGGCAGACATTAGCAATCTGCTACAAGGCAATAACCGCTTGGTGCTAGGAGACTATAATGCTCACCCCGAACTGTGGCATTCTCTCCTGGACAACGACCAGAGGGGCATAGCTTTGGCAGAGCAAATTGATAGCTCTACATTCTGCACAGTGAATGAGGACGACGCCACTTTTATGTGCGACTGCCATAGCTCGCCAGACTTAAATATGGCATCGCTTGGCCTGATAAACGACGTCATCTGGCAACCCATCATCTCATTGGGATCGGACCACCTTCCCATTATTCTCTTCATAAACAGGGCTGATTGGCCGATAGCCGAGAAAAAGTTTCGGGTCATCATTAACGCAGCAGACGCTCGCCATATCCCTGCCAGTCGAATACCTGAAGTTCGACCAAATTTCCCAGCAGAGATAGCAGGACTCGCAGACGTAATTACATTCGTCCCTCCAACCCTTATGACCCTACAATTAGGGATATCCATCAAACGTTTCACAACATTATCTATTGGTGGGTCCTTCATATTCGGCTTCGTGGACTTGAGTGGCGAACTGTTGCCGTTGTGCCTGTGCCGCTTGCTTCTGGTTAATGAAATTTGAGTCCCCATTTTTCTACGTCTATATTCTTTACTCTAGGTCGTAACGCTGTAGAAAGTGGTTGATTATGACCTGGTATCATGGGTGGCTCAAAGTTTGGCCCCTGTCTTAGCTATTCGTTTCGAGACCGTGTTAACGATTTGCAGGCTGTGGTAAGTTTTGACATACTGACTGCAATCCTGTCTGTTACAAGCACGATGCTTGTTGTTCATTCGATGTAGCAGCAAATCCTGGAGCTAGATTCAACAACGTAAGGCTTAGCCTAGCTGAGGCAGCAGCAAACGAAATTAACTAAGTGCAGTTGATTACCGGTATGATGATTTGACCTATTTCTATTATTATCTTGATTTGCTATGCCATTCTGCCGTATGTCTCGTCAAATGTGCTGTGCCGCAAGACTACTAAAATTTGGTTTTGTTGGTCTCGACAGATCCACGGACCCTTCCAACATGTCAGCCACGGCTGGAACTGCACTGAAAACCACAGGTGTTGTCTGTTCAATGCGACAGTCTGTGGTGGTATCGGTGGCTTTAAAATCTGTGGTTGTTGTCACTGTTGTAGTCGTGTTGATAACAGGGTTGGCGACACTGAATAATGTCGTTGTTTTACTGGCTCTGCATCTCCTGTGTCAATGGTATGCTAGGCCCCACATAACGTCGTTGTTTCACTGGCTCTGCATGTCCTGTGTCAATGGTGTGTTTCCAAGTTTGTTTGGGCTAGGCCCCACATTTCGAAATACGGAAATAGGGTAATGATAATCACCAGACGCCCTTGATTAACTTTGCAAAGACTGTGTTGATCTACAGGCTCACTCTCGGACTAAATTCCAAAATCGAGGCAGTCCCGACTCGTTATTAGCTTAAACGCCTCCATAAAGTCAATGCCGAGATACAACGCTCTGTCGAAAATTTCTGGCTCTAGCTTCCTCTTATTCTCTTATGAGTACGTGCCAGGTTCTTATTTCCTTAACTTTAATTTCAGTATCTACCTTAATTCTACTAAAATTATATAAAACTCTAATGTTCTTCTGCTCCATCAAACGTTTCACAACATTATCTATTGGTGGATCCTTCATATTCGGCTTCGTGGACTTGAGTGGCGAACTGTTGCCGTTGTGCCTGTGCCGCTTGCTTCTGGTTAATGAAATTTGAGTCCCCATTTTTCTACGTCTATATTCTTTACTCTAGGTCGTAACGCTGTAGAAAGTGGTTTATTATGACCTGGTATCATGGGTGGCTCAAAGTTTGGCCCCTGTCTTAACTATTCGTTTCGAGACCGTGTTAACGATTTACTGGCTGTGGTAAGTTTTGACTTACTGACTGCAATCCTGTCTGTTAGAAGCACGATGCTTGTTGTTCATTCGATGTAGCAGCTAATCCTGGAGATAGATTTAACAACGTAAGGCTTAGCCTAGCTGAGGCAGCAGCAATCGAAATTAACTAAGTGCAGTTGATTACCGGTATGATGATTTGACCTATTGCTATTATTATCTTGATTTGCTATGCCATTCTGCCATATGTCTCGTCAAATGTGCTGTGCCGCAAAACTACTAAAATTTGGTTTCGTTGGTCTCGACAGATCCACGGACCCTTCCAACATGTCAGCCATGGCTGGAACTGCACTGAAAACCACGGGTGTTGTCTGTTCAATGCGACAGTCTGTGGTGGTATCGGTGGCTTTAAAATCTGTGGTTGTTGTCACTGTTGTAGTCGTGTTGATATCAGGGTTGGTAACCATTATCGAAGTGGAAGTATGATAGCCGCTAGTATACATATTCGCTGTGGTACTAACCATAAATATATTCTATACATACTACCAACTTCCCATTATACTCCTATGTTTGTTCAATAAAAACAGAACAAGCAGAATTTCAATTGTGGGGAAATGGTTACGTGAAATGGTAAAAAGAAATATCCTTTAAGTTTCTGGATAGTGATTACTTTGCGGCAGGGTAAATGATCTCTGAGAATAAATCCCGCGACTGCCGGTTCCATGTAGCGGAATCTTACACTCTTCGGCCAGGGGCAGTCACCTCAACAATATGTGTTTTTTGTTCGTCTATTTTTTCGTAGTTGGAGAGGCACTTCCCGGACCACTGCTCCGAATATTACTGGTCCGAGCCGGGATCGGACAAAACCCCGGACCTTGGATCGGCTCCGATTGACAGAACCGTTGTTAGCAGTGGGTCTGGATTTTGTGTCATCGTCATCATCTACATCACAGATTAATGTTGCCACCCCTGACAGTGAATCAATTTTGCAATTTAATTGCAATGGCCTACGCAACAAAATCAGTGAGGTAATAGAATTTATGAGTCGGAGAAACATCATGGTGGCTGCGATCCAACAAAACTAAGCTAAATGTCACCTACTGCCTGTACAGATACAACGTGCTACGTAAAGATCGCACCAGAAATGGAGGTGGGAGACTTGCTTTCCTGTTACACCAATCTGTGTAGAACAGACATGTTTTGTCTGAGCTTAACTCTAGAGATCCATACAAGGAATGTGTGAATGCCAAATTCGTCGATTAGTTCCTATAATCGTGGTTTACACCGCCTGGCCACCTTTAAATGCTTTCTTCAACTTTATCTACGATCTTCCTCATAGCTTGCACACGGACACACGTTTTGGTGTGTGTAAGCTGGCATTTGTTTTAAAGATGGCTGCAAGCTGGCGTATGTACTCTCTCGCTCGCTTTGTCATAACTAACTTTGTAACAAACACTGCACTTGGTATCCAAACACCATACGATACAGTTTCTATTGGCAAGACTACGCACAAATTGTTCTGGGTCAATAAAGAAAAGAAATCCCATTTCTTTTCACAAAATTCATATTTGTTGTGTTTCTTTTCTACTCTCGGCGAACAATCTTGTGAGTAATATTCCCATACCTTTGGCAATATTTTCGGCTCACAGTTTGCTAATCACAAAACCATTTTCGCTGCAGAAGAATCCCCAAAAAGATCTGGCGTTTTTCCCTATTAAATTAATTTGGCGTTTTTAGAATATATGGGGTAGCAGTCAAGTCTAGAACTGCCAAGATAGAGCTGTACAACGTATACATCCCACCGGTTGGTAGTTTACCTCCGGGTTATTTGGCAGACATTAGCAATCTGCTACAAGGCAATAACCGCTTGGTCCTAGGAGACTATAATGCTCACCCCGAACTGTGGCATTCTCTCCTGGACAACGACCAGAGGGGCATAGCTTTGGCAGAGCAAATTGATAGCTCTACATTCTGCACAGTGAATGAGGACGACGCCACTTTTATATGCGACTGCCATAGCTCGCCAGACTTAAATATGGCATCGCTTGGCCTGATAAACGACGTCATCTGGCAACCCATCATCTCATTGGGATCGGACCACCTTCCCAATATTCTCTTCATAAACAGGGCTGATTGGGATGCCATCAGGGAGGCTACCAACCGCAGCTTTGATAATCTATCCATTCCGGTAGCCGAGAAAAAGTTTCGGGTCATCATTAACGCAGCAGACGCTCGCCATATCCCTGCCAGTCGAATACCCGAAGTTCGACCAAATTTCCCAGCAGAGATAGCGGGACTCGCAGACGTAATTACATTCGTCCCTCCAACCCTTATGACCCTACAATTAGGGATATCCATCAAACGTTTCACAACATTATCTATTGGTGAGTCCTTCATATTCGGCTTCGTGGACTTGAGTGGCGAACTGTTGCCGTTGTGCCTGTGCCGCTTGCTTCTGGTTAATGAAATTTGAGTCCCCATTTTTCTACGTCTATATTCTTAATCTAGGTCGTAACGCTGTAGAAAGTGGTTGATTATGACCTGGTATCATGGGTGGCTCAAAGTTTGGCCCCTGTCTTAGCTATTCGTTTCGAGACCGTGTTAACGATTTGCTGGCTGTGGTAAGTATTGACTTACTGACTGCAATCCTGTCTGTTACAAGCACGATGCTTGTTGTTCATTCGATGTAGCAGCAAATCCTGGAGCTAGATTCAACAACGTAAGGCTTAGCCTAGCTGAGGCAACAGCAAACGAAATTAACTAAGTGCAGTTGATTACCGGTATGATGATTTGACCTATTTCTATTATTATCTTGATTTGCTATGCCATTCTGCCGTATGTCTCGTCAAATGTGCTGTGCCGCAAGACTACTAAAATTTGGTTTTGTTGGTCTCGACAGATCCACGGACCCTTCCAACATGTCAGCCACGGCTGGAACTGCACTGAAAACCACATGTGTTGTCTGTTCAATGCGACAGTCTGTGGTGGTATCGGTGGCTTTAAAATCTGTGGTTGTTGTCACTGTTGTAGTCGTGTTGATAACAGGGTTGGCGACACTGAATAATGTCGTTGTTTTACTGGCTCTGCATCTCCTGTGTCAATGGTATACAAGGCCCCACATAACGTCGTTGTTTCACTGGCTCTGCATGTCCTGTGTCAATGGTGTGTTTCCAAGTTTGTTTGGGCTAGGCCCCACATTTCGAAATACGGAAATAGGGTAATGATAATCACCAGACGCCCTTGATTAACTTTGCAAAGACTGTGTTGATCTACAGGCTCACTCTCGGACTAAATTCCAAAATCGAGGCAGTCCCGACTCGTTATTAGCTTAAACGCCTCCATAAAGTCAATGCCGAGATACAACGCTCTGTCGAAAATTTCTGGCTCTAGCTTCCTCTTATTCTCTTATGAGTACGTGCCAGGTTCTTATTTCCTTAACTTTAATTTCAGTATCTACCTTAATTCTACTATAATTATATAAAACTCTAATGTTCTTCTGCTCCATCAAACGTTTCACAACATTATCTATTGGTGGATCCTTCATATTCGGCTTCGTGGACTTGAGTGGCGAACTGTTGCCGTTGTGCCTGTGCCGCTTGCTTCTGTTTAATGAAATTTGAGTCCCCATTTTTCTACGTCTATATTCTTTACTCTAGGTCGTAACGCTGTAGAAAGTGGTTTATTATGACCTGGTATCATGGGTGGCTCAAAGTTTGGCCCCTGTCTTAACTATTCGTTTCGAGACCGTGTTAACGATTTACTGGCTGTGGTAAGTTTTGACTTACTGACTGCAATCCTGTCTGTTAGAAGCACGATGCTTGTTGTTCATTCGATGTAGCAGCTAATCCTGGAGATAGATTTAACAACGTAAGGCTTAGCCTAGCTGAGGCAGCAGCAATCGAAATTAACTAAGTGCAGTTGATTACCGGTATGATGATTTGACCTATTGCTATTATTATCTTGATTTGCTATGCCATTCTGCCATATGTCTCGTCAAATGTGCTGTGCCGCAAAACTACTAAAATTTGGTTTCGTTGGTCTCGACAGATCCACGGACCCTTCCAACATGTCAGCCATGGCTGGAACTGCACTGAAAACCACGGGTGTTGTCTGTTCAATGCGACAGTCTGTGGTGGTATCGGTGGCTTTAAAATCTGTGGTTGTTGTCACTGTTGTAGTCGTGTTGATATCAGGGTTGGTAACCATTATCGAAGTGGAAGTATGATAGCCGCTAGTATACATATTCGCTGTGGTACTAACCATAAATATATTCTATACATACTACCAACTTCCCATTATACTCCTATGTTTGTTCAATAAAAACAGAACAAGCAGAATTTCAATTGTGGGGAAATGGTTACGTGAAATGGTAAAAAGAAATATCCTTTAAGTTTCTGGATAGTGATTACTTTGCGGCAGGGTAAATGATCTCTGAGAATAAATCCCGCGACTGCCGGTTCCATGTAGCGGAATCTTACACTCTTCGGCCAGGGGCAGTCACCTCAACAATATGTGTTTTTTGTTCGTCTATTTTTTCGTAGTTGGAGAGGCACTTCCCGGACCACTGCTCCGAATATTACTGGTCCGAGCCGGGATCGGACAAAACCCCGGACCTTGGATCGGCTCCGATTGACAGAACCGTTGTTAGCAGTGGGTCTGGATTTTGTGTCATCGTCATCATCTACATCACAGATTAATGTTGCCACCCCTGACAGTGAATCAATTTTGCAATTTAATTGCAATGGCCTACGCAACAAAATCAGTGAGGTAATAGAATTTATGAGTCGGAGAAACATCATGGTGGCTGCGATCCAACAAAACTAAGCTAAATGTCACCTACTGCCTGTACAGATACAACGTGCTACGTAAAGATCGCACCAGAAATGGAGGTGGGAGACTTGCTTTCCTGTTACACCAATCTGTGTAGAACAGACATGTTTTGTCTGAGCTTAACTCTAGAGATCCATACAAGGAATGTGTGAATGCCAAATTCGTCGATTAGTTCCTATAATCGTGGTTTACACCGCCTGGCCACCTTTAAATGCTTTCTTCAACTTTATCTACGATCTTCCTCATAGCTTGCACACGGACACACGTTTTGGTGTGTGTAAGCTGGCATTTGTTTTAAAGATGGCTGCAAGCTGGCGTATGTACTCTCTCGCTCGCTTTGTCATAACTAACTTTGTAACAAACACTGCACTTGGTATCCAAACACCATACGATACAGTTTCTATTGGCAAGACTACGCACAAATTGTTCTGTATCAATAAAGAAAAGAAATCCCATTTCTTTTCACAAAATTCATATTTGTTGCGTTTCTTTTCTACTCTCGGCGAACAATCTTGTGAGTAATATTCCCATACCTTTGGCAATATTTTCGGCTCACAGTTTGCTAATCACAAAACCATTTTCGCTGCAGAAGAATCCCCAAAAAGATCTGGCGTTTTTCCCTATTAAATTAATTTGGCGTTTTTAGAATATATGGGGTAGCAGTCAAGTCTAGAACTGCCAAGATAGAGCTGTACAACGTATACATCCCACCGGTTGGTAGTTTACCTCCGGGTTATTTGGCAGACATTAGCAATCTGCTACAAGGCAATAACCGCTTGGTCCTAGGAGACTATAATGCTCACCCCGAACTGTGGCATTCTCTCCTGGACAACGACCAGAGGGGCATAGCTTTGGCAGAGCAAATTGATAGCTCTACATTCTGCACAGTGAATGAGGACGACGCCACTTTTATGTGCGACTGCCATAGCTCGCCAGACTTAAATATGGCATCGCTTGGCCTGATAAACGACGTCATCTGGCAACCCATCATCTCATTGGGATCGGACCACCTTCCCAATATTCTCTTCATAAACAGGGCTGATTGGGATGCCATCAGGGAGGCTACCAACCGCAGCTTTGATAATCTATCCATTCCGGTAGCCGAGAAAAAGTTTCGGGTCATCATTAACGCAGCAGACGCTCGCCATATCCCTGCCAGTCGAATACCCGAAGTTCGACCAAATTTCCCAGCAGAGATAGCGGGACTCGCAGACGTAATTACATTCGTCCCTCCAACCCTTATGACCCTACAATTAGGGATATCCATCAAACGTTTCACAACATTATCTATTGGTGGGTCCTTCATATTCGGCTTCGTGGACTTGAGTGGCGAACTGTTGCCGTTGTGCCTGTGCCGCTTGCTTCTGGTTAATGAAATTTGAGTCCCCATTTTTCTACGTCTATATTCTTTACTCTAGGTCGTAACGCTGTAGAAAGTGGTTGATTATGACCTGGTATCATGGGTGGCTCAAAGTTTGGCCCCTGTCTTAGCTATTCGTTTCGAGACCGTGTTAACGATTTGCTGGCTGTGGTAAGTATTGACTTACTGACTGCAATCCTGTCTGTTACAAGCACGATGCTTGTTGTTCATTCGATGTAGCAGCAAATCCTGGAGCTAGATTCAACAACGTAAGGCTTAGCCTAGCTGAGGCAACAGCAAACGAAATTAACTAAGTGCAGTTGATTACCGGTATGATGATTTGACCTATTTCTATTATTATCTTGATTTGCTATGCCATTCTGCCGTATGTCTCGTCAAATGTGCTGTGCCGCAAGACTACTAAAATTTGGTTTCGTTGGTCTCGACAGATCCACGGACCCTTCCAACATGTCAGCCACGGCTGGAACTGCACTGAAAACCACGGGTGTTGTCTGTTCAATGCGACAGTCTGTGGTGGTATCGGTGGCTTTAAAATCTGTGGTTGTTGTCACTGTTGTAGTCGTGTTGATAACAGGGTTGGTAACCATTATCGAAGTGGAAGCATGATAACCGCTAGTATACATATTCGCTGTGGTATTAACCATAAATATATTCTATACATACTACCAACTTCCCATTATACTCCTATGTTTGTTCAATAAAAACAGAACAAGCAGAATTTCAATTGTGGGGAAATGGTAAAAAGAAATTTCCTTTAAGTTTCTGGATAGTGATTACTTTGCGGCAGGGTAAATGATCTCTGAGAATCAATCCCGCGACTGCCGGTTCTATGTACCGGAATCTTACACTCTTCGGCCAGGGGCAGTCACCTCAACAATATGTGTTTTTTGTTCGTCCATTTTTTCGTAGTGGGAGAAGCACTTCCCGGAACACTGCTCCGAATATTACTGGTCCGAGCCGGGATCGGACAAAACCCCGGACCTTGGATCGGCTCCGATTGACAGAACCGTTGTTAGCAGTGGGTCTGGATTTTGTGTCATCGTCATCATCTACATCACAGATTAATGTTGCCACCCCTGACAGTGAATCAATTTTGCAATTTAATTGCAATGGCCTACGCAACAAAATCAGTGAGGTAATAGAATTTATGAGTCGGAGAAACATCATGGTGGCTGCGATCCAACAAAACTAAGCTAAATGTCACCTACTGCCTGTACAGATACAACGTGCTACGTAAAGATCGCACCAGAAATGGAGGTGGGGGACTTGCTTTCCTGTTACACCAATCTGTGCAGAACAGACATGTTTTGTCTGAGCTTAACTCTAGAGATCCATACAAGGAATGTGTGAATGCCAAATTCGTCGATTAGTTCCTATAATCGTGGTTTACACCGCCTGGCCACCTTTAAATGCTTTCTTCAACTTTATCTACGATCTTCCTCATAGCTTGCACACGGACACACGTTTTGGTGTGTGTAAGCTGGCTTTTGTTTTAAAGATGGCTGCAAGGTGGCGTATGTACTCTCTCGCTCGCTTTGTCATAACTAACTTTGTAACAAACACTGCACTTGGTATCCAAACACCATACGATACAGTTTCTATTGGCAAGACTACGCACAAATTGTTCTGTATCAATAAAGAAAAGAAATATCCTATTTCTTTTCACAAAATTCATATTTGTTGTGTTTCTTTTCTACTCTCGGCGAACAATCTTGTTAGTAATATTCCCATACCTTTGGCAATATTTTCGGCTCACAGTTTGCTAATCACAAAACCATTTTCGCTGCAGAAGAGTACCCAAAAAGATCTGGCGTTTTTCCCTATTAAATTAATTTGGCGTTTTTAGAATATATGGGGGTAGCAGTCAAGTCTAGAACTGCCAAGATAGAGCCGTACAACGTATACATCCCACCGGTTGGTAGTTTACCTCCGGGTTATTTGGCAGACATTAGCAATCTGATACAAGGCAATAACCGCTTGGTCCTAGGAGACTATAATGCTCACCCCGAACTGTGGCATTCTCTCCTGGACAACGACCAGAGGGGCAGAGCAAATTGATAGCTCTACGTTCTGCACAGTGAATGAGGACGACGCCACTTTTATGTGCGACTGCCATAGCTCGCCAGACTAAATATGGCATCGCTTGGCCTAATAAACGACGTCATCTGGCAACCCATCATCTCATTGGGATCGGACCACCTTCCCATTATTCTCTTCATAAACAGGGCTGATTGGGATGCCATCAGGGAGGCTACCAACCGCAGCTTGATAATCTATCCATTCCGGTAGCCGAGAAAAAGTTTCGGTCATCATTAACGCAGCAGACGCTCGCCATATCCCTTCTAGTCGAATACCCGAAGTTCGACCAAATTTCCCAGCAGAGATAGCGGGACTCGCAGACGTAATTACATTCGTCCCTCCAACCCTTATGACCCTACAATTAGGGATATCCACTTTGAGGTCAGTAGGTTGGTCAACGAATATAAGCGAAGCAAATGGCTAGATAATTTAAAGCAGTGCAACTTATGTTCCGGAATTGAAAATTTGTGGACAACGGTCAAATCGCTCTTTATTCATGGAAACGTTGGGTCGTAAACTATATGTGTATGCGCTAGTCATATGTACAATTTACAGACAGGAAGTCGATGTCCCAAAGAGTTAAACAATTTAACCAGTTTAACCTCTACCTCTTTAAAATTCCTTCACCACCAGATGCCGTTGAAATTGTGTCGGACGCTGCTGATTGCACAATTCTAGCGTCAGAACATAAAGTGAATGACATATGCGAGAAAATAATCTATTACCCCACACGCTTTTTTACTGCGAGGAATAGGAAAATATCCGCCTCCAAATTAGCAGCCACACTGTTTACTGCATGGACTGCAGAGGTGCGGTTGTCACTCAACGTGAAATTCGATGACGTCAACATCCCGACTATCAACTACCCCAAAATCCTTGAGTTCACATTGGACAGCATGTTTCGATACTCTGCACATGCTACAGCTTTCTGCGATAAACTCATAAGTAGGAACTAGGTTCTCAAGTTACTAGCCGGCAGTACTTAGGGATCCGACAAAGAAACCTTGTTGACCTCTTAAAAGCGAAAGGTTCGCCTGTTGCGAAATACGCAGTGCCGATGTGGTCGATCGGTGTGGAAAAAAAATCAGACTTGCCAGAATGCTGTCCTCAGAACATCAACAGGGTGTCTTCTTATTTTTATTGTGGACCATCTACGTGAGGAGACGAAGGACCTAACCATGCGCAGGCACAATTTCCAGTTTTCTAAGCAATACCTGCTAGGGTTTATTCGCACTAGTCATCCTAACCACCATCTTTTGGACAGAATGCATCCGCACATGTAGATCAGGCACGATCTTCATGATCTAGAGAGTGAGGTCCGGCGGGACAAGAGAATCTTTAGATCATCGAAACTATCAGGCAGTTCTGAACAATATTCACGTTGATGAAGTCGCAACAGCAGTATCCATCTACAGTGTGAATGTAGTGCTAGGGGATCATACCCTAGAGATTTCGCCGGGTGCACCTAGTTCATTTGTTCTTTTTTCTTACTAGGGTCAACAATCTACGACTACTTATGCAAATACCCTCTTTAACCAAAATACCTAACGACCCTAGACTTGAGCTCAAATACCTAATAGCAGAATTTCTACCCTTTTTAAGGTTAAAGTTATTTTTATTCCTTCCAGTCGTTATGCTTTTAACCCTTTTATGTTCTCTTTCGTTAATCTTTTTATTTATAGCTCCTGTCCCGTTCGTATGTCTGTCGAGGGTGATATTATTCTCCTAGGATGGGTGATGCCAACGCGGCTGTCCTTTTCGGCTATTTTTAAAATTTGTCTATGTTTTATTCGTTATGTTCAATATTTATATACAACTTCTTGCAATTATTATAATTTACTTGTTCTTTTAATTTTTCCTTTTTTCACATTCAATTTTAGGTCTTGCGGTGTGTTTCTTTTGTTAAAATGTAAGTTTCACTGCAAGTTTGTAGTTGTTGGCATTTCTTTAATTTTTATTTTATATGTTCGTTCAGATTCTTTTATTTCAAAAAATTCGTTCTCATAGAGGTACGGATTTTAAATAAAAGTTTAAAACAATTTGGTTTTTTTATTCAAATTTTGTTTCCTTTTCAATTATTCGACCGACTTCTTGCTGCCAATATCTTTCGAAAAAAAAGATAGATCTTCTTTTTTCCGACCCTCAACATTTTCCACTTCCCTCCCTAGCCATTTTCTTTGTAGTCATTCCAATACAAGATAAATGTTTATTTTAAGGCGGTGCTACTTGTTACATAAAAGTCACATAAACCTATCTTCGACATCAATAATCACATGTAAACATTATCACATAAGGCATCCTTGTATTTGCTTTATAAATCATTCACATAACCATGTTCGTAACCATGTTATGAGTTCAAACTAAAGAACATTTTCCGGGATACATTTATTTTTCATTCCCTACTTCGTGTGGACAGTTTTACTTGTTCCTGAAATTGCCCGAGGATTAAAAAGAAAGTGGGCGTAGGATTTGGTGTGGACAATTTTTCTATCCTTAAAAAATATTTATTGTCTATTACAAATATTAAAACAAACATTTGTGTAATCTGTTTAGGCTCATCGATTTGGGATATATATATCAAAAAAGTAGGCTTAAAAGTGTTCGTGATTAACTTCTTTCCCCTTAAAACATAAACTGGATTACTACGAACATTAAAAAAATAGACTGTGGTCAGCCTTTCTCTGATTTTAGATAAATCAAAAAAAGTAGGCATCTTCAATTTAACTTTCCGGGTATGACGAACATTTTAAAAATTCGACATGTCGGTGTAGCCGCTCACAAGTTTTATGTATATACTTAAAGTATATTTAGTATGGACATAAATACTGTTACACACGTTTTATGCTGTAAAATAAGAAGTACTGAATGTTATTGGAGCAAATATTTTTTAATATATTTATTGATGTATATTGTATCCAAAAAGAATCTACTTATTCGAAATGTCCGCCTTTTGCCTTTACACACGCCTTAAGTCGCACTGGCCAATCGTCAATAGCTGTACAAACCTCGTCCATTGGAAAATTGGCCACAGCTCGAACCAAAGCAGTCTTAAGAGATCCAATGTTGGGGTATCTTTTGTGACAAACCTTGTCCTGTAAAACCGTTCACAATTTGTAATCCAATGGGTTCAAATCTGGACTGCCTGAGGGCCATTCTTCAGAGGAAATGAACGCTGGCAAATTGTTTCGAAGCCAGGCCTGGGACGTTTTAGCCTTATGGGCCGGCGCAGAATCCTGCTGGAAAGTCCATGGCTGGTTTTGGAACAGGGAAATGTTAAGAGGCTTCACAACATTTTCCAAAACGGTTTCTTGGTAAACTTCGGCCGATGTTTTGACTCCTTGTTCGCAGAAATGCAGGCCATCGTAAGAGACACCCACCAAACCATGACTGAAGCTAGGTGATGATCCTTTTCCACCCTTGGGATCAGTTCAGATGCTTCCTTAGATGACCGCGCATGCACTCTATTATTTTGCTTGTTAAATTTTTCCTGAACGGTAACAATTTTTTCATCAATGAACAAAATTTTTCTGTGCAAGTTCACAGCGTGCTTTATCAAAAGACGTTTGCATTTTTCAATCCTATTTTTTTTAAATCTGCAGTCAATAAATGTCCGGTACGTCGTTTGAAAGCCCCAAGTCTTTTTTAATGACTCGACTCATGGACTTTTGCATGATATTCATCTCACGGACCATGATTTTCTGTTTTCGGAGCGGATTTCTTTGAATTCTTGATTTAACGGCTTTGATGACATGCGGTGTTCGAACTGAGCGTGGGCGGCCCGACCGGTGGCGGTCTTTTACATCTCAAGTCTCCTCAAACAGTTTTAGGCATCAGTAGACGAACATGCGGCTAATCCCTAGTGGCCGGAGCGTTTTGAAAATATCGTTTTTTTTCATTTCACACTTGAAAACCGCCATTACAGCGATACGGGTCTCATCATCTGACCACTCAATGATTATAGTTGAAACAATTTTGAAATCCCGTTACAGACTAACGCTATTGAGGTTAGCTTTCAAAACCCATATGACATTAACGGGGTATGTTAAGTTCTGCTATTGAAATGGGTGTGTTCAATGTTGTAACAGTATTTATGTCCCAACTAAGTATGTATGCTATATCCAACCTTTAAATAACACATTTTATGACTTATATGTCGACAACCCTAAAGCCCACTTGTGAATTATAAGCCGACAACCCTAAAGCCCATTTGTGGTCAAAATATAAAAAGAATAGAAGACCATTTTGGAGATTTCTGGATCCGAAGGACGTTTTTTAATTTGTTATCCCTTTACTAAAAGTACACACAGTATAATTTTTATTTTTTGAAAAGTCACTATTCTTCTAGTTTTAATTTTAATAAGATATGGCAAGGCGTTCAAAAAAAAAAAAGAGTTGTGCAATAGCCAAAATGAGAAAGTTGTAAAAATAACATGAATAGTATATGTATTTATTAGGTTTATTATACATCAAGTTAAAGCTTGTGGACTATACTACAACTTTAAAAAAACTATTGCCCTATTGTTTATATTACTTTTTAGTATTTTGAAATTTGGCATTTCTTTATGAATCTGTGTATTTGTCATAGAGTGTACCATTTTTACTGCTATTGTAAAATTTTCTTGACAGCTTTTTTGAAGTCTTTTTTAATAATAAATGTGATAGTTTTTTCATTTTAGTTTCATATAGACCCACAGATGTTTAATACAGTTTTAATCTGGAGTATGGGTAGGACAAAGTTATACCTTTTGTTTTTAATTCACCATTCTTTTATTATATGGGTGAGAACATTTTCATTGTTCAATGCACCGTTGCTACATGTCAATCCTAAAACAGTAAAGAGACCACTTATAAATGAAAAACTTTTTGATAACTTTTTTATGATGCAATTATCTTATTGTATATCTCATTGGCACTAGCAATCTTGACTGTCAAATGAAAGAAAATGTGTAATTATTAAATGACAGTTAATGACCCTCAGCTCAACACTGGAACAACGGAAATAAACATATATATAATTCCATCTTCGTGACCTTTGTGGGATAGAGCCGCAACAAACACTCTTCCGCCAGGGGCAATCACCTCAACAATATGTGTTTTTTTTTGTAAATTTCTCGACGTGGGAACAGCATTTCCCGGAATGCCTGCTCCGCATATTACTGGTCCAAGCTGGGATCGAACAAGCTGGGGCGCGAGTTATTTTAACCGCCTTTTTATTAAGCACCCAGAGAGCGAAAAGAAGAGTTTTGCGTCGTATGTGCGATCTCCGAGTCGAGGAGGCACTACCATAGTTTACCGTTGCCCATGTCATCCATAGCGCAAAAGTCGTTAGCCACTCACTTCCTGATGCGTGGGAAATGGGCAGAGTGGTACCGGTACTGAAGCCAGACAAAGATGCAAGCAGAATAGTACAGGCCGATCTCTCTATTTTCGCCAGTTCCAAAGAAATCAACTGTTTTACACACCATCAACATAGTATTTATTAGTCGCGGCCTTAACCAGAACAAGCCAGACGACAGGACAGTCCTCGTGGCTTTTGACTTTACAAAGGACTTCGACACAAAGCGCACAAGTCACTACCAGGCAGTACTTAGGGAGCTGACAAAGAAACCTTGTTGACACAAAGTGATAGGTCGGTCTTTAGCGAACTACGCAGTGTCGGTGTGGTCGACGAATGTGTGAGCGAAGCCGTTTAATAAAATTCAGACTTACCAGAATGCCGCGCTGAGAACATCAACAGGGTGACCATTTACTTAAGGAGACAAAGGCCCTTACCGTGTGCAGACACAATTTCTTGTTCTCTAAGCATCTGCTTTCCAAAAGTTATCGCAACCACCATCTCATGGACATAATTCCTCCGCCCAGTCAGATCAGGTACGATCTTCATGATCTGGAGAGAGGTCCAGCGGTCAATATTTAAAAATTCAGCAGGTTAGTTAACCACATCTTGAGTTTTCATTACATTGTCGCTAGGTTTATATTTCAAATAATTTCTAAGAATTTAATACAAACGTATCGTGTTTGCTAAAATTTACGTCAGTATATTAAACACTAATGGATACAATAACAAAGGCAAACATTTCAGGACGTTCGATCTATTATTGTGAGCGCTACTGCTGTTTGTGTTCATTGACGCTGCCTCGGCAGACGCGCGTGGTTTTGGCTCAGCTGAGATCTGCATGGCGCAGCCGCCTCAATTCAGATTTGGTGCAAATTAATGCTAACGTTCTGAACGTTTGGTTCCTCCTTCCATCAGGGACCACATGACGTGCTCCACCTCTTCGATTATCTGGCCAGGCCCACTAAGATGACCACCAGGTCTCTTTGGACGAATCCGGTTCAAATGGCACATTTCCTTCCCCTGGATATCAAAGCAGATTCTCTATACAAGTGACGTTTATATTCATTACCACATATTTGTAAACATATGAATCGCTTGTGCTTGTGCTTACCACGGGAGACTCGATTAAGAAACGATTTTTTTCTCTACATCTTAGTACACTTGGAATGTTTACGATGTCAAAGCAAAACAAATAACATTTCCCAACAGCTGATGTCTTATCGTCTAGTGTATTTGTTAACATACTTAATATATGTATGCGTGTTACGAAAAGAACAGTAGGCAAAAATTATACTTGGAATCACTTGTACGAAAATTAAAATACTTGCTGAAACTTGATAAAATATAAAACCTTTCCATATATTATATTTGCTATCAAACGATATCGATGTCTGTTGCAGTGTGAATAGAACATAGAAATTTTAAGATTTTTTTCTCTACATCTTTGCAAGATAGAACAGATGTTTGAAATCAGCTGTTTTATGTAAACAAATAAAAGTAAAAATAAATTTACAACAGAATAGGTAGGTAAAAATTGTAATATTATTTTATTTAATATATATGTTAATCACAGAAATTAGAAAGAAAAAAAGTTTTCTTTTACTCATTTTATTATTACAAATCTTAACACTTTAAAATTCAAAATATAACGAAATGTAATGCAAACAATAAACAAAATCAGCTGTTTCATTGCAAATTTTTAATGGAAGCTCTTCGTTTACTTTTCTTGCTAATATTGATAAAGATAGTAAAATTGGCCGTACGCTCTCAAAAGTAGAAACTTGCAAATTTTTACTGGGAAACTAAACGAACACGCTAAATGTAACACATTTTTCTGAAGAACTCTATTTTTCTCGACAACTGTTGTGGTTTTTCTATATTTTTTAATTTTTTTAAAGATTTAATCGCATATTGTAATAAAAGAGAAAACAACGTTTTAGATTTTGTGTATCGATTTTGGGGTGGCTGTTACAAGAACATTTGAGAAAAATCCAAAAATCTTTGACTGCTATTTTATTTTTTCGCATGTGTTGTATGCATGTAAATGACGGGCTTTTAATTAAGATGTTAACACACAAACTCGACCAAAATATCAAAAATTATGCTCTTTGACTGCTTTCTTAAAATCCCACTTAAGCGAGTGGCAGCTAAAGATTGAAGATGTTTTCTATGTGGATTGTCGCAATTTTTACATTAAAAACAAGTAAAAAAAAATTGAATAGCCTAGACAGACGACAGCGTTTATGTGCATTAACAGACTTAATGCATATTAACTCCTGCATTAACTCCTCCCAAACTGTATTTAGGAATTTCAGTCTGGCAACAGTGTCACAATAATCAAAAATAAACACAGCTATAATTATATCAGCTGTTAAGTTGTTTATGGGTGGTAGCAGGGATGATACATGCGGTAGGCGAATTGAAATAAAGAAGGAATAAAAAAAAGTACTTTTTAAGCCAGAAAGTTGTAAGGTATTATGGTATAGATAATACCTTACAACTAAGTCGATATAGAACCACTATCAGATTCCATTGAGCGAACTCTATTTAAAGTGGTCAAAAGCTGAAAAAATAATAAACTCTGACCAAACTTTGTACAGAATAGTCCATGTTTTGGGATAGCCCTGCAAAAAGTTTCTTACAGATCTGTGTGCTGTCGCTAAAACTATTGATTGGTACGGTACGTATGATCATATCGCCCAATGTACCATGCACCCATGCAAAGGTCTCTCCACATTTGAGGTCCTGTCATTCCAGCAGCCCCATTTTACATTCGATCTTCGTCAAATTTAGTATTGTGCAAATATGGAAGATCTAATATCAATCTTTATATTATTGGAAAATGTCGGTTCACGTTTCCATGTAGCCCCCATATAAAAGTAATGCCTAGTCTGCAATTCCTATATTATATCTGATCTCACTCAAATTTAGAATAGGGTGTTATGAGCGATTTAAACCAAACCTACCGAAGCTCGACCATATTGATCCATATTTTGGAAGTAGCCCTGCCGCCTTTTAGTTACGTTATTTCTATTTCAATTCTATTCAAAGATTTTTTTGTTGGTTTAAGCATTTATTTAAGCTATAAGAAATACTTTGTACTTAAAGTAAAACTATTTAATAGAGCAAAATGCACTCGGGATACTAAAAATGGTTTCAAATGAGTTTCGGGGGTACCACGGTACGTTTTCAATTCAAAAGTATTAAAAAAAGTACCAAAGTATAAACTTTATCATCTCTGGTTGGTAGTGCATTTACAATTTTTACATTGTGGGCTAATTTCAGCATTCTTTCAAATAAATTGTTGTACAATCAAACAGCTGTTTACTAACAGCATTTACCTTAATGCAGATACTGTCGTCGGTCACCATAAAATTTTAATTTGCTTTAGTGGATTTTAAATGCACATTAACGCTGTCGTCTTTCTAGGGTATCTGCTTGGACCTTTAATGCTTCTCATGCAAAGAAGCAAAGCGAAGATTTGATTATGTTTAGGCGTTGAATGCTGCAGCGGAATATGAGCTTCGAGTTGGCTCGGTTCTGGCAACATTTTGCTTACTTTGTTATATTTCGAATCCCCCTGTAAAACATATGCTATGTGTAAATATAAACAACTTACGTAATTTTAGTTAGATTTAAAACAAATTAATCTGCGAAACAAATCGTGTCTTAACAATATGCCCCCAAGTAAACTAGACAGTGTCTACCGGAGAATGCTTATTACACGCTTCTTTGAAAGAGGATGGGGTAAACCTGATAATCTAAAGAGGTACATTGTAATTTAATCAGTTTTTAAACAATTGACAAGTGGTAAGGCGTGCAAAATGAACTTTTCTATGTAGTTCCACTATCTTGTGTGGAGATGTTTAAATTTGAAGGTTTCTAATACAAAGTGTATCCGAGCCTTTTTAAATCAAGCCTTTGACTTAAAGATATTATCCCAGAGAATTTTATAGTTATCGCGAAATTTAATGGCATATAATTGTTTTTTATTGTTATACGTGCTGTTAATACTAATTTATTTAATATGTATAAATTTAATATGTATAAGTACATCAGCTCCTTTATATTTATCAATTATTATTTAAGCTTCGAAGATACTGTTTAACTTTTTTTTATCGTAAGCCAAGTGTCATTGCAGAGTTTTAGTACAAAAATTAAAGATATGTGGGAAAATCGGCATTTAAAAATTCAACAGGTTAAGTAACCACATCTTCACTTCACATTCAGTATCGAAAGGTTTATTTATCAAATAATTTCTAAGAATGTAATACAAACGTATCGTGTTTGATAAAATTTACTTCAATATTTAAAACACTAATAAATTCAATAACACAATGCAAATATTTCAAGACGCTGCTCCATCCAGCTATCAGCTGAGCCAGAACCACGCGCGTCTGCCGAGGTAGTACCTTCTCATCAGGTAAAATCACCAGCTCACACTGTAGCTGGATTCTGCTGCTGCGACTTCATCAGCGTTAATGTTGTCAGGCCTGCTTGATATACCATGATCTAAAGGCTCTCTCTTGTACCGCTGGACCTCTCTCTATAGATCATGAAGATCGTACCTGATCTTCCTGGGCGGAGGCATCCTGTCCAAGAGATCGTGTCTGCGCACGGTAAGGACCTTCGTCTCCTCATGTAGGTGGTCCTCAGACACCCCGTTGATGTTCTGAGGGCGGAATTCCGGAAACTGAATTTTATTTCAGTGCGTCGTACCACATTAGTGGTCTTATTTTCCACAAACATTTTAATTCATGTTTTTCCCAGAAGCACACAGAGACGCATTAATGAAAAAATGTGCATCGGGTACCGACAAAGAACAGTGTTTTGCCTAACAATTATGGCCGTCCCGAAAATGTAATAACTGTTGTGTCTGTGAATTTGTTAAGACTTATCCGTGAAGTATAATCATGATGCATTCGGATTTGTAAAAAAAGTCATTATTTTTTGCTACCCATATGTACATCACTAATTCATGTAAAAAACTTTTTTGTAAAATGCATTATCCTTTCATTGATCCTCAATGGAATATCGAGGGAAATATAAATGTTTATTAAAAAATAGAACTTTATGGTCCAAATCGGACTATATGTTCCATCGGTATATTAGTAATAGAAAATGTTATGAAAATCAAAACTAATAAGAGTGTTATAACAAAAGGTGGGCCGATGCAGCCCATTTTTATATGAGCTGGTTAGCGATCGATTATAATTACCAGAGCCAAATTTCATAAATATTCGATGTTTTTTTTGGGTTTAGGACTGAAAACATGAAAAAGGTTGAACATATCTGTGGGAGCTATATCTAAATCTGAATAGATTTTTTCAACTTCAATAACGTCCTTTCATGTCTCAAAAAAACTTACTCATGCATGTAGCATGAAAATCAGATGAACATATTTACAAAAAAAAACAACGTGTACCAAATTTCCTGAATATCGGACAACATTTTCGACTTGTAGCATGATTCCAAGTACCAGATCGTTGTTCTAAGTCGATCGTTACTCTTTAAGTCTCAGGCATACTGAGGCTTTTTTTCTTACGCGGCGTTCAACTTCCGGTAGTCTAAAAATCATTAAAATAAGTGTCCAAAACATACAATCAGTATATGACATGGCTTTTCTTTGTCGACACTGCAATATCTTGCACTTTCTGCAATTTTTAAACATTATTGGTTTTTAGACAACCGGAAGTTAGGAAAAACGCAGCGTAAGTAAAAATAGCTTCAGTGTTCCCGATCCTAAAAGGTGGGTCTAGCTTAAATATTTTTCGTAGTTAACAAGATTTGCCATTAAACTAAATTATAATCTAATCACTGTTCCACAGAGTGATGCAGGGTATACTTATAAATATTTGTTAAGCTGGCAGCAAAAAGTCGAATGCAAAAGTTGATTAATCGACTAAAATCGGACACTTACTTCGACCACGACGTTTTCAATTTTTGCAACAAAAGTCTACTTATACTTATAGATAATCAACTTATCAAACCTTGGTTTAAACTTAAAAATATTTAAGTTTTTAAAGAAAAATTATTTTTTTTTTAAAAAAAAACTTACTTATACATTTCCTTATTCTGGCTCGAAGTCACGCAGAAAATAAGATGGTGTTTTTTAATTTATTTTGTTTATTATATTATTTTCCAATATTTCAATCGTCTTTGAAGATCATCCTCAGGTTATAAAACGAGAATACAAAACAATATAAAAACACAACTAAACACAAGTGCAAGTATATAAGCTGATAGTATGTGGAAGGTCAAATTAATCATCAGTCACCTTTGCATCCATTAAAAGTGACAGTCTGGAGTGCAATTTAGTCAGGAGGAATCATTAAACCTTCTATGAAAATGAAAACGGCGTAACGGTAACTTGATTATCATGCGGTATCAACAAGATGGTGCCACGTCGCATACAGCCAGGACTACAATGGAATAACTGCAAGACTTCTTTCTACAAAAAGTTATTTCAAGAAATGGTGACGTTGATTGGCCTCCACGGTCGCCTTATTTGACTGCCCCGGACTTCTTTTTGTAGGGATATCTGAAAAGCTAGGTTTATGCAAAGAAACCAGAAACGCAACTCAAACAAAATATTCGTGATGAAATTAATAGTGAGAGAATGCAATGAAAAATGTGTTTAAAAGGTCTCGCATTTGTGAGGCTAACAGAGGCGGACATTTATCTGATATTGTATTCCATTGTATGCCGACATTAAATAAAACATTTATCAATAAAAGATCCATTCTCTTTCATTTAATCGAAAATTATAAACATCATGTCCTGATGGACACCCTGTACCATCATCGTATTCATCTTAGTTTGCCTACTCTTGAATGAGGGCAATTTAATAAGATTTAGCCTACTGTTGTAAGAAGGGAGTTCATAATCAGTATTCTCAAGCAGAATAGTAAAAATTGTTTCTGCACGGACTCAATTTTGTTACCTTAGTAATCATATTGGGGATCCCAAACCACTCATCCATATTCCGACTAGAGAATTGTAAAGCTGTTTCGTAGTATATGGAAGTAAACTCTTTTGTTCAGCGTTTCATAAAATAAAAGACACCATACGCTTTATTGGCCATAGTAATGATATGTAAAAAAACCAAGAAATATAAAAGAATCAGCCGATGTCAATTCAGAGCTACACAATTTAAATTTATTAGCCAATAATCTACTTCTAGAGAAGCACATAAACTTACACTTCTTTATGTTCAATTCCGTAAAAATAAATTCACACGAGGTACTAAATCTGTTCACACACCCTGCAACATGTGGCAGTCCGCAGAGCTTGCATAAGAAGAAAAAAATATCACGTCGTGTGCAAATATTAGTCAATTAGAGTTGATATTAGAATGGCGCAAGCCGTTAATGAATAATAAAAGTAGAATAGGTCCAATATGATGTTAGTAGACTATTGGCAAAAATTAATTTGTCTTAGATTAATAATATTCTCAACATAAATAAGTACATTTTAAGTTTTGAGAATGCATCCTATTTTCACTCCAGAGGGCAACAACCATCCTACTATGTATATGTATTATATTTTCAGTTACATTAACTCACTAATCACCATCTCCACGTCCTTTGGTGATTGTTTCAGATTTTGCTTCAAACGTTGCTGTCAAGAAATTTTATGACATACTACATGAATTTGTACCTAAAACAGTACCTATGAAACCCATTTCTTAAGAAAAACCTATGCCTTGGACTTCTAAGAACTTATGTTGATTAAAAAAGAGTAAATCATTTAAAAAATTCAAATAAAACAAGTCTAACTGCTGATAATGAAAGATATTCCTTGGCGAGACAACGGTACACCATCTAGTCTCGTCGATACTATAGGTCGTACTTTTCAAAAGTTAAGGACAATGGCGAAAAGGACCCTAAATCTTTTTACATATTTGTTAATTTAAACGTCGAACATCTTCTAACCATCGAGAATAAGATTTAACGGAGTTAAGTTCTCAAGCGATCAGTTAATTGCAAACTGTTCGTTAGACCCTGCAATTTCTACCTATAGCATTTTTCAGTAAATGAGAGAGTTCCTCCTATTTTAGATTTTTCACGAAATAAATTAAATTTGCTGTTCTAAATCCCTTGCCTTATCCTTAACCTTATTATTTAATTTATCATGAAATTGGGGTGCTTTTCTGACTTATGGAAAAGGTCTTTCCTGTTTCCACATCTTTTAAATGTATCGAACTATAGAGGGTTTGCAATTTCAAGTTATTTGAAAAAATGGTAACCAGTTTTGTTTCACATAATGCAGTCCTATACTCCATCCACGCCAACACGGATTTCGTAAGGGTCATTCTACTAATACCAATCTACTCCAGTTTTCCTCTGAAGTTATAATTGCATTTGTTTGTCGCAAGCACACGGACGTACTGAAGCATTTGATAAAGTAAATCACAGACTCTTACTATTTAAGATAAACAAACTTAGATTAAATAATAAACTGACCTTCCCTCTATCTAATTAAGAGGGAACAATCAGTTTTTATTTGAGAAAAGCCTCTAGATCAATTCGTATATCATATGGTGTCCCACAGGGCAGCCCCCTTGGACCTATTTTTTACTATTTATTAACGACTTGCCCCATTTAATTATCAACTCTAATATACTTATGTTTGCAGATGAAAACGATGGTGGTATATAAAATTATTCGTGGCTTCTGAATAATTAATATCAAAAATCTCTATGTGTCCCATTTAGACCTTCCACTTACTATTATTATTAAATGACATCTCCTTAGGTTTTGATGCATTAACATTTTTATTATTTATTTTTATTTAAGCACATTGCCTTCATAACGATTCAAACTTCTTGCAATTAACTAATTTTCTTATTTCTAATAGATCTTGCAGTACGTTGTGGTCAATGATTGGGCCTATCAGCTACAGACCCTCTTTCTTCGAAATCATTCACTACACGATAAATAGTGCGTTTTGTTGGCATGTTGTTTCTCCCAAAAATTTCACGTAATTTTCTCATCGTCACAGTTATCGATGATTGATTTTGATAAAATGTTTTAACGATAAAAACACGATGGTTTATCGAATATTTTTCCTTAATAAATTTGCCACGTCTCTACTTCACGACTGCCAAATATGAACTGTCAAGACTAATGTTTACCAAAGGACTCAAATCACAGCTCCGAGGTTGCCAATTGACATTACAATTTCGGCTTATTATTCCATTTTCACGAACAGACCGTAAAATATCTATAATTGCATTGGCTGTGTGACATGAGGCATTTCATTCTCTTTTCGACGGTAACGGCGGATCCTTCTTATGATGTCGCCAGCCCAAAATCCACAGGAAACAGTGACTCGTTGTGGATGCACTGGCTTCTCAATAGTCACGTGTGCGATCTCTGAACCCCATATGCGGCAATTTTAATAATTGACTATGTCACCGAGATGAGGAGGGTCGGCGGAGGAGGGTGAAGAGGCTGAGGGAACGTTCAAAAAAAAACGTCTAACGGGCTTTTGCAGATCCGTTTAACGTTTTTGTTGATTATTTTTTTCAAATTTAAAATTGTCAAGGAAAATGTTTTTGACGCGCATACTTAACATATTTTCAGTAAATAAAAATGTTTTATTTTTGAAAGTGAATTTCTCCACAAGCTAATTAGATCAGGTTTGTTTGTTGTTTTTTCGTGTGAGGAAGGAATGTTCATTTCATTAAATCAGCAAAGATGCATTTATCAGCATTTATTTATGTGTTTTGATAAAGATTTAAAGTTATTGCTTAAGCGGCGTTTTATGAGGAGTTTTTCGCTTGTCTAACGAAACTCGACACACAGGTGGAGGAAACGCGCCATTAGAACTGGATGCGTCCACAGAGACCTGGGGGTCAGCTGAGTGGGCTTGGCCGGACAATTGAAGAGGTGCAGCACATCATGTGGTCCCTGATGGCAGGCGGGACAGATGTCCGGAACGTTACCATCCAGGTAGTACCTTCTCCTCAGGTGAAATCTGCGGGGGATGTTCCCCTAGCACTACATTTACACGGTAGCTGGACACTGCTGCTGCGACATCATCGGCGTGAATTCAGACCTGCCTGATAGTTTCGATGATCTAAATGTTCTCTCTTATATCGCTGGACCTCTCTCTAGATCATGAAGATCGTACCTGATCTGCCTGGGCGGAGGCATCCTGTTCAAGAGATAATGCTTAGGATGACTGCTGCGAAAACACCCTAGCAGGTATTGCTTAGACAACAGGAAATTGTGTCTGCGCACGGTAAGGAACTTCGTCTCCTCCTGTAGATGGTCCTCAGAAGACATAAGATGATGTTCTAAGGGCGGCATTCTGGCAAGTCTGAATTTTCTTCCACTGCGTCGTACTCACGTTCACCGACCATACAGGTGCTGCGTTGTTTGCTACAGACCGACCTATCGCTTTGTAAGAGGTCAACAAGGTTTCTTTGTCGGCTCCCCCAGTACTGCCGGCAAGTGACTTGAGGACCTTGTTCCTACCTTTGAGTTTATCGCAGATAGCTGTAGCATGTGCAGAGGATCTTTAAAGGCTGTCCAATGTGACCCCAAGGATTTTGGGGTAGTTGGTAGTCGGGATGTTGACGTCATCGACTTTCACATTGAGTGACAACCGCACCTCTGAGGTCCATGCAGTAAACAGTGTGGCTGATGATTTGGAGGCGGATATTTTCATATTCCTCGCAGTGAAAAAACGTGCTAAGTCAGTGAGGTTACAGTTGATTTTCTCGCAAGTGTCATCCACTTTAGGTCCTGACGACAGAATTGTGCAATCGTCAACATACGGCACAATTTCAACGCCGTCTGGTGGTGCAGGAAGTTTAGAGAGGTAGAGGTTAAACAGAGCCGGGGATAAAACTCCACCCTGTGGAACTCCTTGTTTAACTCTACGGTGCTTCGACTTTCTGTCTCTAAATTCTACATATGACTGGCGCCCACACATATATTTTACGACCCAACGTTTCAAACTGGGCGAAAGGGACGTTTCTTCAATGTCCTCGAACAGAGTGGCATGATTGACCGTGTCGAAGGCTTTTGTAAGGTCAAGAGCCACGAGGACCGTCCTGTCGTTAGGCTTGTTTTGGTTAAGGCCGCGAATTAAACGTGTGGTGATGGCGTGTAAAGCAGTTGTTGTGCTGTGCTGCTTGCGGAATCCATGCTGATGATCAGCACTAGGAAAGTGTTCGATCAGGCTGGGGAGGAGCAGTGCTTCAAGCGTCTTTGCTACTGGAGAAAGCAAGGAGATCGGCCTGTACGAATCTCCTTTACTTGCGTCTTTGCCTGGCTTCAGTAGCGGGACCATTCTGCCTATTTCCAGGCGTCGGGAACTACGTGAGTGGCTAGCGACAGATTGAGCACTTTGGTCATGTACTTTACTCCCGGGGTATCCAAGTGCTTTAACATCAGCATTGATATTCCGTCCGGACCCAGCGCCTTTGATGACTTTGCGCTGCGGATGACATGGGCAACTTCGCCAACGGTAAATTGTGGTGGTGCATCTTCGACTCGGAGAGCGCGGATACGACGCAATACTCTCCTTTTCTCCTTATCACTTTCTGGGTGCTCAATAAAAGCCGGTTAAAATAACACGCGCACCGCTTCGGATCTGTCACTGTTCTATCACCGAACGTGACAGCTGTCCGATCATCCTTCCTTACAGGGTTAGAGAGTGATTTGACCGTTGTCCACAACTTACCAATTCCGGAACTCAAGTTGCACTGCTTTAAGTGGTCTAGCCATTTTTTCCGCTTATATTCGTTGACTAACCTACTGATCTCGGAGTTGAGATTCCTATACTAGGGTCAGTAGGGTCGGAGCGACGAATGTCGCTCCAGCAGGGATATGGTGAGCGGCTGCTGCGTTAATGATGGCCCGGAACTTTTTCTCGGCTACCCGAACATCCGACGGAATAGCTAGATTATTAAAGCTGCGGTTGTGGGTTCTCTGAAGGCCTCCCAATCAGCCATATTTTGATTGAGAAACGTCGTTGATCAGGCCAGGCGATGCCATAGTGATGTCTTGCGAGCTAATCCCCCCATAATCCGCGTGGGTCGTCCTCATTCACTGTGCAGAACGTAGAGCTATCAATTTGCTCTGCCAAAGCTATGCCCCTCTGGTCGTTGTCTAGGAGAGAATGCCACAGTTCGTGGTGAGCATTAAAGTCTCCTAGGACCAAGCGGTTATTGCCTTGTAGCAAATTGCAGATAACGCGGGGCACAGCTACCAACCGGTGGGATGTATACGTTGTACAGCTCTATTTCGGCAGTTCCAGACTTGACTGCTACCCCCATACATTCCATGTATGGGTCTCTAGAGTCAAGCTCAGGCGAAATAGGTCTGTACTGCACAGATTGGTGTAACAGGAAAGCAAGTCCCCCACCTCCACTTCTGGTCCGATCCTTACGTAGCACGTTGTATCCGTCATAACTGTGCATGCTGCAGGTGGCATTCAGCTTAGTTTCTTTGATCGCAGCGACCATGATTTTTCCCCGACTCATCAATTCTATGACCTCACTGATTTTGTTGCGTATGCCATTACAATTAAATTGCAAAATTGATGCACTGTCAGGAGTGGCAACAGCAATCTGTGGTGTAGGATGCTGTATACGTTGATGCTGTTGCGAGGGCGACTGCGGGGGAGTCTCGTAGTTGGATGATGACGACGACGACGAAAATGTATACGGCGATGATAACACCAAATCCAGAGACCCTTTGCTAACTTCGTTGATACAGCATGAGGCAACAAAGTCTGCTTCGCTATACTCCCTGATGTGGTTCAGACCTGAACAGCTCCTGAAGTGCACCCACTCCATGCAACGATTACACCTTACAGACGTAGCACGATGGTGTATTCGGTTCTGACAACCCGAGCAGATCCAAGGTCCGGGGTTTTGTTCGATCCCAGCTCGGACCAGTAGTATTCGGAGCAGGCATTCCGGGAAGTGTTGCTCCCACGGCGAAAAAATGGACGAATAAAAAACATATATTGTTGAGGTGACTGCCCCTGGCCGAAGAGTTTCGGGTCAATCCGGTACATAGCTGTTTTGTTTCGGGGTCATGCGCATAGATCCATGATTCGTCATCTGTGATAATCTTATAGAAGCTTCTGAAGAACGGCGAGCATATTTTTTCAATATTTCATTGCACCAATCGACACGGGCCTTTTGTTCATTTGTTTTCTTTGATTTATCACTTCTTGTTCGCTTTGAAACTGTATTAAAAATAGTTAGCAATTTGATAATAATCGAGTGAATGTAGTTATTAACCATAAAATGTGTGATAAACGAAAAACCTTTTGTTACATTTGTGGCCTATATATGGATATCCGTCATAGGCGTGATTTAAAAAAAAAATATTGCTGTGGTGGACGTATACAACAAAGTCTTCAATCGTTCTTACAAATTCAGTCGCTGGTATGAGCCAGAATTTGTTTGTGAAACTTGCTGTGCAACATTAAAGTTCAACCTTCAATTTCCTTGCTCTTTTGTACGCCTATGACTTGGCATCATCAGCTCTGACATAAACAAGATGATTGCTACTTTTGTGACACAAATATTTCAGGGCACACTTTTAAAACCCGAAAAATGTAAAGTACGCAAATGTTGTAAGTTTTACAAAACCGATACCTGACAATGATAAAGTTCCGACAACGAGCATATTTGGTGGAAGAAAAGTACCTTCCATCCAAATCTACAACGAAGCAACATTTTATTTTAAATGCAGATTTCTGCGATCTCGATTGCGATTTAAGTTTGTCAAAACGACAGGATGAAATCCTTGGTTCGCGATTAAGACAGTGGAATTTGGTGGAAGAAGATTTTCGTGTAACTTTCTGTAGAAGAAGTGACCGGACATTGTTATTTAAAGAAAGTTTTAAGACTGGTGAAAATGACAGCAATCTCATATATTGCGCTGATGTAGCCAAACTTTTTTCGGCATTTAGTCACAATTATAAGGCAGACGAATGGCGACTTTTAATTGGCAGTTCATGTAAAAGTACGTATTCAACAAACATATTGATTTTTAATAGTTTTTTTTTTTTTTAAATTTGTAATGCTATTTCTAGTTTTGAAAGCTGTTTCACTACATAACAAAAATCTGTTACCGTCTGTTTCAATCGCATATGCGACTAGTACAAAAGAAACGTATGAAGTTATTAACCAAATACTGCGATTCGTCAACTATGTTTTGCATAAATGGAAATCGCGCTGATTTAAAGGTTTTGACAATATTATTTGGTATGCAATGTGGTTACAGAAAATATCCATGTTATCTTTGTGAATGGGATAGTCGTGCACCAAATCGCTACGATCGCAAGGTATGGCCATCTCGTGACACATATCTAATAGGCAGGAAAAACGTTTTAAACGGTCCATTAGTTACAGCTGATAAGGTTGTTCTGCCACCACTGCATTTAAAGTTAGGATACATGAAACAATTTGTAAAAAAAAACTTTATGTAAATGGTGAAGCTTTTTGCTATCTTAGAGCGGTGTTCCCAAAATTAAGCGAAGCCAAAATTAAAGAAGGTATTAATTTCTTCACAGATTTAATATTTGTTATCGCATTTATCAGTTCTGATGAATTGCAGGTATATTCATTAAATTTTATCAAAAAGCTCAGTTCCGTTGAAAATCACAGAAGCGACAACTACGAGTATGTCGATTGTTCATGAATTTTTGAGTGCGTATGGTGAAATGTGCTGCAACATGTCAATTAAAATTCATTTGCTCCATTCACATCTAGACTTCTTCCCAGAAAACCTGGGCCAGTTCAGTGATGAACAAGGCGAACACTTTCATCAAGAAATGATTACAATAGAAAACCGTTTTGAAGGAAAAGATAATATAAAAATGATTTCCGAATATTACTGGTCATGATGTTCAATTAAAAAGAAAACGGTCAAACAAACATTTCTAAGTACTATTGCCAATAATTGTATTTTTTCAAAAAATGCTGTTTTAATAAAAGTTGAATAACTCAATCAGTTTCTAATAAATTATTAAAAATGACACCGAATAGTATCCTTAAGAACAATCTCTTTATTCTTCTAAAATTGTTCGGTTCCTTTTAAAAAATTCTGTGTAAAACGCATCCAATGTTAAAAAATACACAGATTTTTTCAGTGTCATTTTAAAAGTGTATACACCATTCGAAAGGTCGCAGTTTCTTCAGCCGGAAAACTTAAAATCGGTTGATACTCAACCAAGTTACTGGGTTTTTACCCATAACTCCAGATTTTAGAGGTGTTTGGGAAATTTCAAAACCTGTTTCTTGTTGTACTCAGCAAGATCTACAAGAAAAATAATATCACTTCCCAGATATTTTGAATTCATTCTTTTTTGTTACACTGTGTTGTTTATTCTATATATATCGTTTATTAATCTTTCCTTACATTGTTGATCTGTTTTAGCTACCGTAATTATAAGTGTATCATCCGCAAATGGTATTGTTTCGCACTTTTCTAATATTTTGGCATATTATTTATATATATTAAAAATAATAATGCACCCAGTATCGATCCTTGTGGTACGCCACAATTGTTTTTTAGTTTTGCTGACATTGTGTTGTTTTCTTTTCGTCAAGTAAGACTCGAACCATTTTAACTCTTTTTCACGAATTTTATACATATATAATTTATCTACTATCAATAGTTTCAAATGCTCTTTTGAAATCAGAGTATAGGGCCATTTTTTTGCTCTGTTAACTGTGGTTTCACAGGGAAAGTTTTTCCTGACCCCGGATTGCAAAGTTGAGAGTATTTCATGTTATTCTATGTATTCTTCAAATTGTACTTTTACAACTTTTTTTTATAATTTTTTACATATTTTTAATGAGTTTCTGGGGCGGAATTCTTTGCATTTTTAAGCTTTTGTTGTTGTAGCGGCAACGGAGTGCCAGAGTGAAAGCCCTTGACCGAAGAATTGCTCTTCGGGTCAATCCGGCCCGTAGAACCGGCTGTCGTGGGATTGTTGTTTTTTCTTTTGATGTAATGAAAGATTCCTTCCAGTTTAGTTGGAATGTTCCTGTTTCATGTCTTTCTTTCTAAAATTTTCTAAATTATAACGGGAGATCAATCAAGAGGTATTTTTCCAGAAAAAAAGTACAAAAATTCAAATCAAGTGTGGAATCTTTATTGTTCATTCGAAAGGACATTTTATGCCATTTATTTTTTGAATATAATTTCTTTCCAATGAGGGTCCAATTTTGGAGGACTCGTTCGTGCATTTCGACCGGAATGGCGTTAATGACACGCGTAATGTTGGCTTCCGGTTCAGGATTATGTTCCGGCCATCATCATTTAAAAAAAATATGGACCGATAATTCCGCGAGCCCATAAATCGCACCAAAGCGTGGTTTTCGCGGTGTTAGTCTTTCCATGATGAAATGGCGAACAATACTGAAAAGAAAAAAATAAAGTTTAACACAACCCACGCGTAATCTGTAAAATAACCTTATTGAAAAAAATACTTTTAGAATGATCACCCAAAACAAATTTGAAAAAATATGGACCGATGATTCCACCAGCCCATAAACCGCACCAAACCGTGGTTTTCGCGGTGTCAGTATTTCCATGATGAAATGGCAACAATACTGAAAAGAAAAAATTAAGTTTAAAAGATTAATTACCTGTTACTAATAAAATCCGGTTTGTTCTTTGGGTTCTTACACATATCTTTTCCATTATTCATTGCACGGAATTTAAATCTAATTATTATCTTAGGTATCTGTTTTAAACATTGCGCGTTATCAATCGATTCTCCTTTACTTATATATACAATTTACGAAGTTATTAAATTTGTCTGTCTTGTGGCTATCATCACCACACTCTACTTTACTTTATTAAATATCACAGTCTAGATCACATTTCGCAGTTTTTTAAGAACAAGGTTTTCTATTTCATTTTGATCTTTGATATTGTTTATTATATCGTCTATGATTTTTTTTCATTCTTTATTATATCATAAAGGTGATCCGACAACCTTTGGTTTGCCTGCAAACGGATGTTAAAGTTGGTACAATTGCACTTTTTTGGTATCATCAAAAGTACCGCGGTACTACCACGGCTCATTTGGTACAATTTTGGTACTTTCTCCCACTTCAATTTGTTGCTCCTATCACTGCAATTTAATTGTTTTGTATGAAAAATCTAGATGGTGTTCACTAACAATTTATGTAATGGGTGTTCCATCTAGAGGTATTTTTTCAGAACAAAAAAATGGTAAAAATTCATATCAAGTGTGGAATCTTAATTGGTATTTTGAAAGGACATTTTATGACATTTATTTTTTGAATATAATTTCCTTGAAATGTTGGCCGCAACTACGTCTCAGGGTTTCCATTCTGAGGCTCCAATTTTCGATGACTCGTTCGAGTATTTCGGCCGGTATGGCTTTAATGACACGAGTAATGTTGCCTTTCAAAATTTGAATCGTAGCTGGTTTGTCGGCATAGCCTTTGGACTTTACGTAACCCCAAAAGAAAAATGGTTAAAGGTGTGATATCACTCGATCTAGGCGGCCAACTCACCTGTCCAAAACGTGAAATTAGCTGCTCTTCGAAATGGCCTCTCAATAAATCCACTGTATGAGCAGCTGTATGGCAAGTAACACCGTCCTGTTGAAACCAAATGTCAAGATTACGGGCTTCAATTGCAGGTACCAAAAAGTCCGATATCATGGCGCGTTAGCGAACGCCATTCACGGTTTCCTTCCGGCTATTATCATTTTTGAAAAATATGGACCGATGATTCCACCAGCCCAAAAAATGTACCAAACCGTGGTTTTCTCTTTGTTGCTCTTCAGCCCAAATGCGGGATATTGATTATTGACTGCCGTTGAGCCAAAACAAAATTTTGGCCGAAAACAGCGGACCTCCCCTTTTCTCACCGACCGCTCATTTCCATAATACAGTTGCCGACATTTGAAGGTAATTATTTTCAAAAAATAAATGCCATAAAATATCCTTTTAAATTACCACTAAAGATTCCACACTTGATTTGAATTAAAATTTTGTTTTCCCCGAAAAATATCTCTAGATGGATCACCTTTCACAAACATGCGGCAGCGTACAGCAGTCACCATTTGACGGACCACTTTTGCAGTAGCGCAATTTTGAAATAGAGAAATTTAGCCTCCATTGCATGTTTCTTTACAACTAACACCTGTTTCATGCGTTTCATGTAGAAACTGTTTGGTTTATTGTTATCATTTGGTTTACACTTTATGTACACCTGAATTTGAAAGTTCGTTTTGGTGTTTCTTCAATTTTAATAAAAATAACTAAAAAAAAATGGTACCGTGGGCTTGCAAAAAGTACTCTTTTTTATGGGCAGTTGGTACCATACTAAGAAATCCATTTTACATCCCTGCCTGCAAATAACGTTTTGGCTCAAACCAGCGCCGTTTTGACCGGCCAAAACGTCGAATTGATGGAACCGTACAGCCCTGACTTGGCACCCAATCAATGACTTCTTTTTATTCCCGCACATCAAGAAAAAAATGCGTGGTCAACATTTTGCGTCGCCAGAAGATGCTGTTGAAGCGTTCAAAAGCCATGTTTTGGAGGTGTCTTAATCGGAGTGAAAAAAGTGCCTCGACAATTGGTTTGAGCGCATGCAAAAGCTGGAGAATACTTTGAAAAACAATAAAACCATTTTTGATGATAAATATTCGCATTTTCATTATTATTCCAGAAATACATATAGCAGCCCTCGTACACATACATACAATTATCAGAAAAGTTAATGGAATATTTTCAGACAAAGCGTCACATTGTTTCTGCGCGCTACGATTTTTTAATAGGGAGATGAGAAATTCCCAAACCCAAAGGCAATGGGTAGCCGACCTTCGTAGAATTGCGCGTGAGTGTAATTTTTTTGTACTTCTGCATCGATGAGATGATTCGAGACCAAATAATTGTGCGTACACCATATGACTCCGTACGAGCAGCCACTCTTCAAAAACTACAGCCGACTTTTGAGGATGGTCTCTTTATTGCCGAAACCTACGAAATAACAACGAATACGGTTACTGGCAAAGACAACAACGAAAGATCTATTTCTGTCAACGCAATGAATACATACCGGAAAAAGTTTGAAAAAGGAGATGAGGTAAAGCCTGAGAAAAACGCACTCAAATCTTGCACCGGCTGCGGTATCACACACAAAACAGACAAATGCCAGTTTTTGCTGTCGTTTGTTTGTTAAAGCAGAATAAAACAAAGAATAAATATAACGATCAAAACAAAAACAGCGAGTCAGTTCATACGGTATATAGCGTGGCAGGTAAAATTAGGACAAATGCAAACAAAAACTTAATTGATCTGGAGGTTCAAGGCAAAAATATTTGTTTTTAAAAAGATGATAAGAATATTTGGCGACATAAAGGCAGTGCTAGTTAGTTTGATGATGTAGCTACCTGCGAATATAGTCAAAAAGAACATGATCGGGTAATAAATATTTAATTCAATCCAGACAAGATTGAATTTCAACAACACGAAGTAAAATTCATGGGCGAATAAAGGCAGAAAATAGAAAAACCGGGGAGTAAATCTGACGTACTAAGATTCTTCTTAATATCTCGCGAGATTTATTCCGAATCTTTCGAGGCAATCGGCGGAGCTACGCAACCTAAATCGCAATGACGTGGAATTTAACTGGGAAGTGGCACATGATAGGGAGTTTGAATATTTACTCGAAATAGTGACATCTGTGCCGGTACTGTCCATCTAAGATCCGAAAGTTCCTGTAATCGTACAAACTAATGCATCCAAGGATGGATTGGAGTCCGTAATAATTTACAACGGCCACTATGTAGCCTTTGCGTCTCGAACATTAAGCAAGAGTGAGCAAAAATGGGCGCAAATTGAGAGAACCTCTTATAGCCTTTTCACATTTACTGGTTTCAGCTGAAACGCCGGCGTTTCAGTCTCTTTCGATGAATTCCGCGAAACACACTTAAATTTCCATACAAAACAAAACGCAGGCATTATGCTCTTTTTGCTGTAGTTTGTTTGAAACCACAGTAAAAATGAGAGAGAGCCCAGTGTTGTACTCCAATAGTAGTTAAAAAAAAGCAGTAAAATGAAAAAATTTCCATTGCTGGTTCAAAGCAAATGTCAGAAAAATGAGGGAAAAAAACATCTGTTCGGGTTTACATTTCTTGTTTGCTTTGTGGTGGTAAGTACTTATTGCAATGGGATCTATGACTATAAATTAAAATTTTTCTTTTTTAATAATTACAGCGCAGTCATACAATGATATAAACTCTAATATTGTACAAATTAAATTCATTTTTTGATATTATTTTATCTTTGTTTGTTTGTTTTGTTTACACTCAGTACAGAAAACACAAAAGAGAAATGAGAAATGTCACAGGAATCCACAGTAGTTTAAAAAAGCATAATGTGAACACCATGGTTTCAAAATGATTTCAAGAGAGCGAAACGCCGGCGTTTCAGCTGAAACGCAGTAAATGTGAAAAGGCTATTAGGTAGTGTTTTCTCGTGTCAATGTTTTAATTTTTTATATGGTAGGGAACAGCTTTATATTTATTTAGTTAGGCCAATTTTAGAATATGGATCAGTGGTTTGGGATACACAATACGATAATTATGTAAACAAAATTTAATCCGTGCAAAAACAATTTTTACTGTTATGCTTAAGAAGTCTACATTGGAATACAGGCTATGAACCCCCTTCTTACAACAGCAGGTTTAATCTTACTCTGATGAATACGATGATGGTATGTATATAAAATTATCCATGGGGTTGTGGCATCTAAATATTTAATTTCAAAAATCTCTATTAACGTCCTGTTTAGTGGTATCTATTTCGTAGAATGTGTGTTGACCTTAACTCGTTATATCATTTAATTAACTTCTTAGGTTTTGACGCATTAAATACTATAATAATTTTTTATTTAAACAAATTTAATTGTACAAATTTCCTAATTGTTTAATTATAGTATTTTAAATAATTTTAAGTTGTTTCTAATATTCTTTAAGTTTGTATCATATACATATAGTTTTTCTAATTTCTTAACTGGTTTTGGTTTTTTATATTTTACTAAGTCAAGGTGGTGGTTATATAAAAGTTTGTGTACAATTTCTAGTGATTATTATAATTTGTAGTACCGATTGGTTGTTGATAAAGATCTGTAGCTAATTTATAAGTAATATGGTTTTTTTGTTTTATTTACATTTATTCGGTCCTTAATCATTATTATGAATTGAACAGTTTTTATTCTGGTTCGAGACCTTTTGTTGTTTCTTTTTCAGAATCAACTTAAAAATTGGTGAAATGTATTGGCTATGATTACCAGGCAGACTGTACTGCTGTTTCTAAGCCCGCCATATAATTAAATACACATAATATCCCAACTCATCCCATAATATCATTGTAAAAAATTGTAAATTATTTATATAAGAAATAAATAAATTATATTTTAAAAAAAATATAGTTTTTCCGCAATCTCTAATTTGAAAAACTTTCTGCCGAATTTTTAATTTTTTTTATAGTAACAGCACTGAGCAAGTTGGGCGTTTTATACTTTGATTGATCAACGTTGTAATTAAAAAAAAATATTGTATTAAGGAAAATATTAAAACATTTTTGAGATGTCATTAAGATTTTTTTTTGCATTAAAGTATTTATAGTTTGAAGTAAAATATTATTTCTTAATAATACCTATGTATAAGTATTTTGGTCTATTCTAAAAAAGTATTGTTCAGTATTTTTCCCGTTGATATTTTTTAAACGAAAAATAAAAATTATGTGAACATCAACTTACAAAAGCATTCTCATCAAATAATTATAGAATAGCGAGGCTATAATTTTTGATTAACAAGAAAATCAAATTAGTAAAGTTTTAAGCATAGGATTTCAAAATAAGTTGTAGAGATATAGATCGTACACAATTCATAGCGAAACAATTCCGTGTCTGTCAATAGTGTTTTAAAACAATGCCACACAGTCAGTCATCGGCGGGGCAACATATATTTGGTGCGAATCGTCGGGAAGTTCAGAGGGCTACTGATAATGAAATAGTCGTATAAGCATGTCTCAATTACGTTCTACAGCGACTGAAGATCAGCAGCAGGCGAATAGGTTCATAGCAAGGAAGAATGAACATGACTGATTGTACAGAGTTTACCTATTGATTCTGAACGTGCAGCATTCAATTACGATGTAGAAATTAAGTACATCGTGAACAGATCAGTTTCGATTAGAGAGATGTCGAAAGTTTCTCAGCACAAAGCGTTCAAATATACCGTTTTATGACATCTGGCTTTTAAGAATCTTAATCTTACAATTAAGCGACTTAATAAATACACTAGAGTAACAATTACGACAAACTTATTACATGCTTCTTATTTATACAATTTTTCTTTTTAAAACTTAAGATATTTGCGTTTGAACCTACTCTCAACTTCATAATCTCTGCAATACCGGCGAGAAGTCCTAACGGAACGACCGCTTCTAGTTATTTGTTTTCTACGTAAACTAGTCACTTCAGGCTCAACATCAACCTGAAACTGCTTCCATCGTTGAACTATTGCTCCCAGCTACATCACCTCTAAGGTTTCCGAAAGGCGGAACCACGGTTTGAATTTGACTTGAACCATTGGAAACATTGTCCTTACTGTCCTTAATATCATATTCGAATAAGAGACCACTTGAACTTAAGTCCTCATTCCGAGTCTTAGAAATCAGACGTCGATTACGTCTGAAATAATTGTCAAAACTATCTTTAATTAAATATGACCTGTCATTATGTTAGAAAATTATTCTACCATTATTCTATTGCCTTTCGTTTTTTTTTAAAACTCGATCAATTCGCGTGGTACCGGCATTAATCTAGCGTTTGCCTCTCCCTTTTCCTTTCGGATCTAATCTTAATTTCCCTTTTATCTAAGCTATTTCTGGCTAGAGCGACCCTGATACTGGCAATTGGGTATTCAAAAGCCTGCCAAAGAATAATACCGATAAAGTAGTATTCATAGCCGCTAAAAACGATCTACCTCATTTGCATTATAGCAACGTTTAAGTATGTTATCGCGATGGCTACACCCTTTTCAGCTAGTCCATTACTTTGGAGATACCTAGGACTCGAAAACTTAAACTGAACATTATATTCGTCTGAGAACCGTTTCAATTCAACCGACTGGAATTCACACCCACTGAAGTTGGAATATACTACCTTATTAAAAACCTGGCAGATCGCATCAATCACCGCTGATTTTTTGTTCCGTACACCAATAGCCACGAGGTTGTTCGCGTACGCATCAATAAGTGCAACGTAATCGCGAGCAGCGTACTCAAAAAGGTCAATTGCCACTATCTGAAATGAATAATTCGGCATTTTGTCCTGAGCCAATGATTTCCTTTGAATGTTTATTTATTTTTTTTTTGGGACGAACGTCCCCAACGCCACTCACACCCGCCACTTCTGACCGAGATAGCCACGTCACCATGACGTAGCGGCAACACATTATGCACCGATCCATAACGGAGAGATGACAAGTAACGTCATATATGTATAAGTAATTATATGATAAAAAAATACATTTTAGTTTTATAACATTTTAAAATATTCCAAACTCTGAAATATGTAAATAGGATTTTTGATTAGCCTTAAAAATAAAAATTCAAGGGATTTCCTTAAGAACTTGAGGCAAATGATCGAATTAAAAGCAGTCGATATATAAAATACGTTGATTCCAGCTTATACCGTTATAAGCGCAAATTTTGGTTGCTCCTGTCTTGAAATCGGTTTGCTTTCTTACAAGTTGTATAGATTGATGGGCAATATGTTTTACAGATTTGTACTTGAACATAATTAGCTGCATTTTATACAGTCCTCATAGTGGTAAAATATTTTAAGATACTATATTGCCGTACAATTGAAGTGATGGATACGTCAAAGGAAGGTTGAAGACGATTTTCAGGGCTCTATTTTGGGATCTTTGGAGACTTTTCTACTTTTTCAACAAATTTTCTGGCATCGCGGTTTAATATAAAATACAAAAATTAAAGATTTCCAATTCTTCTTCTGATCTCCTTTAAGGTGTCTTTTTTACCAAATCTAGATTAATTTGTAATTTGATTTTCACAAATTTTACTTCTAAACCTTTCCAAATCTCTATTAATTTGCAATTTTATTAGATTTTTTGCATTTTTTTAACTTTTAAACCGGAGAACAGTTTGAGTGCTCCATGCCTTTGAGTACAATCATAAAGAATTGCGTCATACCGCATCATTTCAGTAACACAACACATCATGCCATTTAGAAAAAGGAGTATGACAAATACAATGCATTGCATTATGGTATTCCTACTTAACATTCACAAACGCAATGAATACAAAACGGTTTGCAGAATGGCCCAAATGCTGTTTGAATGTTGCCTATAGGAAATGACAAAATGAAAAAATGAACAATGTAACTAGTGTTGGTGTTTATTTTTATATTCTGCGTCATCCCTCCAAGAAAAATAAACGTAACGCATTTTGCGGAGCGAAAACGAACTGCATACGGACCGCCATATCACTAACACTTGCATAGTTTTTCATATAAAAATACGACGAAATTAATTCTGTGTAAAACTCTTCGTAAACGTGCCGTTTTTTACGGTACGAAATGGAAGTGATTTTGCGTAATGGAAAAGAACGTATTTAAACCAAAAAGTACCTAAAACAATCCGTTTACGTGCCGTTTTTGCGATACGAAAACGAACTGTTTTTTCTTAATGGTAACGGCATTAACTGTTTTTTCTTATTCGGGCAGCCATGTTGACAGAACACTTTAATTGTTTTAGTTGATGTTTGAAGTGTGATGATCTGATTGTTGTTAAACAAAATCAGCTCTTGTAAGTGTTAATATAATAGGTATTTATAAAACGTTTGTAGTATATTTATATCTACATATCTATATTTTGTAATAGCCAAAGAATTCATAATCATTCACAAAATATGCAACATTAATTCTTCAGTATAAAAAAGCTTATATTATTTCGATAGATAAAGAAATTCAGTACGGAAACAGAACGTTTTGCAGATACAAAAACGTACCGCTTCAGTGTTACGTAAACGCAACACTCTGGTATTACGAAAACGGACCGCTTTAGTGTTACGTAAAAGTACTACTTTAGCTTAGCCTTGGCGTACTACCCATACATTCAAACTACTACTTTTTATTTTCTAATTATCTTATTCCGAAATTAACGTTTACGGTGCATTTACGTATCGCAAAATCGGTTCGTTTTCGTAGTCTTGTATGAAAAAATGACTTCGCCAACGTTTCGTTTTCGTGCCGTTTTTCTTAGAGGGATAGTTCTATTGAAAGCAATTTTGATTGCAAGAAGAAATAGTTTTGAGAAGACCACTTAGTGTAGAGTGATTGGTGTAGTATTTTTAACGTGCCATCGCTCATTTCATTGCTTCTTACATTTAACAGCATTAAAAAAAATGTGTGCAAAATTTACATAAAAAACAATGAATGGTTGATAAGCAACAGCATATTTGGTGTTGTTGAACGAATGGCATGGCAAAAGCAACAAATGTATGAACGCATAATAACAACTATTAACTATCCCTGGGAAAAGACGATCGAAATAAAAAATATGAGCATTCGTCATACCGTCTTCGAGCTTTTGCGTCACTAACTTAAACTGGTTAAAAAATCTCTGTTACTTTGCATTTCTTGTTATTCCTAATTGCAATTATTTAATCCTTCTCCGGAATAAGATAATAAAAAAATCATGAATCGGTCAAACCATTCTCGAGCTTTTGTGTCGTTTTATAAACATTCAATGCACTATAAGTTTTTCCATTACCGCCACTTGATATTTTGTAATTTTGTCTCCCTGAATCACTCTCATTTCGCAATTAAACTATTTATTCTTATTGTATTTCTCATTTATTTTTCGACTACACTTATTTATGGCACCTTTCTAGCATTTTTCAAATAAACTAGACTGGTTGTTGTTGTAACAACAATATATTTATTTTGAAGTCTTGTTCGTCTATGGGGGATCTGCATCGATATCCAGGTGAAGTAAATGCGCCATTTGAACTGGATGCGTCCACAGAGACCTGGGGGTCAGCTGAGTGGGCTTGGCCGGACAATTGAAGAGGTGCAGTACATCATGTGGTCCCTTATGGCAGGCGGGACAGATGTCCGGAACGTTAGCATCAATTCGTGCCCAGTAAGAATTGAGGCGGCTGCACCATCCAGATCTCAGCTGCGCCAGAACCACGTGCGTCTGCCGAGGTAGTACCTTCTCCTCAGGTGAAATCTCCGGGGGATGTTCCCCTAGCACTGCATTCACACGGTAGCTGTTTTGTTACTGTAAAATAAATTATTAATTTAAAATTTCATGCAATTAAATTATATAATGAATTCACATGTTTGTAGTAACGTGGAGATCCATCATTTTGTTTTATTAATTCTTTTTACAAGAAAGCGGAAATTTTTGATTGTGTTTTGTTACATGAAATATTTTTTTGAACTGCCATTTCGCGAATATCTTGAAGTAGCAGTATGTCCTTTAATGGGAGTTCATTTTCTTCTGCCCACTGAATGCAAGTGTTAAATGGACTAATAGCAGTCTCAGCTTTAATTTTCGATAAAGCTGGAGCTAGCTCAACAATGGGTTTTTCTGCTATGCATTTTTGTTAACCTTGTACACGGCCGGTTTGTTTTTAAATCCTCTGAATGCTCTTGGATTTAATGATTTTCCAATAACAAATGGTTTAAATTTGTGTATGCCAGATGTATTAGTATAAGTACATGCGAGGAATGTTATACGTTCCTTGCTGACTTTGCGACCAGGGGCAGTTGATTCCTTGAAACTCACAAGTGCTTTGTCTGGCATCAGTTTCGAATGATAAATCGAGTTCGGTTACTTTATCTCGGAACTTTTCCGGAAACGGATCGACAAGCGTTGGCTTATTCGAAAGTTTCTCACCACAAATTTTTTACAAGCGAATACCATGGCGTTTTTTAAAATTTGAAAACCAGCCCTTGCTTGCATTAAAATTGCCAAGCTCGACTTTGATTTTCTTATGCAGTTGCGCCTTTGATTTTAATATTTCAATAGAGATAGGCAAGTTTTGCCGTCATTGTTTCAAAAACCACTTATACAAATCCTTTTCCATTTTGGGATATACACAAATTCTAATTGACATACGCATTCCTGGTCCGGATTCCGCATTGGAAATAAAATTTCTTAGCGCGGCTTTATCCTGGCAATTGTAGATTTATAAACTTTATATTCACCGCAAATCGATTTAACAGAGCTACCTTTATCGAGTTTATCAAAAATGTTACTAAGTGAATTGCGTTAATTGATGTTTTTATTTGAAAAAGTTGAGGTTAAACTGTACTTTTTTATTATTTGTTATTAAAAATCTATTAAGGTCTTTTTGACATCTTTTTTTGATATTCTTGTGTATTCCATCATAATTTGCTTTATACCACTATCGTTTATTGGTTTCTCCATTACATTAGTTGATATTGGAATCTCCTGTTATTATAATGTTATGTGTGTTTCACTTAATTCATTAATAATTGCCTCAAAAGTCTCCCAGAACTCTACCTTTGTTGAACTGGGCGATCGATATACCGCCATTACTATATTTTTTTATATTTTACTTCGTAAGCGCTTACCCAATACTTCGATACAATTTCTCACTGATTTTGTTTTTGAAATACATTGTTACTCCTCCTGTTATAGTAAAACTTGAACGTGTTATAAAACTAAAGTAGTTTATCAGTTCATTTTGTTTTTTTTTCGATATATATGTTCATCCGATGTTATGTTTTTAGCTCCAGCAGTCACATATTCCATTCTATATTGATGACAATTGGAACAAGTCAGTTTTTTGGCCAAGAAAGGGCGTTATTGAAATTGAAGACAATCGGTTCAGATTTATATATAGCTCCCATACATATGTGTATGCTCATCCGATTTTATGTCTTTAGCTATAGAAGCTACTTTTTTCACGTTTCCAACGCCTCTCAACCTTCAATTTCCAGAAATTCACAAATGATATTGAGCTGTTACATATAATTGTATTTATAAGTATACTATACGCGTATATAACACCGATTCTATATAATATTTTAAGAATTTAGAAAGCATTGTAACGAAGAAAATTTACGATGCTGTTTATGGTGCTAAATAGTGTAATCCACTTTTTCCCAACGCAACTCACACCCGCTCCTGCCGACCGAGGGGGGCACCTTTTAAATAACTTAGAAATCCTTTTTAATAACTTAGAAAATGGGTTTAATTTAGCAACCTCTCTATAGTTCGATACATCCAAGAGTCTAGCAGATTTATGAAGTGGAAACAAGTAAGACCTTTTCCATAAATCGGGAAAGTACCCCAATTTCAATGATGTATTAAATAATAAGGATAAGGGTAAGACAAGGGATTCAGAGCAGCCTTTCAATAATATATTCGGAATACCATCGGGTCTAGAAGTACTAGTTGGTTTAAGACGAGGCAAATTTAATTTAATAAGTGAAAAAATCTAAAATAGGAGAAACTACCTGATTTACTAAAGAAATTTTGTAAGGGTACGGAATTGCAGGATGAAATGAACGTAAAGAATATGCATTTTCGAAAAAATCAGCAAAACAATTTGCAATTGACTGATCACTTGAGAACTCAACACCATTAAATCTTATTCTCGATGGCTTCGAAGATGTTCGACATTTTAAATTGACAAAACTATACAATGGTTTAGGGTCCTTTTTAAAATTGTTCATAACTTTTGACAAGTACGACCTATAGCATCGACAAGACTCGATATTAACATCGGCCGAAGGAGGATTGTAAGAACAGGTAATGAAAAGTTTTTTAGTTCCCAATACAACACAAACTGCAATAAATTCCAAATAAATTCATCGGAAAAAATACGCTCAGAAGGTAGACAACAGGATACCGCAATTAAGACACCTCCATCGATTCTCTCAATTCTATCTTTCCAGAACCTCAGAGTTCATATTTTCACTTTTAGCCATGTCTCAGAAAATACAACAATATCAACATCAAAGTCATAGCTACCAACAAATAAGCGGCACAATTCTGTATTTGTGTTTTTTGCAGAGTTTTGAGACTTAGCTGGCAATTTGGATTGATCTTCCTCTTCTAGAGAAGATATCTTCTGGCACATTTATCTTGAATAAAGATAAATGATTAGAAGATGATTTAAATTTAAAAATATTCATTCGAGATCACCTTTCAACTTCGACTTAATATAATATCCAATTTCGTCAGTTGTGGTGTCTGGGGCAAACCGAGAAATAAAAACTTCTGGGGCAAACCGAGAAATAAAAACTGTCTTTCTTGCTGGAATAACAGTTAATTTCCTAGGTCCACCTATACTTGACGAACAGGCCACATCAACCGTTTGTATAAACGATCTGTTCACGGTCTGAACGTCAATTAACAACTCACTGACATTAGTAGGACAACTAGAAACCGGTGTGTGAAGGTTCAGTTTCAATGCTGAAATTGAATTCGGTGGTCCTTTTGGTTTATTAGCAGCAGTATCACATTTTTCATTTCACTAGTAATAGTTTCTTCTCCACCAGAAGACTGTCCTACATCCATAGGTAAACATTTATAACTATTATAGGAACTGCAGATAAAGTCCTACCAGAAGATGTATTTTCCGTCGAATTGGGAGAATTTTTCTTTGACGGTTTCTTCCAGTTTGGTGTCGTAGTCTGTGATCCAAGTCCTGATATGTATTATGAAAATTTAGAAACTTTATTCTGAATATTTAAGAACTTCAATCCCATATTGGATACTTCCGCCAATGTATCCTTGAAGAATTTGTAAAACTGAAGATTAATTCTTCTACACCGCGTGCAAATCCACCTGATACCATTATTCTGGCCTAAGGCATCAGCAGCACGAGCAGAAACGCCGGCACGTTTGGCATGACCAAACATACCGCAAAACCAGCAACCAAACATTCTCTCGTTTGATCTTAAATTACAACCGATGAGAGAGCAACTCAAAAGTAAAAAGTTTTATGTGAAGGATATTATTAATAATAAGAGAAAAAGATATAATTTGTATACTACACAAGAGTTTACAAAATTATATTAGGAGACAGGGGAAACCAAAACAGTGGCAACACTCTAATATCCAAAAACAAATGAGGATGATAAAACAAAATGAACTAAAACAAGCGGCTAACAATTGAAGCTTATATTTACACAGACGTTTTATTTAAATAACCAACACTCATTGGATGCTCCCTATACATGCGGTGCATTACGTTGGCGGGTGCAAATTAAAGGATCGGAGGGGGAAAGAGGGAGTAATGTTTATTGACACTTGACTTGAACTTCTGGATGTCGCAAGTAGTGGGAATTCCTAGAAAGTCGCGTATCCCTGACGAACATCCTTACGTCAGGAATAAGGCGATGGATGTCTAATGAACACACACCATGAAAGTAACGATAGAACAGCGTCACGCAACCCACCCAACATGCCGACGATGGTCAAGGGAAACAATATAGTTGGATACCCTACTGTCACCAATCAGCACCATCGCTCTCCTTTGAACACGGTCAAGTAGCTCCAAGGATGATATTGGAGTACCTGCCCATATATGGGATTTGTATTCCATATTCGGCCTGATGTAAGTTGTATAGATATTGAAAAGATCAGAAGGAGTGAAGTATTTCTTGCACCGCTTTAACGCCTATGCACTTTAAAAGCCTATGTGCTTCTTTCGACACTTCGAATACATGTCTCGCCCAACGAGCGTCACATTGTATTTTCATGCCCAGAACATCAAGAGCTTTTGATTGTTCAATATCCCTACCATCGATAGAAATTGACGATATTGTTGGGTCAGCGAATCGCTTGTGAAACAACAAGCCGCACTGCGTCTTACGCGCATTAAATCTACTCTATTCACTCGACCCCATTCGGAAATGTCCAGTAGATCCCGACCAAGTGTCTCATCCATAATTCGCCTTTTGTCTTTAATATCTTGAAGACTCGGCATACGGTCGAATGAATATGAATGACAGAGTTTACTGTCATCTGCGAAAGAGTATATTGAATTCACGGTCTGACCCAAAAGATCGTCAAGGGAAAAAGGACAGAGCCCTGTGGCACATCTGCGGTCAGCCTATGTGTATTGGATGAGGACCCATCTACAACAACTCTAATAGTGCGATCTTTAAGAAAGCTCGATATAAATCTAGCAAACGTATTACCGAAACCAAAGGTGATCAGCTTTGATATGAGTGCACCGTGCCAGACTCTATCAAACCTTACTCTCACCGAACTGTTGGATAGACCGACTCCAATGCTCTGACAAGAACGCCAACAGGTCTCCGGTAGAGCGATTTTACGGAAGCCATGCTGTCGATCACTTAGCAGGTCGTTGGACTATAAATACCTCACAAGATGGTGGTTCACCATGCTCTCCACTACCTTGGAGAGCGCAGAGCAAATCGCAATTGGCCGATAATTCTCAGGATTATTGGCTTCACCCTTTTTAGGGATCGACTGGACGTTCGCAACCTTTCAACACGCTGCGAAGACTCCCGCACGGTAAGCAATATTGGTTTCATAATAGACGGACGGACTAGCGTCGAATAGCACTTACATAGGACAAGTGCCGAAATACCATCCGGGCCCGGGGGTTTATTTACATCGAGGTTCGCAAGACCCCTTTTAACTACACGTGTTCGAAAAAATATCTGAGGCATGGAACTTGAAACGTTTTCGATCGCTGGGAGTGGTTGATTGCTTTCCGACAAGAAGAATTTCCTGCAAATATTTCTGCGAGAAGGTTAGCTTTATCAACCCGGCCAGTGAATGCCTGGTAGTCTTTAACGAGAGTTGGGATAGAAAAGAATTATCTTTTACTCTTCTTACAAAGCTGAAGTTCTTGCCTGTTTTCGCTGCAGTTCAGTAGTGAAGGTTTTGTTCAAACGTCAATTTCTGAAAGCTTCCTCCTTAGATCTGACAGCATTCCAGCATGCCTGGTTAAACCAAATGTTCTTGACTGTATTTGAAACAAAAGGGTTTATACCAGATAAAATTATATTTTGGATCATTTCAGCCGCATCATTTACGTCGTTATCAAGAAAGCAAAGTTTTCAATGGGGCTGGTATCGAAGCGACACAAAGAGCGGAGTACGGAAAGGATGCTGAAACAATGCTGTGATCGGAGTTACCAAGAGGTGCAAGTACATTAACTTCGTACTTTTCAGGGTGCGAAGTTAAGTAAAGGCCAAGAATGTTGTGTTGGTGCCCTTCTACACACGGAATATGTGTCGGTTCATTCAAGACGTTGATATTGTAAAAAAATGCAGCACAAATTCAACAATAAAAATCACAAATATTAAGATATTTATTTAGCCACTAGATAGCACTATATAACTAAACTATGTAACAAACACTTCTAGTGATTATTATTAAATATAACAAGGCTAAAATATTGTATAACTTTTTAAATTATATAGCGCGGAGCGCTGAAACAATGCAAGTATCAGGACAGGGCTGCCAAATGATTGCTACATTATCAAATTTATTTATATATCGAGGCTTAACATAAAACACCACTATATTTTACTTTGTATTTAGAGGGATCTAACTCAAAAGTAAACATTCATTACTACATTTTAAAATTTTTATGAGCAGTCTGTTCGGGGTATTTGACTTTCGTCAAGAAATGATTTTACTTTCTTGAAACCTCTGTGTCTCCAGAAGAATGTAGAAAAATAAATAACTTGTGTGTTGAATTAGATGTTGAAAAACAAGAATCTGGGCCACTTTAGTTGCCAGCTTAGTTACAGATAAATGGGTCGTATCGTGGTGGGGTTGGACGGCAGGAAGGACACTTGTTTAGAGTGCCAGGCACAATGCGTTGTTTATAGCAATTAAAAACGTTGCTCCAGCCGATTCTCAATTTGCAGGAGGATTTTGGTTAAGGACGTTATTTCCTTTTAGTCGTTTATGACTTCAGACACCGCCAATTGATGCACGTCTGATAAAATGTCGTCTTCGATGTCCTTGTGGATTTACTATCAGAATCTGAGCAATACCCATTTTGGTATTTGGATTTTTGGTCTCGGAATTCTACGATTGTTTGCCTTCCATTAAGGTGATTGGGAATTCATCGTTTGACATACTTTTGAAGGCTGAAATTTTTGATGTCTCAGGTCAGAAAGGCCGTATCGAACGCCTTAGACATCGCCCGGCTGGTCGTTGCTGATTTAGGCCGTTTGTTATCTTAGAAAGTTTTTTTTTCGAGGAAAGCCGTTATGCTATCGGGTAGGATTCTTCATTGGTAGTGGATTTGTCTGATTAAAGAAGCAGAATTATGTGGGCGGCTTTCCAAATGTCCGGGATCATTAGTTGACTAACTGATAGCTCTAGAACTGTTTTAATTCTAGACCAAAGCTGCAAGGTGCTCTAACCATTTGGTGCATCTGTGCTCTCGAACCAGAGCATAATTTTTGGCACTCTACTGTTTAATTCTACCGTCAGCATGGTCGTTGGCGCGTAATTGGTCGCGTTTTTGACGCTTGCACTATACTGTAGCTGGAGCAGGTATAGTGCCTTTGCGGGGACAAAAGGATGGAATTACCCAGTGGATCGGGTGCCTGTTCCCCATGCGGTTGCTCTGTTTGAAGAAGAGTATTCAAGTCTAGAACTGGAGGGGTAGTAGGATAAACAGCCGGACTTCTCGTAGGAGTACTACTGAATGGAGAACTAGAAAAATTGCTAGTACTAGCTGGATTACTCGTTGTAACTGCTGTAGTACTTATGTAACACAGAACTAGAATTCCGGGACTTTAGTCGCGGTCAGAACTCAGGTGGACACTTCTCCCCATGTGGCACAAATTTTTGCAGTCATTGCACTGAACGGATGTTATGTTTCTCCGAATAACACTTTGGCTAACTTAACACTTGCATTGGATTCCGTGAGCAGTTTGCTGAGACTAGATGAAAGGCGTGCAGGATCTTGAGGGCTGCTGGCAACAGCTTGCTGTGAAATTCTGTCACCAATCGCGTTGTGATGTGAGACCAAAGCACCTCCTCAGGTAACACCAGCTGTTGCAAACGTTGCATCGGATTAGGAGTATGGCGAGCAGCTGTCGCTTAGTTTACAATCCATGGTCGGGATGATCCCAGGTCGATTTGGAGCGTATATTTTCGTAAACCTACTCCGATAAGTTTTCCGGAACTCGTTATCGCTTATAGCTAGGACTCAAATAACCAAATTTGCCATTGTGTTAATTATAAATCTCCTAAGGTGTTAGAAGTTGATGAGGCGGATTAATGCGCTTGGTTTTCGTTGTGATTTTGTTGGCCTTTGAAAATTATTTTAATGTATGTACATGTTGCCTACGAAATTTATCATATTCGTCATTGTGTAAATTATAAATCTCCTGGGGTGTTTGAAGTTGTGGTTTTGTTGACATTAGAAAATTATTTTAATGTATGTACATGTAGCCTTCGAAATTTAAAGTCGTATTTTTCCAAAAAAAAAAATTTGGTCACATTCGTGTATGCATAGGATGAGGTTAAAATTAAGAATCTATGGCATCCTTACTAATTTTTGTTCGTTCTAAAATGTGATGCAGCAATTTTATTAAGTCTTTAATATCTTCAAACATTTTTTTTAGACTATTCCAGTTTCGAAAGATTATATCAGAGAGAAAGACTTGTTTTCCGTTGGTCCCAAAGGATTATCCAGTAGAAATAATCAGAGAGGAAAAACATCCTGAGGGATTAATATTAGAAGGAAAGTTTCTTACTCCGTTGGAGCTCCACTTACCCGGAATAGTACCTAAAGCCGCTCAAGATGCTCATTTTCAAGTTGTTTTGCCAAATAAATGGAGTGGGAAGCTGAAACCTATGTGTATTCATTTAGCTGGAACCGGTGATCATGTAAGTTCCTTGAAATAATGTTTTGGTCTTTTTTTACAGCCTGTTTTTATAAAACGAATTCGACTGAGACGAAAGAAAACCTTCGAGATTTCAAAAATCACACAAATTCGTTTGTCAAGATATTTTTCATTAATGATGCCAATGCATTTCTATGCTAACGCATCAAGCGCGTATACACATAATCGACAAACAAAAACCACACATTGTTTGACTGTCCCTGGCCGAATCTCATCAGACCATCCGATAAAGGTACGAAAATCGGCACTATAAAACAAATGGGTACGCAGACAAACCCGAATTTTAATCAGTTATTTTCACCTTTTTATTTTCTGTGGTACAGGGTGTTATGACTTATTGCTGATGTTTGCAACACCTTAAACAAATAAAGATATACTTTTTGGTAAGTATTTTGATTGACTCAGAATCACTATCAGATTCCATTAAGCGATGTCCCTCTGTCCATCTATCGTTGTAATTAAAGTACAGGTCGCAATTTTGAACCGATTTCTATGAAATTTGGCACATTCTTCAGTTCACATCGGTTCATATTTTGATATCATACTTATATATAAGTTTTCCCGATTTTAGAACCTACAGCTCTTAAAGCCTCATAATAAATTTCGCATAGAGAATAACGAGAGACCAACTCTGATGAAATTGGACCACATCGGTCCATGTTTTTGAATAAGTCTCACATAAACGACCCTCTCGATTTAAGATCTGCAGATCTGGAAGCTACAAGCTACACTCGATCACTCACAAATTTAGCATGGTACATTATGAGCGACCATTTATGAACTATTGTGATTCTGTCCAGATTGTAGAATTTGCAGCTTTAGAAGCCCCATTTTAAATCCGATTCCTTCCAAATTTTGCATGGAGCGTTACAAGTGACCAACACTCATGTCCTGTAACATTGACCATATCAGTCCATGTTTTCGAACAGCCCCCTCACAAAGGTACCTTCCGATTTGAGGTCTTGCAGGTTTTGAAGCCAACAATTTTACATCATCATTTTTTATTGTACGTTTAAGCGGCAAATAATAAACTTTAACATATTGAGTCCGACCTTTCTCAAGCTCCAGCCAAAGGTCATGAAGATCGTACCTAATCTGCCTGGGCGGAGGCATCCTGTCCAAGAGACGGTGGACTGCTGCGAAAACATCCTAGCAGGTATTGCTTAGACAGCAGGAAATTGTGTCTGCGCAGGGTAAGGACCTTCGTCTCCTCATGAAGATGGTCCTCAGAAGACATAGAAAGACACTCTGCTGATGTTCTGAGTGCGGCATTCTGGCAAGTATGAATTTTCTTCCACTGCATCGTAATCAAGTTCGCCGACTAAACAGGTGCTGCGTAGTTTGCTACAGACCGATCAATCGCTTTGTAAGAGTACAGCCGGTATGTAACTTGAGGACCTTGTTCCTACTTTTGAGCTTATTATTTAAGTTTTAAAAGGCTGTCCAATGTGGCACCAAATATTTTGGGGTAGTTGGTAGTCGAGATATTGACGTCATCAACACATTGAGTGACAACCGCACCTCTGCGGTCCATGCAGTAAACAGTGTGGCTGATGATTTGGAGGCGGATGTTTTCATATTCCTCGCAGTGAACAAGCGTGCTAAGTCAGTGAGGTAAGAGTTTATTTTCTCGCGTATATCATCCACTTTAGGTCCTGACGCCAGAACTGTACAATCATCAGAGTACGACACAATTTCAACGCCGTCTGGTGGTGCACGATTTTTTTTAGTGTCCACACATATAGTTTACGACCCAACGTTTCAAACTGGGTGGTAGGGACGTTTCTTCAATGTCCTCGAACAGAGTGGCATGATTGACTGTGTCGAAGGCTTTTGTTAGGTAAAGAGCCACGAGGACCGTCATGTCGTTAGGCTTCTTCTGGTTAAGGCCACGACTCATACGTGTTCTGTGCTGCTTGCGGAACCCATGTTGATGATCAGCACAGGGAAAGTGTTCGATCAGACTGGGGAGGAGCAGTGCTTCAAGCGTCTTTGCTATTGGAGAAAGCAAGGAGATCGGCTTCAGTAGCGAGCCTGGCTTCAGTAGCGAAACCCTCGGACAATTTTCCAGGCAACGGGAACTAAGAGTACTTTGGTCATGTACTGTACTCCGCGGTATCCAAGTGCTTTAACATCAGCATTGAGATTCCGTCCGGACCCAGCGCCTTTGATGACTTTGCGCTGCGGATGACATGGGCAACTTCTGAGGGCGGCATTCTGGCAAGTCTGAATTTTCTTCCACTGCGTCGTAATCACGTTCTCCGACCATACGGGCGCTGCATAGTTTGCTACAGACCAACCTATCGGTTTGTAAGAGGTGAACAAGATTTCTTTGTCGGCTCCCCAAGTACTGCCGGCAAGTGACATGAGGACCATGTTCCTACTTTTGAGTTTATCGCAGATAGCTGTAGCATGTGCAGAGGATCGAAAAGGGCTGTCTAATGTGACCCCAAGGATTTTGGGGTAGTTGGTAGTCGGGATGTTGACGTCATCGACTTTCACATTGAGTGACAACCGCACCTCTGCGGTCCACGCAATAAACACTGTGGCTGATGATTTGGATGCGGATATTTTCATATTCCTCGCAGTGAAAAAACGTGCTAAGTCAGTGAGGTAACTGTTGATTTTCTCGCAAATGTCATCCACTTTAGGTCCTGACGCCAGAATTGTGCAATTTAAACGCCATCTGGTGGTGCAGGAAGTTTAGAGAGGTAGAGGTTAAACAGAGCCGTGGATATCACTCCACCCTGGGGAACTCCTTGTTTAACTCTACGGGGCTTCGACTTTCTGTCTCTAAATTCTACATATGACTGGCGCCCACACATATAGTTTACGACCCAACGTTTCAAACTGGGCGGAAGGGGCGTTTCTTCAATTACCTCGAGCAGAGTGGCATGATTGACCGTGTCGAAGGCTTTTGTTAGGTCAAGAGCCACGAGGACCGTCCTGTCGTTAGGCTTGTTCTGGTTAAGGCAGCGACTAATACGTGTGGTGATGGCGTGTAAAGCAGTTGTGCTATGCTGCTTGCGGAATCCGTGCTGAAATCAGCACAAGGAAAGTGTTCGATCAGGCTGGGGAGGAGTAGTGCTTCAAGCGTCTTTGCTACTGGAGAAAGCAAGGAGATCGGCCTGTACGAATCTCCTTTGCTTGCGTCTTTGCCTGGCTTCATCGGGAACTAAGTGAGTGGGTAGCGACAGATTTAGCACTTTGGTCATGTACTCTACTCCCGGGGTATCCAAGTGCTTTAACATCAGCATTGACATTCCGTCCAGACCCAGCGCCTTTGATGACTTTGCGCTGCTCGATCCCACGACAGCTGGTTCTAAGCACCGGATCGACCCAAAGGAGGAATTCTTCGGCCAAGGGCTGTCATCGCTCTTAGTATCGCTACAACAACAACAACTTTGCGCTGCGGATGACATGTGCATCTTCGCGAACGGTAAATTGTGGTGGTGCCTCTTTGACTCGGAGAGCGAAGATACGACGCAATACTCTCCTTTTCTCCTTATCACTCTCTGGGTGCTCAATGAAAAGCCAGTAAAAATAACACGCGCACCGCTTCGAATCATTGTTCTATCACCGAACGTGACAGCTGTCCGAGCATCCTTCCTTCCAGGGTTAGAGAGCGATTTGACCGTTGTCCACAACTTACCTATTCCGTTACTCAAGTTGCACTGCTTTAAGTGGTCTAGCCATTTCTTCCGCTTATATTCGTTGACCAACCTACTGATCTCATAGTTGAGATCCCTAATTCTTGGGTCAGTAGGGTTGGAGCGACGAATGTCATCTTGCTCGTCAGTTAGATTATTAAAGCTGCGGTTGGTGGCTTCTGTGAGAGCCTTCCAATCAGCCTTTTTTTGATTGAGAAACGTACGGCGTTCAGAGGTTATGAAGTCGGATGGTCTATTTATGGAGACAATTATGGGAATGTGGTCCGACCCTAGTGAGATGATGGGTTGCCAGGTGACGTCGTTGATCAGCTAAGGTGATGCCATAGTGATGTCTGGCCAGCTTTGGCAATCGCCACATGTCATCCACAAGAATGTCGATCGGCGTCATCCCTGCCACAACAAAATCGGCTTCGTCCGATACTATTCGGAATCCCCTTTTGTTCGCTGTAACGATTTCTTTTCTTGAATCTAGTGTTGTGTGAAAATAAGCTTTTATGGTTGGCTGTACGCTGATCATGGTATCTCCGGCTGGAGCTCAGTCTGGCGTCGGTTCTTTAGCGTATCAGTACCATCTACGAATCATTACTCAATTAAAATTACAAGTTACACAAAGATTGTCCTGAGTTCTCTAGATAAAGAAATCGTTGTTTTGCTACTCAAATGTAATTCATAAAATTTACAACAACACAACCTGTATTATGCCGGCAAACAGATAGGCTTTCAGATAGACAAATTACCAACCTGGTTATCAATGGCATTGTTTCTCGAACGCAGATGTTGTATGTTCGAGTATCTGGAAAGTTCCATGGACAAAATCAGTTAGCCAAAAGTTGAACAAGAAATCAGGTGGTCATGGTCGAAATGTCCTAGTAGCTGCAGGCACTGGATCCCCTACTTGCCCTAGCTTTGGAAATCTCTCACCTCATTTACGTTTTAAATAAGCCAAACGATTAGAATTGTGCCTAAACTGTCTAAGAAATGGCCATAGACTTAATAAATGTAAATCAGGACACTGCCGGATTTGTTCAATAGAAAACAACAATATTGAACTATCTTCAAATACTCTCTTGCTTGGAAGTGCTCACCAACAGATAAGAAATTCACAGGAAGCAACACAACAGGTATCACCAACGTTACAGTCTGCCCTAGTTTTGTCGCTATCGTCCAGTTCCATGCCTGCTGTACTGAATCTTCAACAGGTAATAACGTGTTGCTAGCCACGGCCATCGTTTTGGTTCAAAACAAGCTTGGTGTTTTTGTACCATGACGCACAATCTTGATTCCGCATCGCAATTAAATTTCATCACAACTCGTTTAGCAAGTCAATTACAGTTAATGTAAAACGGTCCAATATTTCGATATCGGGAATAGGAGTTAGCAGTCTTATATCCGACAAATCAGCAGATGTTTCGATTAAATCCTGTCAAGGTGATTATTCTGCTACGTTTATTCACCAATAACACAGAAATCTCGGTTGGGATGGGTGGTATCTGGTGGCGGTGTTTGTTTGTCAAAATCTTTTTCGTTGGCAACAGTACGCCCAGATATTGCAACAACTAAGAGTGAAGCCCTAGTCGATGTAGTCAATAGTTTTTGGGAAACAGAACTAAAATTTTAAAATAGTCCAAATTTTTAACACAGAATGCGTCATCTGATGATAGATGGCGCAGTCTGTGAACATGATTTTCGACTCAATGCGGTTCGTCTTGAAACTGGAGGCTACTCGGTTAGGTTGCCGAAAAAACTTAACAGTAGCGAGCTTGGCGATTCGTACGCTGTTGCTCTTCGTCGCTTTATAAGGCTCGAGAAAAAATTGGGTAAGCACCCAGAAATTAAACATCAGTATATTGCTTTCATGAGAGAGTATGCCGACTTAGAGCATATGTCTCTAATTACAACTATACCTAAAAATATCACAGCGTATATTTTTTCCCACCATTGTGTCCACAAAGCAGATAGCACAAAAACAAAGCTCAGGGTAGTATTTGATGGTTCGGCAAAAACAACAACAGGGCTATCTCTTAACGACACCCTACATTCGGGACCAACCATCCAGCCAAAATTGTTCGATACATTACTGCGATTTCGATTTTTTAAAATAGCTCTCAGTGTAGATATCTGCAAAATGTATCGGTGTGTTCGTTTTGCATACTCAGATGATATTCTACAATCCATACTGTGGAGAAATAGCCCCGATGAGAACATTAAAATGTACAAGTTAGACACTGTAACATATGGAACAAAGCCCGCTGCATTTCTCGCAATCCGTGTTAGAAATGCATCCTATCGAGGCCAAGGTTGTCAAGCGAGACTTCTATGTGGATGATTCAATTTCTGGCGGTAATACTATAGATGAAGTCATAGAAATCAGGAAACAAGTCACCGAGCTGCTGAAACGAGGTAATTTTAAAATTCGAAAATGGTGCTCAAATGATATTTCTGTTTAAAATGGAGTATTATCTACTGATCGAGAACAACTTTTGACGATAGCACCGATATAACAAAAACCTTAGGTCTAGTTTGGGATCCAAAAACAAATACATTTATATTAACTTATGGAAGACCAAATTATATTGGGATGAAAGCCTCCCTCAAGCTTTGTATTCGGGTTGGCTGGAATTTATATTAACATTAACATCTATACCGGAATCAGCAGTTCAAATCCACGCATTTTGTGACGCCAGTCTTTCAGCATATGGGGCCTGCGTATATGTGAGATCAAAATCAAGAGGAAGCGTTAAAATCAATCTGCTGTGTTCCAAATCGAGATAGCGCATTTGAAAGTTCTAACCGTTCCTAAACTTGAGTTATCTGCTGCACTGCTGTTGGGAGAGCTTTTAAAGAGAGTCTCAGACACAATAAATATGAATATCACTGCTGGTCAGACTCCACGGTAGTCTTTTCTTGGCTGCGTGAAGAATCATCCAGATATATGTTTGTTGCCAACAGAGTAAGTGATATACAAAAATTGACAAAAATATCAAATCCAGCTGATATTATTTCGAGGGGAGCGACTGCAGACGAACTTTTAAATTCAAAGATTTGGAAAGAGGACCTGATTTTTTATACAAATCGCCAAACTCAAAAACAGTCAATTTTTTTTACTGATCTGCCAGAGCGTCGTCGAGTAATTTTAATCACCACGTCTTCTATCGACTTGTCATTAAATTGCAAATATGCTAATCCTTTTTGTAAGGTTCAACGAATTTTTGCTTATATATATATCGATTTTTTAACATTATGAAAGGTGCCTAATATTTCGGAGCGCTAAAGCCAGAAGAGTTGAAATTGGGTACTCAAATACTGATTCGTAACATACAATTCGTACAATTTGCTACTGAAAAAAAACTTAAAGGAAAATGGAAAAATACCCTCAACCACTAAATTTTTCGTTCTTACACCCTTTATGGAGGGATGGATAAGAGTAGGTGGCCGTTTATAAAATTAATTTCTAGACTTCGAAGTACAGCACCCAGTAATTCTCTCGAAAAATCATCCATTTACTACGTCACTCGTATTGCACTATCATTAAACGTTTCTGCATGCCGGTCCACAGTGTTTATTAGCTAATATTCGACAACAATACTGGCCGATGGGAGATAGAAAGGCAATAAGCGCAATCATTGGCAAATGTGTAAAATTTTTTTGTTAAACCTAAGATTGCAGAGCACATGATGGATAACTTGCCAAGGGAGCGTGTGTAGCCAAATCAAATATTTTTCACAACCGAAATTGACTTCTGTGGGCCTTTCTACTATAAGTCGGAGGTAAGAAATCGGTCACCAACCAAATTCTACGCACATTTGAAGTTGGTACAGGATTTGTCAACGGCATCTTTCTCATCGTCGATTAAACGCTTTATATTTATTCGCGGTAAGCCAAAAATTATTTGGTCAGATAATGCGACAAATTTCGTAGGGGACAAAAATGAGTTGGAAAAACTACGTCAGTTGTTTTTCGAAAATCCAGGAGCACTGTTTGGAAGATGGAATTATTTGGAAATTCATACCGCCTCGTTCGCCGCATTTTGGAGGCCTTTGGGAGGCGGCAGTCAAGGCTGAAAAATACCTCTTTTATCGAACTGCAGGTTTATCATCTTTAACATTTGACGAATTGCGGACATTGGTGTACCAAATATCGCTATGTCCAATATCTGCGAATGAGTACTGACCCCATCGCATTTTTTTATTGGCGCACCGTTAACAACGATTTTAGAACCTGATCTAACTGATTCAAAGATCAGCCTTTAAGCAAATGGCAACGAGTCTGTTATATGCACCAAATATTTTGGAAGAAGTGGAGTAGCTCATACCTTACTCTATAACAGGAGCGTTCAAAGTGGCACTCACTAGGCAAAAACCTCTCTAAGGGCACAATGGTCCTAGTTTCTAAAAATAAATCCCATTAATTCTTAAGCTTAACATATAAAAAGAATTAATAAACTTTCGATTCGTTTAAGCCAGGTCATTAAAAAAAATAAACTTCGTAGTTAAAAACACTAGCTATGAAAATTGCATCGTTACTCAAAAGTAATAATTTACAAAATATTTCTCTCTTAATGCTGTCGTCCCTTAAACAGACATACACATATATATAACCCCCCCCCCCCCTTAGGTACTGATCTGCTTCCTAGGTATGAGGTTAAGTGTCTCTGCCAAAAATGTGGAGCGAAAGTGTTGCTGACTGAATACTCCTCTAGCTGGTTAGTGTGGTGCAAACAAAAATTCTCGGATGTTGATTCGGGACCGTTACCTGTGCCTAAGCCTTTTTTTATTTGGCGAGAACGACCAAGTCGTGATCTTAAATTTTGCAGCAGCAGAATCTTAATACTAAAGAAACCTAGCAAGAATGTTAAGAAACACACATTTCTTCATTTTAGCCTATTTTTTCGTGCTACTCACCACAAATTTTCATTCTAAAACTAAATCCAATTTGTAAAAATGTAGTCTCGTTTTGTTGTTTGCGATCAAAGAACTTATCTTATTGCCGGCTTAAACGTCAAAGAAAGTTGGTAGCTAGAATTTGCTCATAAAAGATGTCAGCAGTTCTTAAATAGATTGCTATATTGACAACATTGCAAAAAGGTGGTGCCTACTCTGAGCTGCATTCAGGCATTGCAGTAAGGCCTTTATATCGTCGACGTGACATCGCAGTGCACTCAATCGGTAAATAGAGGCTAGCTTTCTTCTGGCAACCTTCGTCGCGTCTGCACATGCAAGAGCTGCATACAGGACCACGGAGACTGTAGTTAGTCGTTTCCTTCTAGCTGGTCTAGGGCCTCCCATGTTGGGAAAAATATCCTAGCTAGTGCGGATTGAATTCGTCCTTCCTTTTCGACCGCGTGAATTATATGCTCTTTAAAATTGACCCTGTTATCTTACATAACCTCTAAGTATTTGATAGAGTGCAAAGAACGAGTATAATGGTATTCAACTGTTATCCTCATATACTCCATCTTTTTTCTGCTACTACTACGCGGTTTCTAAACATGTACGCACTCGGTGTATAGCATCGTTTGCCTTTTGTTCTAGTTGATAGATATTCTCTGAGACGATAACAAGAGCAGCAAAGCCTATTACGAGTACTTTGGTACCTTGCTGGAGTGGCAATCTTAGAACATCGTTGTACATGATATTCCACAGAAGTGGGCAAAGTATATACAGATGGGCAAAGTTTTCTAGCGTTTGTGTTTCTGATGCCCCATTCCACTGCCCATGCGTTAAAGTCCACTGCAATCACTACGGGAGATCTTAGCCTAGCATCGGCAATCAGGGTTCTAGTACTCTTTGAAATTCTCTGTGCGGCCAACTTGAAGGAGCGTACACACCTTTAAATTTCTCTCTGACGAATACATCGGATTGCAGCGTCGACTGAATGGCGGCTACATGCACATAGCGCTGCTTTGGTCGATTTGTGGCCTATCCATTTTTCGTTTTGTGGAATCCGGTATGGTTTGCTTATTATTGCTACTTTTACATCATTTTCTCTTGTAGTTTGACTAAGAAAGCCCTGAGCCGTCTCGAGGATATTTAGGTTTAGTTGCTCTGAATTTCTTCTTTGTAGACTCAGCGCGTTGTAAAAAATAGGGCATTTCCCACTCCCAGCTACTTGGCTTGCATCTCTCGTCCCATTTCCCACAGAATATACATTGTCGGTCCTTGGAACAAAATAAAAATAAAAAATAGACAAAAATGAAGAAATGTGTATTTCTTAACATACTAAAGACACCTAGCAAGATGCTAGGTTTCATTAGTAGTAAGATTCTGCTGCTGCAAAATTTAAGATCACGATTTGGTCGTTCTTGCCAAATAAAAAAGGCTTAGGCACAGGTAACGGCCCCGACAGCAACACGTTCGATCCACATTTTTGGCAGCGACACTTAACCTCATACCTAGGAACCAGATAAGTGACTAAGAGGGGGTGGCTTTATATATGTATGTATGTTTAAGGGACGACAGCATTAAGAGAGAAATATTTTGTGAATTATCTACTTTTAAGTAATATTCGTTTTGTGTTTCTTGAGTTTTGGAGTGTTGCCACTGTTTTCTTTTTGTATTCACTGTACACACACACACACACACACACACACATATATATATATATATATATATATATATATATATATATATATATATATATATATATATATATATATATATATATATATATATATATATATATATATATATATATATATATATATATATATATATATATATATTTTTTTTTTTTTTTTTTTTTTTTTTGTTATTTTATAATTTAATAAAAGAAGAACATGACTTGCACTCTCATAGGTTGCAATTTAACATCCAACGAGAGAATGATTGGTTGCTGGGTATGTGGTATGTTTGGTCATACCAAATGTGCCCGCGTTTCTGCTCGTGCCGCTATAGGTCAAAATAATGGCATCAGATGGTGTTGCCCGCGGTGTAGAAGAATTGATATACAGTTTTATAAATTCTTCAAGGATACGGAAGTATCCAAGATGGGATTGGAGTTATTAAGCATTCAGGAGAAATTTTCTAAATTCTCTGAAATGTTTTATAAATATCCGGATTTGGATAAGTTTGTCGTACCACAGACTACGACACCAAAACGAAAGAAATCGTCGAGGAAAAATTCTCCCAAGCTGACGGAAAGAACATCCGCGGTACCTGTAACGAAACAGGTTAACGATATGCCGATGGATGTGGGACCGTCTTCTGGCGGAGAAGAAATTGCTTGTGCAGTTGGACTTATGGAAACTGCTGTTAAAAAACCGGAAGGAACACCGAACTCAATTTCAGCTTTGAGTGTGAACCTGCAGACACCGGTTTTAAAATGTCCTACTACTGTCAGTGAGGTGTTCATTGACGTTGAGGCCGGAGAGAGGCCGGTTATTCAAACGGTTGATTTGGCCTGTTCGTCAAGTAATAGCAGACCTAGAAAATTGACAGTCATTCCAGCGAGAAGGACTGTCTTTATTCCTAGGTTTGCCCCTGACACCGAAATAGATGATATTAGTTATTATATAAAGTCGAAGTTGGAAGGTGACTTTGATTTGAATATTTTTAAATTATCTCGTCTTCTAATCATTTATCCTCATTCAAGATGAATGTGTCAGAAGATATCTTCGATAAGATTGTTGACCCTAAATTTTGGCCGGACAGGGCGCTTGTCAAGGAGTTTGTTCAAAGAAGTAGTAGAGGAGGGAGATCTAGGTTAGCGAAATTGCCAGCTAAGTCTACAAACTCTTCAAGAGACTAGATAAGATATACTAAATTAAGTCGCTTATTTGTTGATAGCTATAATTTTGATATTGTTGTTTTTTCTGAGACTTGGTTAAAAACTGATATTTTGAACTCTGAGGTTCTGTGTAATAATTATACAATTTATAGAAAAGATAGAACAGAGAAAATCGGTGGTGGTGTCTTAATTGCGGTTTCCTGCTGTCTACCTTCTGAGCGTATTTTTTCTGATGAATTTAACAATTTGGAATTTATTGCAGTTTGTGTTGCATTGGGATCTAAAAAACTTTTTATTACCTGTTCCTACATTCCTCCTTCGACCGATTTTGATGTTTATAATGAACATTTGACTGCCGTTGGAAAAATAATTACAAGTTTGAATGAGCCTGATATTATCCTAACATTGGGAGACTTCAACTTATCTTCTGTATCATGGCATATGTTGCCTGATTCAGAAGCACTTACTCCTCTTACTAACAGTGTTTGGACCACTGATGTTGCTGGCCTATTGGTAAAAATGAATTTGTCTCAGATTAATATTCTTAACCAGAATGGAAGGATTCTTGATTTGATTTTGACCAATGAAATACGTTCATTTCAAGTTATGAGAATGCATCCAATTTCTACTCCGGAGGACAACCACCACCCGACTATAGGTATTTCATTTTCAGTTACATTACCTTACCAATCACCATCTACTAGTCCTGCTTGTGATTTTTCTAGATTTTGCTTCAAACGTTGTAATTTTCATAGACTTAATTCCCTTTTATTATCTGTTGATTGGAATGCTATCTGCTGTTGTAGTACTATTGCGGAATTTGATTTTGCTGTTAAGAAATTTTATGACATACTAAATGAATTTGTATCTAAAACAGTGCCTATGAAACCCATTGTTGTAGAAAAAACTATGTCTTGGTCTTCTATGGTGTTATGTAGATTAAAAAACATAAAAAGTAAATCATTTAAAAGATTCAAAAGAACAGGACTAACTGCTGATTATGGTAGATATTCCATAGCGAGACAACGGTACAATATCGAGGCTCGTCGATGCTATAGGTCGTACTTGACAAGAGTTAGTGACAATTTTAAAAAAGACCCCAAATCATTTTATCGATTTGTTAATTTAAAACGTCGAACATCTTCTAAGCCATCGAGAATAAGATTTAATGGTGTTGAGTTCTCAAGCGATCAGTCTCTTGCAAACTGTTTTGCTGACTTTTTCGAAAATACGTATTTACTAAGTTCGTTTAATCCTGCAATTCCGTACCCTTACAAAAGTTCATCAGTAGGTCAAATAGTTCCTCCTTTTTTAGATTTTTCACATATTGAATTAAACTTGCATCGTCTTAAACCTACTAGTACTTCTGGACCCGATGGCATTCCGAATGTTTTACTGAAAGGCTGCTCGGAATCCCTGGTCTTACCCTTATCCTTATTATTTAATTCATCATTACAATTGGGGTACTTTCCTGATTTATGGAAACTTTCTTACTTGTTTCCACTTCACAAATCTGGTAGTCTGTTGGATGTATCGAACTATAGAAGGATTGCTAAATTAAGCGCAATTCCTAAGTTATTTGAAAAAATTGTAACAAATTTTGTTTCACATAATGTGGAGCCCATACTCCATCCATGACAACATGGATTTCGTAAGGGTTACTCTACTATTACAAATCTACTGACGTTATATATACTGATTTTAGTAAGGCATTTGATAAAGTAAATCACAGACTATTACTATTCAAGTTAAACAAAATTGGGTTTAATAATAATTTCATAAATTGGCTTTCCTCGTATCTAATTGGGAGGGAACAAGTAGTTTTATTTGAAAAAAGTCTTTCCAGATCAATTCGTATTTCCTCTGGTGTCCCACAGGGCAGCCACCTTGGACCTATTCTCTTTTTGCTATTCATTAATGACTTGCCCGACTCTATTATCAACTCTAATTTACCAATGTTTGCAGACGACGTTAAATTATTTTCCTCTTATGCTAGCTTTGCGGACAGTTACATACTGCAGGGTGATTTGGACAGATTTAGTACTTTGTGTGAATTTAATTTTATGGAATTAAACCTTAAAAAATGTAAGCATATGTGCTTTTCTAGACGTAGTTTGTTGGCTACTAAATTTAATTTATGTGGCTCTGAATTGGCATCGGTTGATTCATTTATTGGTCTCGGTTTTATGATGGATAGAAAGTTGAATTTTAATAACCATATCATTACTATGGTAAATAAAGCGTATGGTGTCTTTTATTTTGTGAAACGCTGGGCAAAAGAGTTTACTGATCCCTATACTACGAAACAGCTTTATATTTCCCTAGGCCAATTTTAGAATATGGATCAGTGGTTTGGGATCCCCAATATGATTACTATGTTTACAAAATTGAGTCCGTGCTGAAAAAATTTTTAATATTCTGCTTAAGAGGTCTTCACTGGAATACTGGTTATGAACTTCCTTCTTATAATGGCAGGTTAAATCTTATTAAATTGCCCTCATCGAAGAGTAGGCGAACTATGATGAATACGATGATGGTATATAAAATTATATGTGGGGTTGTGGCTTCTGAATACTTAATATCAAAAATTTCTATTAACGTCCCATTTAGACCTACTAGATACTATCAGTTCTTACACTTGGATTTTCAAAGACACAATTATGCATGTGGTGACCCATTTCGTAGAATGTGTGCTGATTTTAATTCGTTATATCATTTAATTGATTTCTCCTTAGGTTTGATTCATTAAAAACTGTAATAATTTTTTATTTAAACTCATTACACCAAGGCTCATTGTCTTCATAAAAATTTAGGCTGCTATAAACAAATTTAGTAATTGTTATTATTCGTAAATACTTATGTATAATATGCTTTATATTATTTTTATTAGATTTTAATATTGTAATAAATAAAGGTGGTGGTTATATTTTGATTTTGTATTGCATGCTTCTAGTCCTTCTCATACTCGTACTTTGATTGGATTGTATTATTGTATTAAATTAAGGTGGTGGTTATATTATAAATTATTAACTTGGTGTTTATATTTTCTAGTGATTATTATTAATATTTTTTTTTGTACCGATTGGCTGTTGATAAATATCTGTAGCTAATTTACATGGATGACGTTTCTTGTCATCTCCATTATGGGTCGGTCCATAATGTGTACGTTGTCCCTACGTCATGGGGACGTGGCCTCCTCGGTCGACAGGGGCGGGTGTGAGTGGCGTGGGAACGTTCGTCAAAAAAAAAAAAATAAGTAACGATACGATTTTCATAGCTAGTGTTTATAACTACGAAGTTTATTTTTTTACTGACCAATAATGGTTTGTAATCTGGCTTAAACTAATCGAAAGCTTATTAGTTCTTTTTATATTTCAAACTTAAGAATTAATGGGATTTATTTTTAGAAACTAGTACCATTGTGCCCTTAGAATCCGATGGATTCGTCAGAAAGAAATTTAAAGGTGTGTAGCGAAATTTAAAGGTGTGTAGCGAAATTTAAAGGTGTGCACGCTCCTTCAAGTTGGCCACACAGAGAATTTTAGAGGGTACTAGAACCCTGATTGGTATGGTTTGCTTATTATTGCTTATTATTGCTTCTTTTACATCATTTTCTCTTGTAGTTTGACTAGGAAAGTCCTGAGCCGCCTCGCGGATATTTTGGTTTATTTGCTCTGATTTTCTTCTTTGTAGACTCAGCGCGTTGTAAAAATAGGGCATTTCCCACTCCCAGCTACTTGGCTTGCATCACTCGTCCCATTTTGCGCACAGAATGTACATTGTCGGTCCTTGGAACAAGTTCTTGTGGCCTTCATCCCTTCACCTTCTGCAACACTTGTACCGATCGTTTTGTTAATGTATGCTCGTTCCATGTATCCAAATTGTAGGCATCTGAAGCACTTTATGATATTCTTCTCAAGTAATGACTTTGCATAGGCAATGTCATTACCTTAAGTCGTTGCCGATGGCTCTAAGGTTTTGGGGCCGAATACGAACTCAAAGCCTTAACAGATATCCTCTTTCTCTGTTATTTCATCTATGTACTTCACTTCTATTATAGTTTGGCTGAGGCTTCGAACCGATGCATGGTCTCCGGGAAAGTCTCCTATAGCTTCTCTGAAACCTCTACTTTTTCGCCCCTTTTACTCAAGCTGTAGAAAGAACGTTGTCACTAAGTTCACCAAGCTTCGTGTCCGATTTGATTTTACGCATGACTTCGTAGGCTTTTTCGCTCTCCACTTCCATCTCTTTCGTCCATGTTGCGTAGTTCTTTTCTCGATTGGGTTCCCTAGGCATTTCCAAGTCGTTGTAGTTCGCTTTCTGCAACGTTTGACTGCGGCTAATGACAGAACCATTAATACTCCTCTGCCTTATTTATGCGCTTTGGCCCATCGCGATTTGCTCAGCGCTCTCCATGGTTAACCACCATTTTATGCGGTATCTGGAGTCCAAGGACCTACTAAGTGATCGATAGTATGGCTTCCGTAGGAATCGCTCTACGGGAGACCTGGTGGTTCTCTTATCGGAGCGTATGAGTCGGTCTTACCACCATGGTGAGAGTAAGGTCGTGGCACGGTGCACTTATATCAAAGCTGATCGCATTTGGCGTCGGTAATACTTTTGCACGATTTATATCAAGCTTTCTTAGAGATCGCACTAAGTATACGAGATGTTGTAGATGGGTTCTCATCCAACAAACATAGGCTGGCCACAGGTGTTCCTCAGGGCTTTGTCATTTCTCCCTCTTGATTTCTTATTTTCATTGACGATCATTTGGGTCAGACGGTGAATCCAATCTACTCTTTCGCGGATGTCAGCAACCTTTGTCACTCATATTCATTCGGCAGTAGACCGAGACTAAGATATTGAAGTCAAAGGGCGAATTATGGGTAAGACACTTGTTCGGGACTTACTGGCCATTTCCGAATGGGGTCGAGTAAACAAAGTAGATTTTAATGCGCGTAAGGCACGGTGCTGCTTGTTGTCTCACAAGCGTTTCATTGATCTATCAGTGTCATCATTATCTATGGATGGTACGAATATCGAACAATTGGATGCTCTTAATCTTCTGGGCATAAAACTACAATCTGACGCTCGTTGGGCGAGGTATGTATTTGAAGTGTCGAAAGAAGCAATATTTCACTGCTTCAAATCTCTTCGAATCTCTTCAAATGGCAAGTGGGCAATATCGGAAGAGGAAAAGGCCAATGTTTTTGCAAACCATCTATCACAGGTATTTCGCCCAAATCCTGCAAGTAGTGACATCCTTCCACCTGTTGATAAAATGTCTGCCGTAATTCCATTGTTTACTAACGCAAATGAAGTTCTGAATGTCATTAAAGAAACCGTGATTCCAGGTAAAGCACCTGGATATGATCTTATCACGCCTAAAATGATCTTGGAACTTCCCTATATTGCTGTGAAGTTCCTGGCAAAATTATTTAACTCTATTTTGAGACATGGGTACTTTCCTAAAGTGTGGAAAATTTCTCTGATTCAAATGATTTTAAAGCCAGGAAAGGACAAATCAATACCTTCCTCGTACAGGCCGATGAGTTTGCTTCCCTGCTTATCCAAACTATTTGAAAAAGTTCTTTTATCGAAAATAAAACCGTTTCTCGTGTCAAATAACATAATACCAGACCATCAGTTTGGTTTTCGCGAAGGTCACAGCACTATCGAACAAGTAAACCGTCTGACCCAAGCAATTGAAAAATCATTTGAACGGCGAGAATATTGCTGCGCAGTATTCCTGGATGTTGCTCAAGCATTTGACAAAGTCTGGCACTTTGGCTTGACTTACAAAATTTGCAAATACTTACCGGCAAATACGCATCGAATTCTTGAGTCTTACTTAGAAAACCGCAGATTCAGAGTCAAATGTGGACAACACGTCACCGATGACCGCGAAATACTAGCAGGTGTTCCCCAGGGAAGCGTCATGGGGCCTATCCTTTACATTCTGTTTACCGCAGATATTCCTACCAGCCCAAACGTGCTAACATCCACTTTTGCCGATGATACCGCTATAATGACCACACATAAAAAGCAGGATATTGCATCTATGAATCTAGGTGTACATCTCAGACGAGTAGAATCTTGGCTCTCTGACTGGAGAATAAAAGTCAATGAGGCTAAATGCACACAGGTAACTTTCACACTGAATTTTAGCACTTGTCCGACATTGAAATTAAACAATATCCCTTTTTCTCAATCTGATCATGTTTCATACCTTGGAATCCACCTGGATCGCCGACTCACCTGGAGAAGTCATATCGAAGCCAAGAAAACTCAACTGAAACTTAAGGTCCATCAACTTCACTGGCTCCTAAACGCGAACTCAAAACTAAGCCTTGAATATAAGGTGCTGCTATACAACAGTGCAATCAAACCTATCTGGTTATACGGTGCCCAGCTATGGGGCAAAGCAAGCTCGAGCAATCTCGACAAAATCCAAAGAGTCCAATCGAAGACATTGCGGCTTATTACCGGTGCCCCTTGGTATATGAGGAATGAAAATATCCACCGAGACTTGAAAATACCTCTCGTTAAAGAGGCAATTCAAAAAATCAATATAAAGCACAAAGAGAAGCTCGAACGTCATGATAACATACTTGCTAGACAATTATTGTGCAGTCCCAGCTCTTTAAGACTTCGGAGAAACGAACGCCGTGTTTTCTAATCTTCATCCGTAACAGTAATCGCGAACACACGCGCCCGAAAGACTGTGTAGAATCCTTTTCTACGTCACGTGGCTTAAACGCTCTTATACGTGATCTTTAAAACAGTCAATATCAATCGCGGACGAACACTCAAAAAAGACTGTGTAGAATCCTTTATTCTACGTCACGTGGCTTAAATGCTCTCATACGTGATCCTTAAAACAGTCAACGCGAAAAACCTACAAAACCCAAATTACGTCGTCCACTCTGCTATTCTAGAGTTATCCGTTATACTTACATAACTAGAGTTCTTCACTCTACATAATATCGCGAACACTTTGTAAATGACTGTAAGGGTCCTTTGGACCTTTATCACGAGGTTTAAGCCAAACCAGGTTTAAAATTCTCAGACATGTGATCCATACCAGTTATATACTATTTTGACCAAATTAATTAAAATTCCTGTCAAGTAGCAGAGAACCACATTACAAGAAATCCATACTAGGATTCATTATTGAATTATACTTAAGATTCGTATACTTATTGTTAGGCTCCATTGGAGCAGATTCAATAATTCAAATAAAGCTTATATAAAAAAAAAAAAAATCTCTTCGATATCTATACAACCTACATCCGACCAAAGATGAAATACTACTCCCATATATGGGCAGGTGCTCCAAAGTCATCCTTGGAGCTATTTCAAAGGAGGGCGATAGTCTTGATAGGTGACAGTATCCAACTCTATTGTCTTCCTGGAGCGTCGTCGGAGTGTGGGTTGTGTTACTTTTTTGGTGTGTGTTCTTCAGACTTCGTCGTTTTATTCCTGACGTGAGGATGTTTGGCAGGGATGCACGACTTTCCAGGAATTCACACTCGTTTGTTATCGATTGGCCGGTTGACCGCACTACACACTCGCACTGTGCGTATGTGGAATCGACTTCCGGCGAATGTATTTCCCACCAATTAAGACATCCAGAAATTCAAGTGAAATGTCAATAAACATTACACCCTCTTTGCCTCTGTTCTAAGTGAACATGATTTAGATTGTGTGTTGGGTATGTTGGCTTCCTAGTGCATTTTCAAGGGCAGCGGGAAGACGCGTCGAATTGTCATTTATTATCAGCCGGCAATAAAATTATATTTATACTCGCACAGTGTAATAAAACATTCAATGCAACAAACGCACGATGGTATGCACGCACATTGCGATAAGGTCCTGCGATGTGTGCATTGATCTCTGCCTTAGAATAAGACCAATGTGGTTCGCTTGATAAGAATTGTTGTATATAAGTTAACGACACAAAACTTAAAAATAACATTTCCCAACAACTCAAATAAATTCGTTGATTACAGGAAATGCTATTTTTCACACACTTCTCTACTTGCACTCAAAAGTGTGCTTGTTCGGTTTTATCTGTGTGATCATATTGCAAAATATTTCTCACTGAATAAAAGCTGACGATATGTCTGTGCAAATTATTTTCATTTACTGATTTCCAAGAATTATTGTCAACTTATTTAAACTATTTTATTTTTCATTTACTTAATGCCAAAAATTATTATTAGCTTACCTTTACATTAAATTCTTATAAAAAAATAGAAACAATAAAAAACAGTCAGTTATTATCAAACCATCAAATGGACGAGTTTCAATTAAAATAAACTAAATTAACTGGCGCCCAACGAAAAGAGGTCAGGCCTATAAGTAGTGCCACAGTACCCACCTAAAACATAAAAATAACAAAATTTTTAAAAAATCGCCCTTAAGAAGTGCCGAGTTTTATAAATTTTTAATGTGTCCTAAATTAAGTGCCGAGTATTTTTATGAACTATTCAAAGAAAAAAAGTGCCCCCAAGAATTGTTAATATTTTTTAAGTGTCAAACCCCTGAAGGAGATAGGCACATCGCTTGATAAAGGAGTGTCAGGGGGAACCCTAGTAAAAATTGAACAGGACATATTCCCCGGCACCAAAGCGAAATAAAAATTTAAGTAAATAAAAAAAAAACAAAGAAGAATAAAACAAAGAAGCAGAAACATTTTCCTAACAAACAGCAAAAAAGGCGTAACATATTATTAAAACAAACAAACATTAAATAAACAACATTAAATCAACAACAACTGAAGGGAGCAACAATTTTCTACAACAACATTTATCAGCAACAAGCAACAACAATTTCCTTAATTGCATTTAGGAAAAACAAATTCTTAAACAAACAACTATTATTAGCAACAGACAGAAACAATTTTCAACAAGATGACCAAGCTTCTAATATTAATATTAATGTAAGCTGTTTTTGCAATTTATTTTTTTCTTTTTGATATCTTTTGAACGCAACTTTAGTACTTAACATTACAAATTTAATTAGTTCTAAAAATGTATTTTTAATTTAAAATTTTAATCCTTTGTAAAAGACAAACTCTGGGACTCTTGTAAATGACAGATTTAGAAATAGTGATTACGGTACTGACAGATAAAGTACAGCATTTTTAGGCTGGATAACTTCCTCGGGTGACTCAGGAATAGAATACGACCAAAATAGAACTTTAGTAAGAAGGAAAGTTCGTTTGGCTAGGGAACGAAGACATTTCTTATACAAACTACGAAGAAAAAGACTAAGCAAAGATGTCTAATCCGAATAATCTCATCAGAGCTCCAGTACTAAACCCCAACCAGAACGTTAATGGTCAACAGGCCAACCACCCAATACCTTTAGTGATTACCCCCGAAATCGAAGTGCAGATTTCCGAAGTAGTTCGTAAGGCTTACAAGGAACAAGAAGAAATCAGGAACAGGCAGCCAATATTAACAGATCAGGGAATAGACAAACAGCATAACAATAACCTAACGGACCTCGGCAAGGTTCCGGACATAGTGAAATGCCTCAGGGATTTTTCCGGAAACCCAGCAGAATTCGGATCGTGGAAAAAAACGTAGAGAGGGTCCTCAAGATCTACGAAACGTCTAAAGGAATTCCTAAGTACTTTGGAATCCTGAACGTTGTTCGCAATAAAATAATCCGCAATGCAGACATCGCATTAGAATACTACAACACTCCACTTAACTGGGACTGTATAATTAAGTGTCTTACAACACACTATGCAGAAAAAAGGGACCTAGGAACTTTGGAATACCAAATGTCTTGCATGACGCAGGGCAACAGCTCAGTACAAGACTTCTACACACACCTCTCCTTAATCTTAAACGCCAACATGAAGGTACAGCTTAACAAATATGAATTTCTAAAAAAAAAAGTAGAGTATTTAGGTTTTATTATATCTACAGAGAGTATAAAAACCTGCCAAAATTGCAGCCATAAAACCTCTAAAAACAATAAAGGATTTAAGGTCATTCCTGGGAATATCAGGATTCTATAGGCGCTTCATAAAAGATTATGCAAAAATTTCAAAACCCCTTACCTCACTTTTAAGAGGGGAAAAGGGACCCATGTCCAAAAGAATGTCAGCAAAAATTCCAATAACCTTAAATGACGAGGCAGTGGAAGAATTTAACAAAATTAAACGCACACTTTCTTCAACAGACGTTATGCTCACTTACCCAGATTTTGAAAGAGAATTTCAGTTAACAACAGATGCGTCTAACTATGCTCTTGGCGCAGTTTTAGAGAAAGATGGCAAACCTATTACATTCATTTCTAGAACAATAAGTAAATGCGAGAAGCACTATGTCACAAATGCAATCACTTAGATGCTACCTTTACGCGCGATAAAGATAGACATAGTTCATAGACAAGTTCTCAAAATATGACCAAGCTAGAATTGTAAAATCAAGAGCAACCGAAGATATTAAAATACCTTTACAAGAGTTATTGATTTCTTTCGGTACTCCCGAGAGTATCGTCATAGACAAAGTGAAGTCATTAAACTCTTTAGTCATAACCTTCATGTTAGAGGATCAATTTGAAATAAAAATCTATAGAACTCCGCCCTATACTAGTTCAGTACTAGACCGAAGAAGACCTTACAAATCTTCTTTAATCTTAAGTATAAAATCATTACTCACCAGGAGAAGAAATTACTACCCTTCTCCAAACTTGAGTCGGAATAAATCTACTCAACAGAACATTTTTGTAAAGAACATTTTACACCCGCCCTGAACTCCCTTACTTTCAACTCACCAACGCAAAGCATTGCATGTATGGGGGAAAACCTGAGTGTTGGTGAATTAAAAAATAAAATAAAATATAGATCGTATTTTCCCATCTTCCATCATATTCACTGGACTCCTTATTTGTCCTCATAGCTTGTAAAAAGCCGATCCGGTGCATTACTCTCAGAGTTTAGCACCTGTGGTGTGGACATGTTTTTATTCGAAGTAGCAACAGAACGGCGAAGCTTTTGGAGGCATTTGCATCCTCGATCTTCGATTAAAGGGATCACTTCGTTGTGGTTTCTATTGGTGCTGCTAGTCGCATTATCTTTTGTTTCAGCCAAGCTTACTGGAGTAGCATTGCAGCCACTAGATAACGACAGAAGCCTGTGTGCTCACGGCCGCTACGCCTGGGGTATTAGTACCTTGTGTAATAAGTTTAGTATTATTGTTTAAGAACTTTTCCATCTTTTGTTTTCTTCATCGGAGATCCTACCCCCAGCGTTTTTTGCCTACTGCCAGAACGATTGACTCAGCCACTCCTGCCATGAAGGCTGGCTTTGACCAGAAAGCCGTCAAGTGTGGAAAAGTCGCTTCTGAATTTGGTGTTCCCTAGGGAAAACCATGAAGACGTCACACTCCTTAACCTCTCCTAAGTGCACTCCTGTCAGGGAAGCTTTTTCAACGGTAGCATTCCACTCGACAACGCAAGAACTTCGGCGGATAGCCGTCGTTCAGCTACCCGCCACCTGCTAGCCGCCGTAGTCGCTTGAGCTAGGCCATACGTTGGCCGCTGGTGTGGGACGGCTATCGGTAACGATCTTTATATACGAACCATTTGCTTGATTTTATATATGCGAAGTATTAAGTATTAAGTTAAGTACAAAACATGTTTTTTTTTTTTGCAAAATTTCAGCCACCTAGCTTCAATAGTGCGACCTGTAGTTTCCTTTCTACCGACAGACAGGCGGACATGGCTAGATCAATTTAGAATTTTACGAAGACTTGGAATATGCATACTCGTATATACTTTACGGGATCTCCGACCAGTATCTCAAGGTGTTGCAAATGGAATGACAAAGTGAATATGTAAACATAAGGTGAAGAAGGTTCTTGTCTAAGCGGTATCTGCTTGGATGTCTTCGCAGTAGTCATCCCAACACCATCTCATGGACAGGATGCCTCCGCCCAGGGAAATCTGAAATATTCTCCATGATCTTGATAGAGAGTGCCGTTAGATGATCGAAACTATAAGGCAGGTCTGGACACATTCACGCTGATGAAGTCGCAGCAGAAGTATCTATCTATAGCGTGTTGTAGCGCTTGGGGAGCACCCACCGCAGATTTCACCAGAGGAGAAGACGCTACCTTGAGAGACTCGCGTGGTTCTGGCTCAGCTGATATCTGGATGGTGCTGCCGCCTCAACTCATATTGGGCGCGAATTGGTGGTAACGTCTCGGACGTTTGTCCCACCTGCCAACAGGGACCGCATGATATGCTGCACCATCTTCAATTTCGACCAAGTCTACTCAACCCCAAGTGTCATTGTTCGTATCCAGTTTAACTGGCGTGGTTGCTTCACCTGGACGTCGAATCAGATCCCCCATAGACTAACATAACTTATAATACATAATATATTGTTGTGACAGCATCAACGAAGAACCCATTGCCAGGAGTAATTTTGTTTTATATGTACATACATATTCGTTTTATATTATGAGTATATCATTCTTTTAATTTTTCTTGTGTATCACTGTATCCAATGTTTGAATTCCGTTAGTATAAGTTTTATTGCTACTGCGCAATTTGTATGTTCTATTTTTCGTTTAACGGTACAACTGGGTGGCAGGTTGTTTTCGTACTTCGATATTGTTTTATTGCGCAGCAAACATTGACCAATAGGATGCAAGCTTCTATTGTGTGCGATGTTTCTTCTTTCTAAACCCAACTGTTTGAGTTTTTGAGGGGAATGAGAATAAGCCGTGTTGAGCATTCGTAATTTTGAGTTCACACAGCACGGAGGTCAAGGAAAATAAGTTTACTAAACAAATATTTAATTTTAAACCTTTAAAATAATTTGTCGAGTGTTTTATTTTAAAATGCTATAACCTGACACAATTTTTCGATGATGGGTATAATACACCATTTTCACTTTTATACTTAAATTCAATTAAAAACGAAAATGCAATTTAAGCCCTCCATAATTTGTATACGCTCACCCTACTGGATAACAGGGTTTACATATATCATTTAGTAGGGTCAAAAAGTGTAACTCATCAAAAAAGCTTTTTACGAGTACATATACATATGTTTCGACAATTCCGTTTCATGACTTTTTAAGTCATTTGAGCCATGTCTGTTTGGTTCGCACGATAACTCGCGAAAGCAAGCTATCGCTTTTGAATTTTGCATATCGCAATATATATCCAAAATGCCTATGGGATTGAAAATGCCCACCTCTTGTGGTACCTCCCACACAAATGTGCCATTACGCCCACTTTTAGTAATTCTTGTAATATCGTTAATACTCTTAACACGATCTTACTAAAAATCAATACTCAATACTTGGTTCCTTCCATGCAAATGCACCACTCTGTTATAGAATAAGACCAATGTGGTTCGCTTGATAAGAATTTTTGTATATAAGTTAACGACACAAAACTTAAAAATAACATTTCCCAACAACTCAAATAAATTCGTTGATTACAGGAAATGCTATTTTTTATTTTTCACACACTTCTCTACTTCCACTCAAAAGTGTGCTTGTTCGGTTTTATCTGTGTGATCCTATTGCAAAATATTTCTCACTGAATAAAAGCTGACGATATGTCTGTGCAAATTATTTTCATTTACTGATTTCCAAGAATTATTGTCAACTTATTTAAACTATTTTATTTTTCATTTACATAATGCCAAAAATTATTATTAGCTTACCTTTACATTAAATTCTTATAAAAAAATTGAAACAATAAAAAACAGTCAGTTATTATCAAACCATCAAATGGACGAGTTTCAATTAAAATAAACTAAATTAACTGGCGCCCAACGAAAAGAGGTCAGGCCCATAAGTAGTGCCACAGTACCCACCTAAAACATAAAAATAACAAAATTTTTAAAAAATCGCCCTTAAGAAGTGCCGAGTTTTATAAATTTTTAAAGTGCCCTAGATTAAGTGCCGAGTATTTTTATGAACTATTCAAAGAAAAAAAGTGCCCCCAAGAATTGTTAATATTTTTTAAGTGTCAAACCCCTGAAGGAGACAGGCACATCGCTTGATAAAGGAGTGTCAGAGGGAACACTAGCAAAAATTGAACAGGACATATTCCCCGGCACCAAAGCGAAATAAAAATTTAAGGTTAGTACAAAAAAAACAAAGAAGAACAAAACAAAGAAGCAGAAACATTTTTCTAACAAACAGCAAAAAAGGCGTAACATATTATTAAAACAAACAAACATTAAATAAACAACATTAAATCAACAACAACTGAAGGGAGCAACAATTTTCTACAACAACATTTATCAGCAACAAGCAACAACAATTTCCTTAATTGCATTTAGGAAAAACAAATTCTTAAACAAACAACTATTATTAGCAACAGACAGAAACAATTTTCAACAAGATGACCAAGCTTCTAATATTAATATTGATGTAAGCTATTTTTGCAATTTATTTTTTTCTTTTTGATATCTTTTGAACGCAACTTTTGTACTTAACATTACAAATTTAATTAGTTCTAAAAATGTATTTTTAATTTAAAATTTTAATCCTTTGTAAAAGACAAACTCTGGGACTCTTGTAAATGACAGATTTAGAAATAGTGATTACGGTACTGACGGATCAAGTACAGAATTTTTAGGCTGGATAACTTCCTCGGGTGACTCAGGAATGGAATACGACCAAAATAGAACTTTAGTAAGAAGGAAAGTTCGTTTGACTAGGGAACGAAGACATTTCTTATACAAACTACGAAGAAAAAGACTAAGCAAAGATGTCTAATCCGAATAATCTCATCAGAGCTCCAGTACTAAACCCCAACCAGAACGTTAATGGTCAAAAGGCCAACCACCCAATACCTTTAGTGATTACCCCCGAAATCGAAGTGCAGATTTCCGAAGTAGTTCGTAAGGCTTACAAGGAACAAGAAGAAATCAGGAACAGGCAGCCAATATTAACAGATCAGGGAATAGACAAACAGCATAACAATAACCTAACCGACCTCGGCAAGGTTCCGGACATAGTGAAATGCCTCAGGGATTTTTCCGGAAACCCAGCAGAATTCGGATCGTGGAAAAAAACGTAGAGAGGGTCCTCAAAATCTACGAAACGTCTAAAGGAATTCCTAAGTACTTTGGAATCTTGAACGTTGTTCGCAATAAAATAACCGGCAATGCAGACATCGCATTAGAATACTACAACACGCCACTTAACTAGGACTGTATAATTAAGTGTCTTACAACACACTATGCAGAAAAAAGGAACCTAGGAACTTTGGAATACCAAATGTCTAGCATGACGCAGGGCTACAGCTCAGTACAAGACTTCTACAAATAAGTATACGCACACCTCTCCTTAATCTTAAACGCCAACATGAATTTACAGCTTAACAAATATGAATTTCTAAAAAAAAAGTAGAGTATTTAGGTTTTATTATATCTACAGAGGGTATAAAAACCTGCCAAAATTGCAGCCATAAACCTCTAAAAACAATAAAGGAGTTAAGGTCGGTCATTCCTGGGAATATCAGGATTCTATAGGCGCTTCATAAAAGATTATGCAAAAATTGCAAAACCCCTTACCTCACTTTTAAGAGGGGAAAAGGGACGCATGTCCAAAAGAACGTCAGCAAAATTTCCAATAACCTTAAATGACGAGGCAGTGGAAGAATTTAACAAAATTAAACGCACACTTTCTTCAACAGACGTTATGCTCACTTACCCAGATTTTGAAAGAGAATTTCAGTTAACAACAGATGCGTCTAGCTATGCTCTTGGCGCAGTTTTAGAGAAAGATGGCAAACCTATTACATTCATTTCTAGAACAATAAGTAAATGCGAGAAGCACTATGCCTCAAATGAAAAGGAAATGTTGGTCATAGTTTGGACTCTTAAATCACTTAGATGCTACCTTTACGCGCGATAAAGATTTTTACTGATCACCTGCCCCTCACATTCGCATTGAGCAGCAAAAATTCTAACAACAAATTAAAACGCTGGAAGGCCATCTTAGAAGAATATAATTATGAAATGAAGTACAAACCGGGAAGTAAAATCATCGTAGCCAATGTTTTTTCTAGACCGACTCTCACAGAAACCAAAGTAAACTCAATGACTCCGACCCAGCACAGTGATGAAAGCTCACATCATAATCTCATACCCTTCACAGACGCACCCATCAATGTTTTTAAGAATCAAATAATAATTTCGACAGGTGACTCCTCACACAAATTTGAAATAATATTTCCCACCTATCACAGACACACTATTACGGACACAGACAAACAGGGACAAACTAATTTTTATGCTGAAAAAATACTTCAATCCCACGGTGACAAATGCAATCAAAACCGAAGACAACATTTTAGGAAAACTTCAGGATATTTATTCAAACCATTTTGGAAAATATAAAATAATGTACTGCGGTACAATAGTAAAAGACGTTATATCAGACATTGAACAACAAACGGAGATTGTGAATGAGCACAAAAAAGCTCACATACACGCGAAAGGAAACAAGACCCAGCTTCTCCAAAAATGCTACTTTCCACAGATGCAAGCTAAAATAACTAAAGTAGTTAAACAATGTAATCTGTCAAGAAAACAAGTACGAGCGCCACTCTAATAAACTAATCCTTAAACACACGCCATTACCGGACTATCCAGGGCAAAATTTTCACCTTGACATATACCACACCAATAATAATGACAGCCATAGACAAGTTCTCAAAATATGACCAAGCTAGAATTGTAAAATCAAGAGCAACCGAAGATATTGAAATACCTTTACAAGAGTTATTGATTTCTTTCGGTACTCCCGAGAGTATCGTCATAGACAATGAGAAGTCATTAAACTCTTCAGTCATAACCTTCATATTAGAGGATCAATTTGAAATAAAAATCTATTTCATTCCACCCTAACAGAAATAATGAGGTGTCTTCATGCAGAGAAAATTTACGGATCTTTTGAAGAACTTTTAAATAACTCCATAAATAAATACAATCATTCTATTCACTCGACCACCAAGAAAAAACCAATAGAAGAGTTCTTCGGAAGAAAAGTTCACCTTGATCCCTTACTTCAGGAAAAAGATAGATTAGCTTCCATTAAGAAAATATATGAAAAGCAAGTAAAAGACTTAAAACACACACAACAAAAAGCGGACTGAAATCAAGACTTATAAGGCAGGTGACGTCGTTTTCGTTAAAGGTAACAAAAGACTAGGTAATAAATTGACGCCCAGGTACAAACAGGAAATAGTCAAAGCCGACAATGGAGGAACTATCCAAACTCAATCACATCGAATTGTTCACAAAAATTTAATCAGACATTAACTTACATTTTCAGGACTTTGATCACCGCTATTAAATCATAGACACACATCCTGGACTACTCAAATTCACAAGTCACACAGAAATCGGACAGTCAAAGATAGTCACCGGAACCTTCAAAATACTACACGTCATCGACTTGGACCAGTATAGCACATTATTAAACAAAATAGAAGAGACAGTTTAACGTGACATCACCAAAAAGGACAATAGTTATCCCTTTCTCATACATGAGATTCAATCATCCCAAGAAATTTTAAATGAACTTATCCCAATTTTTCAATGGGCCAATGCCGGTATTGTTAATTCATTCATACTATCAAACTCAGAGATAGAAACTATAAAGGACCTTATACGAACCAGAGTTTTCCTTATTTAGATTTAACAGAAGCACTGGAATTTGGAGAAGTAAAATTAAGTTATTAACTTTTATTATAAGTTTACCAAAGACAGAAACTATTGTTTGTAAAATTCTGTAAGGAAAGGAAAAACTGGAAAAGTACTAGAAATTAAAAGTAAATACAGAAATATTTACGGACTATCGCTCTGTAAAAAGGAACACTTTAAAAACATTACAGACACTAAATGCTTTCCTACTTTGTTATCAGGAAAGCCATCACTCTGTCCAATGACAAATCACCATCATTTGCCGATAATAGAAGAAATCATGCCAGGATTAATGATACTAAATGGGTACTCAGTATCAATTTCAGTGGTCAATGAGGATTTAACGCTCAATGGTACATTTGTTGTCAAATTCCATAATAGTACTATTATTAGTGGGGATCAAACCTATTCTAGTCAAGAGAAGACAATGGCTTGGCCATTGCCAGCTTTAGTCCAATCCTCAAGTATTGAAACCGCATATGAAGAAATGCTATTTTTAAAAATGCTCGCTGAGTTGCATCTCAAAAACTTAGATGACATTCGCAATCTGACTCAAAGAAACCAAACTTTTAACCTCCTCAGGTGTTATCGTACCCGTAATACTATTACTGACTTTGTTATGGGTTACAGTAAAAAAAGTTTTGGCAAGAAGGGAAATATTGAGAATAGAAACTGTCCATGTCCAGTCTGTTGAATATCAAAATCGGGATCTATCCAACGCGGAAGTTGGAATTTAAAAAAAGGAAGAGTTAAGGACACAAAACTTTAAAATAACATTTCCCAACAACTCAAAAAAAATTCGTTGAAGTCAGGAAATGCTATTTTTTATTTTTCACACACTTCTGTACTTGTACTCAAAAGTGTGCTTGTTCGCTTTTATCTGTGTGATCCTATTGCAAAATATTTCTCACTGAATAAAAGCTGACGATATGTCTGTGCAAATTATTTTCTTTTACTGGTTTCCAAGAATTATTGTCAACTTATTTAAACTATTTTATTTTTCATTTATTCAATGGCAAGAATTATTATTAGCTTACCTTTACATTAAATTCGTATAAAAAGAAAAGAAACAATAAAAAACAGTCAGTTATTATCAAACCATCAAACGTACGAGTTTCAATTAATATAAACTAAATTAACTTATATAGTCCTAAGCGAACACATTTCAAATTAGTATGAAACCATTACTAGACCGAAGAAGACCTTACAAATCTTCTTTAATCTTAAGTATAAAATCATTACTCACCAGGAGAAGAAATTACTACCCTTCTCCAAACTTGAGTCGGAATAAATCTACTCAACAGAACATTTATGTAAAGAACATTTTACACCCGCCCTGAACTCCCTTACTTTCAAATCACCAATGCAAAGCATTGCATGTATGGGAAAAACCTGAGTGTTGGTGAATTAAAAAATAAAATAAAATATAGATCGTATTTTCCCATCTTCCATCATATTCACTGGACTCCTTATTTGTCCTTATAGCTTGTAAAAAGCCGATCCGGTGCATTACTGTCAGAGTTTAGCACCTGTGGTGTGGACATGTTTTTATTCGAAGTAGCAACAGAACGGCGAGATGGTGAAGCTTATGGAGACATTTGCATCCTCGATCTTCGATTAAAGGGATCACTTGGTTGTGGTTTCTATTGGTGCTGCTAGTCGCATTATCTTTTGTTTCAGCCAAGCTTACTGGAGTAGCATTGCAGCCACTAGATAGAAGAAGCCTGTGTGCTCACGGCCGCTACGCCTGGGGTATTAGTACCTTGTGTGATAAGTTTAGTATTATTGTTTAAGAACTTTTCCATCTTTTGTTTTCTTCATCGGAGATCCTACCCCTAGCGTTCTTTGCCTACTGCCAGAACGATTGACTCAGCCACTCCTACCAGAAGGCTGGCTTTGACCAGAAAGCCGTCAAGTGTGGAAAAGTCGCTTCTGAATTTGGTGTTCCCTAGGGAACACCAGGAAGACGTCACACTCCTTAACCTCTCCTAAGTGCACTCCTGTCAGGGAAGCTTTTTTAACGGTAGCATTCCACTCGACATCGCAAGAACTTCGGCGGATAGCCGTCGTTCAGCTACCCGCCACCTGCAAGCCTTCGTAGTCGCTTGAGCTAGGCCATACGTTGGCCGCTGGTGTGGGACGGCTATCGGTAACGATCTTTATATACGAAACATTTGCTTGATTTTATATATGCGAAGTATTAAGTTAAGTACAACTCATGTTTTCTTGCAAAATTTCAGCCACCTAGCTTCAATAGTGCGACCTGTAGTTTCCTTTCCACCGACAGACAGGCGGACATGGCTAGATCAATTTAGAATTTTACGAAGACTTGGAATATACATACTCGTATATACTTTACGGGATCTCCGACCAGTATCTCAAGATGTTGCAAACGGAATGACAAAGTGATTATGTAAACATAAGGTGAAGAAGGTTCTTGTCTAAGCGGTATCTGCTTGGATGTCTTCGCAGTAGTCATCCCAACCACCATCTCATGGACAGGATGCCTCCGCCCAGGGAGATCTGAAATATTCTCCATGATCTTGATAGAGAGTGCCGTTAGATGATCGAAACTATCAGGCAGGTCTGGACACATTCACGCTGATGAAGTCGCAGCGTGGTTCTGGCTCAGCTGATATCTGGATGGTGCTGCCGCCTCAACTCATATTGGGCGCGAATTGGTGGTAACGTCTCGGACGTTTGTCCCATCTGCCAACAGGGACCGCATGATATGCTGCACCATCTTCAATTTCGACCAAGTCTACTCAACCCCAAGTGTCATTGTTCGTATCCAGTTTAACTGGCGTGGTTGCTTCACCTGGACGTCGAATCAGATCCCCCATAGACTAACATAACTTATAAAACATAATATATTGTTGTGACATCATCAACGAAGAACCCATTGCCAGGAGTAATTTTGTTTTATATGTACATACATATTCGTTTTATATTATGAGTATATCATTCTTTTAATTTTTCTTATGTATCACTGTATCCAATGTTTGAATTCCGTTAGTATAAGTTTTATTGCTACTGCGCAATTTGTATGTTCTATTTTTCGTTTAACGGTACAACTGGGTGGCAGGTTGTTTTCGTACTTCGATATTGTTTTATTGCGCAGCAAACATTGACCAATAGGATGCAAGCTTCTATTGTGTGCGATGTTTCTTCTTTCTAAACCCAACTGTTTGAGTTTTTGAGGGGAATGAGAATAAGCCGTGTTGAGCTCACACAGCACGGAGGTCAAGGAAAATAAGTTTACTAAACAAATATTTAATTTTAAACCTTTAAAATAATTTGTCGAGTGTTTTATTTTAAAATGCTATAACCTGACACAATTTTTCGATGATGGGTATAAAACACCATTTTCACTTTTATACTTAAATTCAATTAAAAACGAAAATGCAATTTAAGCCCTCCATAATTTGTATACGCTCACCCTACTGGATAACAGGGTATACATATATCATTTAGTAGGGTCAAAAAGTGTAACTCATCAAAAAAGCTTTTTACGAGTACATATACATATGTTTCGACAATTCCGTTTCATGACTTTTTAAGTCATTTGAGCCATGTCTGTTTGGTTCGCACGATAACTCGCGAAAGCAAGCTATCGCTTTTGAATTTTGCATATCGCAATATATATCCAAAATGCCTATGGGATTGAAAATGCCCACCTCTTGTGGTACCTCCCACACAAATGTGCCATTACGCCCACTTTTAGTATTCTTGTAATATCGTTAATACTCTTAACACGATCTTACTAAAAATCAATAATCAATACTTGGTTCCTTCCATGCAAATGCACCACTCTCCGCAGGTTTGGTATTATTGTAATATTTGTAATTATATTTACAGTGAAGGAATAGTCAACATTTACCTTACGATTTTGGCCATTAGGCAACTTAAATTAAAAAAAAAAAATTGGATATTTAAAGCAATAAAAACAAGTTTATTATAGAAAAAATTATGTGAAAAATATATATAGCATTACGAAGATTATTAATATAATGTAAAAATGGCAGATAAGTCTACATACAACGTGGCAGCTCCTGCAAAGTGGAAGCCCATTTTTATTTCATCGTTTTTAGTTTAGCCGTCTTTAGAAGCATTTTAGTGTGCAAAGTGTTCTCCAAAACTTGTTCTCTTTTAAACGTTTGTCTCTAAAAATGTAACATCAAAAGGAAACACAGATTTCCATTCGAAATCGATTCATAAAGCTTCGATAAGAAATAAAATCTTACATAGAAATCGCCAAAACTTGTAATTTAAGCAGTTCAACTGTACAAAATATAATAAGAAATTATAAGAATAATGGTACAACTGAAAATAAAGCGCGATCTGGCAGACCACTAAAGTTTGCCAGGCGAGATGTTAGCAGTATTCTCAAGAAAACAAGTGCTCCAAAATAGGTGGAACATCTGGCAAAATGTTAAGACAAGTCGTCCATCCGAAAACTGTACGAAATGTGCTACATGAGAATGGATTTAGAAGCAGAGTAGCACGGAAAAAAACGATAATTTCGGAGAAAATTGAAAACTTCGTCTAGAGTTTGCCCAATCACATATCGACAAGGAAATTGATTTTTGAAATCCCATTTTATTTACCGACGAAAGTAAATACAACATTTTTGGAAGTGGTGGCCGGTTTGGAGAAAAGTTTGGAGAAAACCGAACACAGCACTAGATCCCCAAAATATAATACATACAGTTAAACACAGTGGTGGCAGTGTAATGGTATGGGGTGCAATTAGTGCTTCTGGAGTGGGGAATATAGTTTTTATAGATACCAATATGGACAGATATTTATGTTAGTAGTGCGATTTTGTAACTTTAAACAATAACAAGAATTGCTAAAGTTTTCAACATCTTTTGTTGTTTGCAGTAACGATTAGGTCATTCTGTAACTACTGCTTGACAACAGTAGACAACTTTTGGCTTCAGTAGGCAACTCTGGCGAACGAACTGTCAAAAAAGCGAAAAGTACAAAGAAGAATACGAAAAAAACAAATGAATACGCACCACAAAATGTTATGAACGTTTTATTTTGAAAATTAATTAGTTAAAATTTTTAGATTTGGATCACATATCTATGAGTAGAATAATATACATACAGTATATAAATTCGAATGCATTTTCATGTAATTTTCCTTTTACCATTTGCACATTGATATTTTGGGGCCAAAATGGAGACATGTTTACAATCGATAGCTCCGATAGTGCCTCCTACAAATGGTGAGGGTGCTGAAGCAAACACTGCTTTAGCCGCTTGGCGCTCCACTTGAGTCATTGGGAATCTCACCTTTGCAAAAAACATGGAGTCGTTTATTGCGTCCGTTACACGATGTATGTATATAACGTCTAATTGACTCATTGATAACCCCCATTGCTCTCCCATGGGCCGTTGGTAAAATCCTGTTGCAAAGAATCTCAAAGCAGATAGAACCTAGCAAAACAACGCTTCTAAGTTAATTCAAATATGACCGTTTTCACGATTTTACCTGTTTTTCAGTGGAAATTGCTGTAATTCTTGAACCTCTTAATTTGTCATCAAGCTGAAAAACAAGATTTTCAACTATGTGTGGAGATAATCTGTAGAGTTTCAGATATTCGGTTCCAGTCAATTCAAATGGGTTATCAAATATCGGAGCAAGCGCCTATCAACTGTTGGAACCCGATTTAATGATTCATTCCGCGACAAATTATATGCCAAATTTTCAAAAGACATTTTAAAAACGATTATAACAGTTTATCGAATTCTTAACAACACAAAATTTTTTGTCGTTTACTTAACAATAACAGCTGATTTTACAGAAACGACTGTCGTTAAAAATTTTACTGATTTTCAAAATCGTCAATTTTGTTGTTATCCATTTTTAACCATTCCAATTATAGTTAAAAAAGTTACAGAATCGCACTACAGGCATGTTAGAAGAACATTTAAAGCCATTTGTGGAATATTTGGGTCTCGGAACTCAATGGATCTTCCAACAGGATAATGATCCGAAGCTTACTGCTCACGTAGTCCGGGACTGGCTTCTTTATTAAGCTCCAAGACAACTTAATTTACCTCCCCAGTAGCCGGACCTCAATCCCATAGAACATGTTTGGGATATTTTAGAACAAAAATTTAGAAAATATGACATTAGTAGCCGTCAAACCCTAAAAACAGCCCTAATTCGAGCATGGTCAGGAATAACGCCCGAATTAACTAGAAGTTTAGTGTCTTCGATACCTAGACGTCTAGCAGCTGTTATTGGCGCTAACGGTGGACCGACAAAATATTAAAAGTTAAAAAAAAATTATTGTAAAAAATTTAATTAATATATTCCTATGATATCTGTATGTAGACTTTTTTCCAATAAATTTTTAATTTTTTGTTTATGAAATATTTTTTTCTCTATGTGAGTAAACATATTTATTGATTACCTAACTATTCTCATAACCACTTTATATAATATAATATCGTCACTGCGTCAACAACAAATGGTTAGCTGTATGTTGACTTTATTCCTGCACTGCATACGATATAGATCAAAATCAAAACTTGGGATCACAGTTATAAGCTTAACTTGTTGGCAAATAATTAGATTCCTAGCCACGACCTTTATGGTACACAAATGACCCCGTTACAGTGCAGATTAAACCCCATACAACTTGTTTCCCCGTGGAAGCAAGTTATATTGCTACCTTCATAATATTTTTATAACTGCGTTAAGCGTGGGTGACACGCCCATTCTGGTACCTCCAGTGCAAATGACCATTCCTCCACTTTTGGTATTTGCATAATAATTTTAATCGATGTTCTTGGCTGTCTCGGATGAATAAAAATCGATGAACCCCGTTGTAAATAATAAAGGAAAATAAAAAAAAAAACATTTCCTGCATCATGTAAAGATTTTGGTTTATACATTCTTAATAGATGTACCCGAAGGGATAAGAATAAAAACCTCTCTTCTGTTAGTAGAGTAGGAAAATTTACCAATAACATATGTGCAGCGTCAAAGTTTATTTTAAAATTGGTACTTGAAAGCCAAATATGGTTCGACCATACGCCATTAAAACAAACTCTAAATGCTTCTATTTCAAGTATAAATACGCCCATGAATCTGCTGCCGAAGCACCAAACGACACATTTTCTGGGAACCCTCGAACAATCATCATCTAAGCGATTTAATAGAAATTATTAAAATATCAAGTCCATACAAACTGAAAGATACAAAATTAGTGAATGAGCAAATATGGTTCAATGCCAAATGGTATAATACCAGAAAAAGATCAATAATAAGTTAAAAAAAATACTCGTATAAGTATTTGAATACCAACCCATCTTTTAAAGAAATATACGAAAACAGTAAAAAAATACTGGTATAAGTATTTGAATACCAACCCCATCTTTTAAAGAAATATACGAAAACAGTAAATCAGAATACTATAGAAGCTTGGAAAATCGAATTAATTAAGTTCAAATAAATAAGATTGGTGGAAGGTGGTTAAACTTATTAAATCCAGCACAAACTTCAAGAAATATTCAGTATGCACCACCATTCTACCAAAACGAAGTACAAATTCATTGAACTTATAACGACGTCTTTTAATGCAATTTATGAAAATCCTAAATAAGTCGAGCCGTGTATAACCAGTATGATCTATCTAATTTTTAAGAAAGGCGACAAAAGTTAGACCTCAAATTATCATTTAACTCAAGACAATATGAATGGTTGAAGAAAGTGAATAGCACGACAGAATATCAAGCGGGATTTAGAGAAGGATATTCACCAAACTTCAAAACAGCGTTTGACAAAGTTGCAGGACAGCCGTTAATATATAAACTGTACTTATATAATGATGGAGTAATAAATAAATTCGTTAAAATGATCAAAACTATATACTCTTACACAAGATTTGCAAAATGGCGATGATTTCTCAGCGTAATTTAATACTACTTTCGGTGGAAAGTAAGGCTGCATCCTTTTATCAACGCTGTTTTCAATATGTTTTAATGATATATGTGGTAGCAGGAGCTATTAGCCGTATTTTTTTTTCAGGTTACTAAACAAGCTTTTGTATGGAAGCTACTTTGTTTTGTTTAATTTTTTTAAACAAAAAAAATATTTTGACGCAACATATGTTTTTTGTCATTGATACAGAAAGAAAATGAAAGAAAACTAAATATTGGGATAAATAAAAATTAAACAGCACATAGAACAACGAGTTTAAATAAATGACCTCAAGCCGAAAAATAATTTCATAAAAAGAAAACTATTTCCATAAATTGTATTGTGTCTTGTGAATGAGCTGATGATGATGAGCTGGAAGAGAATATAATGTCTTCAAGAAGGTCACAGTCGTTGTTGTGGAACAATTGTATAAATCAAAGTATCTGCGTCTGTATCAAATATTCTGTAAAACATTGAACAGGGATTAAACCGGCTCAAGACCTCTTGCTTCTATATTTAAATAGAACACAAGTTTTTAACAAAATGGCAAAGTGACATTGATTTTCGTGGCTGCACACTACTTTTATCATGATTTCGGGTCCGCGACAACCCTCTTCAGAAAGCCTTGTTGCAATTGTTGAAGTAAAACCGAACTCTATAAGGCCAGGCTCTCCACAAACGAATGAGAACTACTGTTGTAAACCTTACTTTTCAAGTTTTCTTCACACAATTGCCCACGAAAATACAACTCACTCTTGCCAGCTTTTATTTCGGTCTGTTGCTTTTACACATTGAACAGGGATTAAACCGGCTCAAGACCTCTTGCTTCTATATTTAAATAGAAGACAAGTTTTTAACAAAATGGCAAAGTGACATTGATTTTCGTGGCTGCACACTACTTTTATCATGATTTCGGGTCCGTGACAACCCTCTTCAGAAAGCTTTGCTGCAATTGTTGAAAGTAAAACCGAACTCTATAAGGCCAGGCTCTCCACAAACGAATGAGTACTACTGTTGTAAACCTTACTTTTCAAGTTTTCTTCACACAATTGCCCACGAAAATACAACTCACTCTTGCCAGCTCTAAAGAGACTCCACATCGAGAGCCATCAATAGATTTCTTTTACAACAACGTGTGTGTGTGTTGTAAAAAGAGTTTAGTTGACTATGTCAACTTGTGTGCCGTGCCGTGCATGTACGTATGTTTACATGCACGGCACGTTTGTTTTATTTCGGTCTGTTGCTTTTACACCAGTGCTGTGCAAATGGAAAAATGTAGTTGTTTAGTGAGAAAATGAGAACTGCACTGTGAGAAATGTAGAATGGGTTAATTGCAGTATTAGTATATATATGAATTTATTTTTTGTTTTGTGTAAAAAGTGAAGTATTGTCGGTAAAAATGAAAAAGTACTACAATGTTTTGAAGAAATAAAAATGAAACAAAAATAAAACTGTTGAAAGAAAAAAAAGTAATTCATTAGGGTGGTTTTTTCTTTCTATATAATATTTTTTATAAAATTTTAATGTGACAATTTTAATGTTTTGAGTAAAAAGTGAAGAACTATTGGAAAAAATTAAAGGTGTAGATTTTTATAAAATTCAATGATTTCGTTGTATATATTTACATATTTATATATCTTTGGTTTGATGAATTTATTATATAAAAGTGTTCCTTTTTTTTTAAAGATTTTTAGAATTCATGTGCTATAAAGTTTTCAATATTGATGCTTGCGTGACAATTGCGTATGAGTAAAATATTTTTTAAATTTGAAGAAGTTAATGAGTTGCGTTGTTTAGAACAAATAAATTTTAAATCAGAAAAAAATTTTTCACAAAGGTATGTTGTTGGAAAAAATGATAACACTTTTAGTGAAATTGATTTTAATTCAGGGTATATGGCGGGATCTAAATTTTTCCAAAACTCTATAACTTCCGTCCTGCTTGGTGCTTGCACTTCACTTCGAAGATTTATCAGTTCAACTTGTACTTGACACTTGTAGTTGCCAGCTTCACACAAAAACGGATTTTCGAAGAGATCCAGTAACGGTTTTATATTTTGAAGATCTTTGAATCTATCCTCAAAATTATAAAAAAATGGTATCAAATATATCTAAATGTTCATGGTGTTTAAAGTTTTTTTTGATGCCACATACTTGCAAAGTTTTGGGAAAATTTGAAAAATCGTTATCCTGGATCTGAAGTAGTAGCAAATATAATTCTGTTTTAAAATTGAAAACAGTTTTATACAAATTATATATATTTTTTCCCTTTCCTTGAAGCTCTAAATTAAATTTGTTAAGTAATAAAGTTGTATCTGCTAAAAAAGCGAGATCTAAAATGAATTCATCGTCTTTTAAGAAATAATAATACTCTTCTTCCATATTTTCAGTTAATAAAAACTCTGTAATGTCTTCTTTTAGGTCAAAAAGCCTATTAAGGCAATAACCACGGCTTAACCACCGGACTTCAGTGAACATTTTCAAATCACTATGGGAAGCATTCTTATTTTTTAAAAATGTTTTAAACTTCCTGTGGGTAACTGAGTGATGTCCACCGCGTACGTTGTTAATTATTTTCTCCGCAGTTTTCATGGCAGAGCAGTCAGATAGGAATTTTGACGCGAGAGCGGCTTGGTGGATAATGCAGTGAAAATTTTCAATTACAAAGCCATGTCTTTTTAATTGTCCAACTAATCCTTTGTTTTTTCCTGTCATGACGTTTGCCCCGTCCGTACAGACGCCAGTTAGTTTTTTAGGATCTACAATAGATAATAATTTATCGTAGACAACATCGAAAAGCACTTTCCCTGTCACATTTCCGTAAAATGTTTTAAGGGAAAACATTGTTTCAAAAACATTTGATTTTATCAACACACCGAATGCAAATAAGTAGTTGGCACAGATCATTAATGTCTGTGCTTTCGTCCAGGCAAAAAGAAAAAAAAACACAATTTTGAAGAGTTTGCCTAATGACAGACTGGACATATTCTCCCATTTGCATAGTACGTCTGACTAAGGTGAAACGGGACAAGGGAATGGATTTTATTAAAGTTGTATTGTAGTTAAGCTTTTCAAATACTTCTTTCAAAATATTTGCAACAAATTTTCCATCACTAAACGGTCTGCCTTGTTTAACTATGTTTAAGCTTATTAAGCTTGATAAATCTCTTTTTAATTCTGTATTTGTCGATCTTGGTTTATTGGTTTCCAAATTGATCAACCATTCTTTTGACTTCTCAACAAAAAGTTGTTTGTTGGATTCAAACAGCTTTTCCTTTTCATTTAATTTACTAGTCTCGCTATGAAAACAATTCAAATGTCGTTTACAAACAAATAAATTATTTTCCTTAAATGTTTGATAGCATATAACGCATTGGGGATTACCAAACGCATTTATTATCATAAAACATTTGTCCATTATTTTTTTCAGTGCTTTCAAAAAGAATCTGCAAAAAACTGCGTACACCCGCTATACAAGTTCATTCGTCGGCGTTTCACTGACGACTGAAGCAAGAGCGTAAGAATACATGTGAATTGAGCGACCACAATTGTGCAATGAAATGAACAGCACTGTTTTACACATTGAACAGGGATTAAACCGGCTCAAGACCTCTTGCTTCTATATTTAAATAGAAGACAAGTTTTTAACAAAATGGCAAAGTGCCGTGCTCTTTTTACAACACACACACACGTTTTACAACACACATACACGTTGTTGTAAAAGAAATCTATTGATGGCTCTCGATGTGGAGTCTCTTTAGAGCTGGCAAGAGTGAGTTGTATTTTCGTGGGCAATTGTGTGAAGAAAACTTGAAAAGTAAGGTTTACAACAGTAGTACTCATTCGTTTGTGGAGAGCCTGGCCTTATAGAGTTCGGTTTTACTTTCATTTATGAGTCATTTCCTAAGCGATATACTCGTAAATGTTTAAGTTTTCCACGATTTTAGTACCAGGCTTTAAATACATATAAAATAATTATGGTTCTTACTTGTCTTTGTCTGGAGTTCACGTTTAATGCTGTACTGAACGAAATAAAATTTGTCAATAAAATTTCTACAAACAAAAAACTATCTACACGAAGTAACTCAATTGGGTTTTCACAATTTGCTGTACCTTTTTTTGTTTGTAAACAAACTTTTTTGGGCTTATACTGCCATCTGATTTAAAATGTTGTGGAATGTTGCCAGAATACCATATTGCTAATTAACTAGGTAACTAAGCTAGTTACCTGAAAAGAACACGGCTCATATCAGTAAAATAAATGTCAGAATATTGATGTATGCGGATGATATTGTGCTCCTGGCAGATGATAAATCATTGATGCAAAGGATGATTGTTGAATTATAATTTAATTTTAAAATGAGGGACCTAGAAGTAAATTCAACAAAATCCGAAATGATCATATATTGCAGAGGAGGAAAAATATCCCAACACAAAAGTGGCTATTTAATGAGGTCAAATAAGGATTGTAAATAACTACACTTACACTTACGCAAAAAATATCATTTACCAAACACGTCGAAAAAAGAAGCGCTTTAGCAAATCTTACATGGCAAAACTTCATAGCGAAGATAGAAATCTCCTTAATAGCTGAATGGAATCTTTTCTAAACCGTATGCAGAACAATACAGTCTTATGGTGCACAAATTTGGGAATTCGACCCTTCGAAGAAGTAGACAAACTTCGACGATTTTCCATAAAGGGGTTTTAAAATTAACATCTTTCACACCAACATATGTCTTATTGCTTGAATTAGTATACTGATCATAAATTAGTGCGCTTGACAGCTAACCATTTCGTATGTTCTATCTCAATATAAAAACCACCCTTACTTAAGCAGAGCAAAATTTAGGTCACTTATACACTTTAGACAAAAGTCTAAAATATATAATAAAAACACTTTTTGACTTTAACAATACCTGCCTACCAACTAAACTAACAATATTACATATAGAAGTGGAGTTATTCTAATACAAAACGCATAAAAAACCTAGCAATGGAAGTCGGTACAAATCAAATTACCCAATGTGTGACCAGGCAAGAATGGGAGAAGCTGAGGGCTGATATAATTGAGAGTAAGAGCCGAACTTTTGTACCTAAACGGAGCTCGCTTTGATAAACAACTGTCGTGCCGTTGCTCTATATGCAACTTAAAAAATAGAGAGAGTATTGCACAATTTATGACTTAATGTCCAGTTTTAAGTCTTTACGACAAGAATCTTTTGGAAGAAACTTTTAAACAGAATTTTAGCTAATAAATATCCTATACCACCTAAATGATAATCGCAAAGAACTGTACGTTTACATTGTAGATGCATTAGACTATAGAAAATACCTAATATCTGAATTTAATTATTAAATTACTTTCTTCTATAAATATAAAACCACTTTAGTATTTTTTTGATATATATGCTTTATTTAAATTATTGAATCTGATCCATACGAGCTTAATAATAAGTATACGAATCTTAAGTATATTTTGCTCATTGGCAGGAATTTGCACTAATTTGGTAAAAAATAGTATATAATTGGTATGGATCACATGTCCGAGAATTTTAAACCTGGCTTGGCTTAATCCTCGTGATAAAGGGCCCTTACAGTCATTTACAGAGTGTTCGCGATATTAAGTAGAGTGAAAAACTCAAGTTATGTATGTATAACGGATAACTCTAGAATTTAGGTTTTTCGTGTTGACAGGATCACGTATGAGAGCATTTAAGCCACGTGACGTAGAAAAAGAATTCTACACAGTCTTTTTTTAATTTAATCGTTCGCGATTGGTATTGACTGTTTTAAGGATCACGTATAAGAGCATTTAAGCCACATGACGTAGAAAACAAAATTCGACACAGTCTTTCGGGCGCGTGTGTTCGCGATTACTGTTACGGGTGAAGCACAAGTGTAAATAAGAAAACACGGCGTTCGTTTCTCCGAAGTCTTAAAGAGCTTGGACTGCACACTAATTGTCTAGCAAATATGTTATCATGACGCTCGAGCTTCTCTTTGTGCTTTATATTGATTTTTTGAATTGCCTCTTTAACGAGAGGTATTTTTCAGTCTCGTATAACCAGATAGGTTTGATTGCACTGATGTATAGCATGACCTTTTATTCAAGGCTTAGTTTTGAGTTCGCGTTAAGTAGCTAGTGAAGTTGATGGACCTTAAGTCTCAGTTGAGTCTTCTTGGCTTCGATATGACTTCTCCAGGTAAGGCGACAATCCAGGCGGATTCCAAGGTATGTAACATTATCAGATTGAGAAAAAGGGATATTGTTTATTGTCAATGTCGGAGAAGTGCTAAAATTCAGTGTGAAAGTTACGTGAGTGTATTTAGCCTCATTGACTTTTATTCTCCTGTCAAAGAGCCAAGATTCTACTCGTCTGAGATGTACACCTACGCGGAATGAGTTAAATAACTTTGCCAGAAACTTCACAGCAATATAGGGAAGTTCCTAGATAATTTTAGGCGTGATACGAGGGCTATATATATTTCCGGCCTAATAATGAAAATGCGAATATTTATCATCAACAATAGTTTTTATTGTTTTACAAAGTATTCTTCAAACCAATTGTCGAAGCACTTTGTCCACTCCGATTGATACACCTCCAAAACATGGATCTTGACCGCTTCAACAGCATCTTCTGGCAACGAAAATCGTTGACCACGCATTTTTTTCTTGATGTGCGGGAATAAAAAGAAGTCATTCGGTGCCAAGTCAGGGCTGTACGGCGGATGACCCATCAATTTGACGTTTTGGCCGGTGAAAAAGGGCGCTGGTTTGAGCCGATGTGTGACAGCTCGCATTGTCATGCTCACATTCGTCTTTCCTTGTTCGTTTTTCGAATTTCTTCGAAGACTGCAGTCAAACAAATTGTGGTGTACCACTTAGAACTGACGAACCTACGTTGCTCAAGCGGAACAGTCGCCACAACTTTTGTTGGATTTGGCTCGTCTTCGAAGACCCACACGGTCAATTGCTGTTTTGTTTTGGGCTCATACGCACAGATCCATGATTCGTCACCTGTGACGATTTTATTAACGTCTTTTGAAGCACCGTGATCGTATTTTTTCAAAATTTCTTTGCACCAATCGACACGAGCCTTTTTTTGAGCGATTGTCAAATTTTGCGGGATCGAACGAGAACAAACCTATTTTACGGCCGGGTGTTCATGCAATATCGAATGCATGCTGGTGGATTAATGTCCAAAGTCAGGGCAAGTACTAGCAGATAAGTTAGATTTACCAATTCCTCTTATTATACCGAAGTCTATAAAGTCAGGCTTTTTGTTAATATCAGAAGGCCAATATGTAGGCTGACTCGGCGATATAAAGTTCAATTTATTTTGACGTCGCATTAGATATTTATGCAGCTGGTTTCCCATAGGGTTTGCTAAACGGGATCCGCAGTGCGTATGTTTGACATTGTAGTCACCAGCAGCAAAAAGGTGCGTCCGATACCATTGAAAAGTTTTGATATGGCGAACCACGGGGGAAATATATTGCCCAAATGGTAAGAAAAAAACCTTGAATCTGGATACGAATTGTTGTCGCCTGAGGGTAGTTTTGTGAGATGTCTTCAGCGATTTCATGTTTTATTCATTTCCGTATTAGGATACCAGTACCCTCATGTGCTTTTCCGTCGGGGTGGTGAGTACCACAAAATCTAAAATTAGGTATCTGAAAATTGTATTTGTCTTTAAACTGCGTTTCCGATAGTAACATTATATCAATATTCTGACAATCTAGGTACTCTGTCAGTTCGTGTCTATGTGGGTTCACACCATTAGCGTTCCATGTACACATCTTAAGAGGGCCTATTTTAAGTATACTACTATTAAAATCCTCGACTTACGACATATTTTTTGTATGTTCTATTTACATTCATTTATTATTAAAATTGTAAACTTTTTGATAAATTTTGATACTATTCATACGATTCTAAAAATTTGTGATTAGCATATCGAATATAAATTAGAACGCTGTACTATTCGACCGCAGGTTGAAACCCACATAACTTTTGTAATGCACGATTTCTGTTGAATTTTGTTTCCTTCAATATACTTATTTCATCTCTGTATACGCATAAGAAAAGAGTTTATGCCATGCCTCATTCTAGCACCTCCAAACCAAGCGGCCGGTCCGGATTGACCCTAAGCGCAATTCTTCGGCCAAGGCTGTCAACCCGGTACACAGTTGCCGCTACAATAACAACAGCCTTTTACGAAATTTCAATAAAATCGGCACACTCAGGCAATAGAGGACTGGACGTAGGAAAATATAAAATCCATACATGAGTGAGGGTGTATGTAAGTCGGATAAACGACTGAAGTTTTTTTACTTGGTTTTCTTATCAGTCGATTAATAGCATATATAAAAGGACTACGTCTCACGTGTAAAATTAAAAGGACGCGTACAAGTATTCCAACTCAATTAAATGATATGGACTTTTGACCACCATGTTGAGAATTAGCCACTGTGCGCCGTGATCATATGACTACAACTTTCTTTATCATCTGCAGTAACTAGTCTTTTTATACCCTGCGGGTGGTATACTAAAGTTTTAATTTTGTTGTCAACACCACGAAATATTGATCGTAGACCTCAGGGGAAAAAAGTTTTCCTTTAAGAGATTCAAGGTACCTCGGTAAAAAGTACACTTTTTGAGCATTTGCGTAACAATCATATTTTTTTTGACATATTGGCTCATGTGGCTGAGTTTTGGCTGAGATTGAGTTGGACGCATGAGCCGAAAGGGACAAAAAAACGGAACATCTTTTTGCGCTTTAGCAGCGTAGGGAAGGTGGAGGGTACATAAGGTTCGGTCTATTTTGACATTGACATAATTGACATTTATACTTCAACTGAAGTCTTGATGATTTAAATAAAATGTATGTCTATATAAAAGATTAGTCTAGTCTAGAGAACTGCAACCAAATTGCATCCTATAAATTTGCACATATATATAACGCGATCCATTTCAAGGGTTCCTACTTTTTTTAAAGAAAAAAACACAGAAAATTCAAATTATCATTTGAAAGAACATTTTTTGGCATTTATTTTTTGAAGTTTATGCCTATCAAATGTTGGCCGCGGCTATGTCTCAGATGGTCCATCCGTTGAGTCCAATTTTCGATGACTCGTTCGAGTATTTCAACTGGCGAATGACACTCGTGATGTTTTGCTCCAATGCCTGAATCGAAGCAGGCTTGTTCTCATAAACTTTAGACTTTACATATCCCACAGGAAAAAGTCTACCGGTGAGATATCACACGATCTTGGTGGCCAATCGACCGGCCCAAAACGTGAAATTATCTGATCACCAAAGTGTTCTCCCAATAAATCCATTAATTGATGCGATGTGTGGAAAGTGGCGACGTCTTGTTGAAACCAAATGTCGCCGAGGTCACGAGCTTCAATTTCAGGCATCAAATAGTCGGTTATCATGGCACGAAAAAATCGCCATTGACGGTTACGTTCTCACTGGCATCATTTTTGAAGAAATATGGACCGATGATTCCACCGGCCCACAAACCACACCAAACCGTTGTTTTTTCTGGATGAAGTGGCAGCTCTTGAACTTCTTCTGATTGCTCTTCGTCCCAAATGCGGCAATTTATTAATCCAGAAGTGGGCCTCATCGCTGAACAAAATTTGGCTCGGAAACGTCGGATCTTCTGGAGCTTTTCAAAAGCCCATGGAGCGAAGCGACGTCGCTTGGGAACGTCGGGCGGCTTCAGTTTAAGATCTCGCTTTCAATTTAAGATCTCGACGTCGTTCTCAAGTCGTTCCATACGTCAGTCCGAGTTGCTGCGAACGGCGCCGAATCGACTCTCCACGGTCTTGTCGTACACTCTCAGCTACGGCCGCTACATTTTCTTCACAGCGTGCTGGACGTGGTATATTCGATCGAATATTATCCAATAATGAATGCTGGGTCTCAAGATGGGTGATGGTGTTGCAATAGTACGCTCAGTAGGCCGATTATGTTGACCATAAGTTGAACGAAGTGCACGAAACACATACCTCACAGAACGTGAATTTTCGTAATAAAGTTGAACGATTTGTAAACGTTGTTCAGGCGTAAGTCTTTCCATGATGAATTGCCAAGCAATACTTAACAAAAATAACATGACAGCATGACCCACACGTGATCTGTCAAAAAAAGGGTATTGAAAAAAGTATCTCTACTTGGATCACCCATTATGTACTTTTATATGAAGTTTCCTAACGATTCGAAACGCTTTACACTAAGAAATTGTAAGATCCACCGCACAAAATCTACTGAAAGTAAACCAAAAATGAGTCCAAATGAATCCATATATAAAGGGAGTATTGACTGATACGTGCGAACATGTAGAATGCAATACTTTACAAAATTCTTAAAACTCAACTGTAATCTTGCTTATAATCTAACAATAAAATAATTTGTTATCTTTCTAGTTCTTTTGGAGACGGAGAACTTTGATCGCTAAGCCGTTACTAAGGGAAGGCAATATTGGAGCAATCATATTGGAAAACCCATTTTATGGTTCCCGAAAGCCAGATAACCAAGTGTAATGTATTGAAACATATTACAAATTTAATTTATAAAACAAGATAACCAAGTGTAACGTATTGAAACATATTACAAATTTAATTTATAAAACAAGTGCAAGGTTAGTTTAAAAAGCAGGAAATTCCACAAGATGACTGAACGCACAACCTACTTAGTTACACCCCTTCCCATTTTTATTAAGAAAAAAGCGGAGAACTTTTCTTAAATATGTGAGTTGTGTACTATATGTCCCATGCATGCGCTCCTTTTCATTTGCACCGTGGCAACTACAGTACCTCGTCTTTCGAATTTTAAGAGTTTCCTTGCCCCTTTGCCGACAAGAAAGACCGGAATATGTTGCAGTAATAAATTAAGTTCGATTGTATTTTTTATTTCTACGATCAGATTGTGTGTGTCTGGTGTTGTTGGCAAATGCAAACCATTTTTATTTTTATTAAAAGCAAAGAATGGAGTTAAAACTATTATATCTAAAAACTAAAAAAATAAGGCACACTTATACTAATAAAATAAAACGTAATAAGCATATAGACCGTTCCATGTAAATAAAAAGCTTTCGATGTATCGATTGTATTTTGTTGTGAACCGAACAATTTTTTTTTAGTGTGAATCATTTCAAATGTTTGATGGTTGACAATTTTGATTTAGCTGGAAAAGTTTTAAGATATCTTGTAACTGGGCTTCAAATATCTGGATAATTCAGCAAATCCGTAAATCGTGGTACTTTATTTGTTTGTGGTGGTCCTGCACAGTAAGGAGGTTCGAATTTTATAATTAATTTTACTTTTAATTATAATGGTGGGCGACAAAGCCAACTTCAACGTCGTTTATCTAAGGCCAGGTCGCCTAACACTTGTTAGCCGTGCGTCCGATACCATTGAAAAGTTTTGATATGGCGAACCACGGGGGAAATATATTGCCCAAATGGTAAGAAAAAAACCTTGAATCTGGATACGAATTGTTGTCGCCTGAGGGTAGTTTTGTGAGATGTCTTCAGCGATTTCATGTTTTATTCATTTCCGTATTAGGATACCAGTACCCTCATGAGCTTTTCCGTCGGGGTGGTGAGTACCACAAAATCTAAAATTAGGTATCTGAAAATTGTATTTGTCTTTAAACTGCGTTTCCGATAGTAACATTATATCAATATTCTGACAATCTAGGTACTCTGTCAGTTCGTGTCTATGTGGGTTCACACCATTAGCGTTCCATGTACACATCTTAAGAGGGCCTATTTTAAGTATACTACTATTAAAATCCTCGACTCACGACATATTTTTTGTATGTTCTATTTACATTCATTTATTATTAAAATTGTAAACTTTTTGATAAATTTTGATACTATTCATACGATTCTAAAAATTTGTGATTAGCATATCGAATATAAATTAGAACGCTGTACTATTCGACCGCAGGTTGAAACCCACATAACTTTTGTAATGCACGATTTCTGTTGAATTTTGTTTCCTTCAATATACTTATTTCATCTCTGTATACGCATAAGAAAAGAGTTTATGCCATGCCTCATTCTAGCACCTCCAAACCAAGCGGCCGGTCCGGATTGACCCTAAGCGCAATTCTTCGGCCAAGGCTGTCAACCCGGTACACAGTTGCCGCTACTATAACAACAGCCTTTTACGAAATTTCAATAAAATCGGCACACTCAGGCAATAGAGGACTGGACGTAGGAAAATATAAAATCCATACATGAGTGAGGGTGTATGTAAGTCGGATAAACGACTGAAGTTTTTTTACTTGGTTTTCTTATCAGTAGATTAATAGCATATATAAAAGGACTATGTCTCACGTGTAAAATTAAAAGGACGCGTACAAGTATTCCAACTCAATTAAATGATATGGACTTTTGACCGCCATGTTGAGAATTAGCCACTGTGCGCCGCAATGGCAACTACAATACCTCGTCTTTCGAATTTTAAGAGTTTCCTTGCCCCTTTGCCGACAAGAAAGACCGAAATATGTTCAGTAATAAATTAAGTTCGATTGTATTTTTTATTTCTACGATCAGATTGTGTGTGTCTGGTGTTGTTGGCAAATGCAAACCATTTTTATTTTTATTGAAAGCAAAGAATGGAGTTAAAACTATTATATCTAAAAACTAAAAAAATAAGGCACACTTATACTAATAAAATAAAACGTAATAAGCATATAGACCGTTCCATGTAAATAAAAAGCTTTCGATGTATCGATTGTATTTTGTTGTGAACCGAACAATTTTTTTTTAGTGTGAATCATTTCAAATGTTTGATAGTTGACAATTTTGATTTAGCTGGAAAAGTTTTAAGATATCTTGTAACTGGGCTTCAAATATCTGGATAATTCAGCAAATCCGTAAATCGTGGTACTTTATTTGTTTGTGGTGGTCCTGCACAGTAAGGAGGTTCGAATTTTATAATTAATTTTACTTTTAATTATAATGGTGGGCGACAAAGCCAACTTCAACGTCGTTTATCTAAGGCCAGGTCGCCTAACACTTGTTAGCCGTTATTTTGACGGATATCAAACGACGTTGCCCAGGGGTTACAACGTGGACCGCAAGTTTACCGGGTTGCACTGCCCAGTAACTCTGCCTTACGACAAAAACCACAAACACTACATCTACTTATATATAGCATTTTCAGATTTAATGAAACTTTTCTCAAATTAAATGAAACCTTTTGATAACCAAATGAAACCTTCTCAAATTAAATAAATAATCGGTACATCAATTATCCCTTACGATTATACTTAGTAGGGGCATAAATACTGTTACACACGCGGTGTTCGCAAAGTATCTTTAAACAGTTTTATGCATCGGTAGACGAACATGCGGCTTATCCCTAGTGGCTGGAGCGTTTTGAAAATATCGCTTTTTTTCATTTCACACTTGAAAAGCGCTATTACAGCGATTATCTGACCACAGTTGAAACAATTTTAAAATCCCCTTACAGACTAACGCTATTAAGGTTAGCTTTCAAAACCCATATGCCACTAACGGGGTATGTTCAGTTCTACTATTGAAATGGGTGTGTTCAATGTTGTAACAGTATTTATGTCCCTACTAAGTGCAAGTAAAGTACGTAATAGCATATAACAGTTAATTTAATTTTGATAAAAATAAAAAAAAACATTTATGTATCTAGGTTATGATAACAATAAATATTTATTTTTACATATAAAGGAAGACACATAGTTTGCTACATGAAAAATTTATTATTGGAGGTTTTGAGTTACTCGATATTCCCAGATTTTATTATGTCTGAGCACAGTTCTGCAAAAACGCGGAAAAATCAAAAAAAATTACAAACTTTGAGACAACGCAAAAATTGAATTAAGCAACATATGTTATCGATTATCTTTTGTCTAACGATGGAGAATTCTGTCTTCAACAATCGAGTAAAAAATAAGAATCGGATATCTCAATTTTCATTTTTCAATTAATCTCCGTTCTGGTGCCCAAATACCCCAACGTGCGTCGGTCAGAGCACGTTGGGGTAACGCAGATTGTTTTTCAGACAGTAATTTATATTGACCCAGGAACGTACGTTATTATGTGTTCCAGAACCTTGGAAAGCGAAGATAGTATTGCAATAGGATGATATTCATTGTTTTGCTTTAGGGAATGATTACAGCAACTTTTCATGTAGGAAAATAAACTTAGTAAGAACAGTTTTGAAGAAAAAAGTAATGTAGTGTAGCAACTTCGGAAGAATAATTTTAAAAAATTGTGGATTGAGTCCATCCGTGCCTACTGCATTTGATTTTATTCTGATAATGCTCTGCAGAACTTCAGCGTCGCCAATGCAGCGAAAATAAAAATTGGTACGGTCCCTATGTTTTCATATCGGTAGGTTGAGCTACATATACATGTACAAAGCTTTTATTTAATTCATTGACGTTGATATGGGATTTTTGTGTATCAGACCGATTTCAGTATATTCCAATGTTCCGAATTTCCTTCTATTTTGATTTGCTGGCATCAGCGGATCGGAATTTTTGTTCAAAGTACGAATACTTTGCTGTGTTATTAGCCTGACAACGGTCCTTCCAGCTGTTTTGAAGTTATCGTGGGGCGCTGGTGTTTTAAATCGTTTTCAACATTTATAAGCAAAATTATGTTCATCAATTATCCATTTAATTTCCAAGTTAAACCAGGGCGTTTGTTTATTTCTTATGGCTTTTGTTTATTCAGGTACACAGTTATCATATATCGCCCTAATATTACTTAAAAGGCAGTTGAGCTAATCGTCTGATAATCCACTTGTATATTACATTCCATTTTGTTTTGTTAACTAGTTGGGCTAGCAAGATCCAAATAATGTTTTTAAAGTCACGATATGTAAATGATTTATTTTTGGTGTACAATTGAAATCGCAGGTTAAAAAAATTATATCATGTTTAGAACATCTAGAAGCTTATAGCTGATCACTAACGAAGAAAACGTTCATTTAATAGGAGGTTAAACAGTTCCTTCAAAAGAATAAACCAGTGTGACACTTAATTTGGATTTGTTCTTTAACAAAACGCAGCAAATAAAAGGGTTTTCTCTTTAAATTTTAATTATATCTGAGAGCTTTTAAAAACACGTTGGTTCAATTTGCGACGGTTTATCGTTGTTATAGATAGAAGAATCAGAGGTAGTTCTATCCGTACAAACCTCGGATCTACTTATATATTGTAGAAACCAGTAGCATTAAAATTTATGGAAAAGAGCAAATTTAAGTGGTTTATCTTGTTGGTATTTATATTTACATTTTGATAGCTGATATTATTAGCAGACTCATTTAGATTTGAGGGATTATTTATCACGGGTAAATCAAAAACTGATGATTTGACAAGTTAGCACCTTTTGAACAATCATTTTTACTTTTCTTGTCGGCAATACCAATATCTTTGATAACATTCCAGGTTTTCTTAGTGCATACTGTTGTTTTTAAACGTTGCTCAAAATATTGAAATTTAGCTATTCTTATCTTGTTGTTAACATCTCTAAAAGAAGTTGAATCCTAATATGAGTTAATTCGTTTTTTAGCCAAATTGATTTTTGCAAGTCACTATTACCACCACAAATGATGGTCGTATGTCAAAACTTTCTTTCCAATGGAAAAGTTAGATGGGCCAGAAATATATATAGCAATCCTCGTAAAAATGTTTCAGTAAACCAAATCCAAAAGTACTATTATTGCATAAGATTCGTAACAATAACATTATTCTGAAAAACATATTTTCATTAATAAAAATTACAATCATATACTTATAGTATGACTGCCGTTATCATATTACTGTTAAAATTAAACCCAGAAATCAATACTTTTGTACCACTAACTATTTGTACTGTTATTACAACCATATTTTGATTTTTAAATTTGGCTTTAATACTATTGTTACATCTTAATAAAAATTAATTATTAATGAATTAAAAAACAATACAAATTCAATATACAATACAAACAATCCTGCGACTGCCGGTTCTATGTACCGGATTGACCCGAAACAAACACTCTTCACCTCAACAATATGTGTTTTTTGTTCGTCCATTTTTTCGTCGTGAGAGCAGCACTTCCCGGAATGCCTGCTCCGAATACTACTGGTCCGAGCCGGGTTCGAACAAAACCCCGGACCTTGGATTGTCAGAACCGTATACACCATCGTGCTACGTCTGTAAGGTGTAATCGTTGCATGGAGTGGTTGCACTTCAGGAGCTGTTCAGGTCTGAACCACATCAGGAAGTATAGCGAAGCGAACTTTGTTGCCTCATGCTGTATCAACGAAGTTAGCAGTGGGTCTCTGGATTTGGCGTTATCATCGTCGTCTAAATTTTCGTCGTCGTCGTCATCACCATCCAACTACGAGACTCCCCCCGCAGTCGCCCTCGCAACAGCAACAGTATCAACATATACAGCATCTTACACCACATATACAGCATCTTGACACTCCTGACAGTGCATCAATTTTGCAATTTAATTGCAATGGTCTACGCAACAAAATCAGTGAGGTAATAGAATTTATGAGTCGGAGAAATATTATGGCCGCTGCGATCCAACAAACAAAGCTGAATGCCACCTGAAGCTTGCACAGTTACAGCGTGCTACGTAAGGATCGCACCAGAAGTGGAGTGAAGCACTGCTCCTCCCTAGCCTGATCGAACACTTTCCTTGTGCTGCTCATCAGCATGGATTCCGCAAGCAGCACAGCAGAACAACTTCTTTACATGCGATCACCACATGTATAAGTCGCGGCCTTAACCAGAACAAGCCTAACGACAGGACGGTCCTCGTGACTCTTGACCTAACAAAAGCCTTAGACATGGTCAATCATGCCACTCTGTTCGAGGACATTAAAGAAACGTCCCTCCGTCCAGTTTGAAACGTTGGGTCGTAAACTATATCTATGGGCGCCAGTCATATGTAGAATTTAGAGACAGAAAGTTGAAGCCCCGTAGAGTTAAACAAGTAGTTCCCACACTGTTTACTGCATGGACCGCGAAGGTGCGGTTGTCACTCAATGTGAAAGTCGATGACGTCCCACTACCAACTACCCCAATATCCGTGGGGTCACATTGGAAAGCCTTTTTCGATCCTCTGCACATGCTACAGCTATCTGCGATAAACTCAAAAGTAGGAACAAGGTCCTCAAGTCACTTGCCGGCAGTACTTGGGGAGCCGACTAAGAAACCTTGTTGACCTCTTACAAAGCGATAGGTCGGTCTGTAGCAAACTACGCAGCACCTGTATGGTCGGCGAACGTGAGTACGACGCAGCGGAAGGAAATTCAGACTTGCCAGAATGCCGCCCTCAGAACACCAATAGGGTGTCTTCTGGGAACCATCTACATGAGGAGACGAAGCTCCTTACCGTGTGCAGGCACAAGTTTCTGCAGCCTAAGCAATACCTGCTAGGGTGTTTTCGCAGTAGTCACCACCTCTACGACAGGAGTGTTAGAGTGTTGTCACTGTTATTTGTATTTCCACTCTCTAAATTTAACTGTGTCATCTTTCGTGTAGAATGCACAATTACGATTGCTTGTCCATTTATTAGTAATACATTTTTAATAAAATTTTCCACATAAAGTGTAGCTCTCTTATTGGATGTCATTATTATTATTGGCTGTTTGGTCATACCAAATGTGCCGGCGTTTCTGCTCGTGCCGCTGATGAATTAGGCCAGAATAATGGATGCAGATGGTGTTGTCCGAATTGAACAAGAATCGATATTCAGTTTTACACATTGACGAAGTATCTAAGATGAGATTATAGTTTTTGGATATTCAGAAAACATTTTCTGAATTATTTAATAGACATCCGTTCTTGGATGAGTTTGTTTCTTCACAGACGATGACACCGACACCGCAGCGATGAAATCATTGAGCAAAAATTCTTCTAAGTCGACGCACAAGACATTTTGTGGTAAGTCATTACCTGCGACACCTGAACTTGAACTGGTAATGTCCTGCTGTAAATAAGCCGGAAGGGCCACCGGACTCAATTTCAGCATTGAAAGTATACCTTCAAACACCTGTTTCTAGTTGTCCTGCTATTGTCTGTAAGGTGTTTATTAACTTTGAGATCAGAGAGAGAGAGACCATTTATTTAAACGGTTTATTTTGCATGTTCGTTAGTTATTTCTCTGTTTGCCCCAATTGATAAAATTGAAAATTATATTATATAAGTCAAAAATAGAAGATGACCTTGACTCAATATTTATAAATTTAAATCATTTATCTTTCATTAAGATAAATGTTTTGGATGATGTTATCTCTGAGGTCGTTGACCCTGAATTTTGGACAGCTAGGGCGTTAGAGAAATTGAAGAAAAGAAAGAAGAAAAGAAAAACTACAAAAAACTTACTTAGGTTTACAATATAGGTTATCAAAACGTAAAAGTTTGAAATACTTAATAAAGTCGCTTTTTTGTTGATATCTATTAAATTTAATTCTGATATTGTGTTTTTTTTTTCAATTTTGAGGTTCTGTTTTAAAGTTACACGATTTATAGGGTAAATTAAACAATTTGGAAATTATTCGTTTGTGTTGCATTGGGAAATAAAAAATTTTTTCATACTGTATTTACATCCGTCAGCCGATTTCAATGTTTATAAGTATAAAGAGCATTTGAAGGATAATTGTATGTATGATTGAGTCTGATAATATTGGGAGACTTTAACCTATATTATGTATCTTGACATATGCTGCTTGATTTAGAAGCACTAACTTTACATTCTAACAGCGTTTGGTCCGCTAGACTATTGGCGAAAATGAATTTGTCTCAAATTAGTAATAATTTCAACCTGAATGGGAGGATTATTGATTTGACATTGACCAATGAAATACATTCATTTCCCAAAGGCATTCTACTTCCAATCCGAAGGAAAGACACTATCCTACTATTTGAATTTCATTGTTAGTTACATTACCTCACCAATCACCATCTTCACGTCCTTCTGGTGATACTTTCAGACTATACTTAGTAGGGACATAAATACTGTTACAACATTGAACACATCCATATCAATAGTAGAACTGAACATACCCCGTTAATGTCATATGGGGTTTGAAACCTAACCTCAATAGTGTTAGTCTGTAACGGGATTTTAAAATTGTTTCAACATTCATCATGGAGTGCTCAGATAATGAGAACCGTCTCGCTGTAATAGCGATTTTCAAGTGTGAAATGAAAAAAAGCGATATTTTCAAAACGCTCCGGCCACTAGGGATTAGCCACATGTTCGTCTACCGATGCATAACATTATTTGAGGGGACTGGAGATGTAAAAGACCGCCACCGGTCGGGCCGTCCACGATCTGTTTGAACACCGCATGTCATCAAAGCCGTTAAATCAAGAATTCACAGAAATCCGCTCCGAAAACAGAAAATCATGGCCCGTGAGATGAATATCAGGCAAAAGTCCATGAGTCGAATCTTAAAAAAGACTTGGGACTTGTTGCTTTCAAACGACATACCGGAAATTTATTGACTGCAGCTTTACAAAAATAGGATTAAAAAATGCAAACGTCTTTTGGTGAAGCACGCTGATAGCTTGCACAGAAAATTTTTTTTCACCGATGAAAAAATTTTTACCGTTCAGGAAAAATTTAACAAGCAAAGTGATAGAGTGTATGCGCGGTCATCTAAGGAAGCATCTGAACTGATCCCAAAGGTGGGAAAGGGTCATCACCCAGCTTCAGTCATGGTTTGGTGGGGTGTCTCTTACGATGGGGACACTGGCCTGCATTTCTGCGAACAAGGTGTCAAAACATCGACCAAAGTTTACCAAGAAACCGTTTTGGAAGCTGTTGTGAAGCCTCTTAGCAATTACCTGTTCCAAAACCAGCCATGGACTTTCCAGCAGGATTCTGCGCCGGCCCATAAGGCTAAAACGTCCCAGGCCTGGCTTCGAAACAATTTGCCAGCGTTCATTTCCTCTGAAGAATGGCGCTCAGGCAGTCCAGATTTAAACCCATTGGATTACGAATTATGGACGGTTTTAGAGGACAAGGTTTGTCACAAAAGATACCCCAACATTGGATCTCTAAAGACTACTTTGGTTCGAGCTGTGGCCAATTTTCAATTTTCCAATGGACGAGGTTCGTGCAGCTATTGACGATTGGCCAGTGCGTCTTAAGGCGCGTGTAAAGGCAAAAGGCGGACATTTCGAATAAGTAGATTCTTTTTGGATACAATATACATCAATAAATATATTAAAAAATATTTGGTCCAAAAACATTCAGTACTTTTTAATTTACAGCATAAAACGTGTGTAACAGTATTTATGTCCCTACTAAGTAGAAACCATTGTTGTAGAAAAAAACTACGCGTTGCACTTCTTAGGAGTTATGCAGAAAAAAAACAAAGAGTAAATCATTTAATAGGTTCAAAAGTACAGTTCTTACTGCTGATAATGGTAGATATTCCTTGGCCAGACAAAGCTACAATATCAAGTCTCGTTGACGCTTTAGGTCGTACTTGTCAAAAGTAAGAGACAATTTTAAAAAGGACCCTAAATCATTTTACATATTTTTTGTTTATTTAGAACGGCGTACTTCTTCTATGCCATAATAGTAAGATTTAATTGTGTTGAGTTCTCAGGTGATCAGTCAATTGCAAACTGTTCTGCATTTCGTACCCTACAGAATTTCTTCAGTAAATGAGATAGTTCCTCCTATTTTTGTTTTTTTTACTTATTGAATTAAAAGTTCTTTGCTAGCCTTTGTTCTGTTCGGTCGCAAACACTTCCCGCAAAGTATTTTTCTTCTATCAGTGCGTTGATTTTTGTTATAGCACACCATCAAGTGTCTCTACTTTCTTGCGAAATCAAGAGAGAATATACCGTACTTCCAAATTATTAAAAGAAGTGAATATGCCCCGCGCTGCCAAATCCTTGGAGCGCCTCAAGGGGAAACCTCATTTCAAAAAACCAAAAGCCCAAACAATGGGTTTTACCAAAGGCTCAATTGGAGCAACGTCATCCACTCACAACAGATATAGTGATCTTTCGAAAATTGAAGATATGGATGAAACCCCACCATCTAACATTAACACGAATGTTTCCTATAAGCCGCCACCGATTGTCACTGACGAAAAACTTCCACTCCGAGAAATTCAACACCTGCTGGGCAGCGATTGTGTTTTTAAGCGTACCTCCATCGGTATAAAAATATTTCCCCAAAGTAAAGACAAGTATGATTACTGTATAAAAACACTGAAAGAATCAAAAATAGAGTTCCATACATTTAATGCCAAGGAGGATAAACTCTACACAACCTTCATTTATGGTCTCCCCCGGATTAACCCCGAAGATATTACCAGCGAACTAAAAAATAACAACGTATCGCCCGTGTCTGTCGTAGAGATAAATACACGATTCAGTTCTGATAACGACGCGGTATATAAGGTCCAATTTGCTCGCAAATATTTTACGCCCAACTCACTAAGAAACATCAATACAATTTCCAACGTTATTATATAGCAAAAACCAAAACAAAATAACAAACCAACTCAATGTTGGAATTGTTTAATGTACGGTCATGGTGGACAACACTGCAACCGTCTACCAGCCTGCATGACTTGTGCAAATCGTCACCCAACTGGAGAGTGCCCGTTTACAAAAAACAATAAGAAGCCAGCAGCGTTCACGTGCTTCAATTGTAAAAAAAAGTGGAAACGAGAGAACCGACCACTCAGCAAACGACGCACACTGTGTCCGCTGCGGCAATAAATCATTTTGGACCTGCTCTTCGATTTTGATGATTTTTGCACAGATGGCTAAAAACTATCTAAAGGTCATGTGTGTAAAATTTTATGCAAATATCTCCATTGGTTTTCTGTCCCGAGCAGCGCAAAGTTGACATATGTAAACAAGTCTCAAATGGGTTAGTTTTCTATGTCATATTTAATACCTTGTTACTTATAAACTATACACCGAGGGTACCTTATAGAAATTTTTTTCACTTGAAATAGGCATCAAGCATTATGTAAATTAAAAAAAAAAAATAAAAATTGAAAAAAAAAATATTTTTTTTTTTATTTTGGGCCAAAAAAAAATAAACATTTATGATTTTCCGTTAGACTTTTAGTTGTGTGCGAAGCAGTGCGAAACATGGAGTCCTATACCAAATTAAAGCTGAGGGTCTCAGCTAACAGATTCCAAAAAAAATTGTGCCCAAATTTGCCCGCGGCCAAAAAAACAATGGAAAACCAAAAAATTACAGTAAAAAATATGCGTTATGCGTTATTTTACGCGTGCATAAACAACTGCGCACTCTTTCTTTCGTTACTGCTTGTTGTTGTTTTGCCTGTGTGCATGTCTATTACTATAAATAGTATATTTGTAAGATAATTGTGTATAAAGTGCTCGTACACTGAAATTCAAATCATATCAGTTATTATTTTTTTTTAAATAAATTTTTACATACCATAATGAAAACTTCAGCATGAGTTGGGCTCGAACTCCAGATGTTCGCACACCAGCCGCCAACTCTATCCACTGAGCTATTAAAGACGTTGGGATTGAATGAATAATAACGTCACTTATTATTACACGCAATGTGTAGAGTCTTTTAAAATTGTAGCAGTTCATATAGTCATTCTAAAAATAGAACCTATGTTGATGTGCATTTTATTTTTGTAAAGTTTTGTAAAATTAAAAAAATATAACGCTATATTTCTTACAACAACAACAATCATTGATCATTGGTGGCATCGATTTTGTCATTTGTTTATGCTCTTTACTTCTTTGTCATTCCCAGTTGTAGTTGGAAAAGTAATAAGTGAGTGTTTATTAAGCAATTAAAGCAAATTTCTTAAAAACAATGGAAAAGTCAAAAATATCTTTCAGAACGCTTTCGGAAATTGTTGTTAAATGTAAAAAAGATATTGATCTTATAATTGGTGAAGTTTTCGTGAATTATAAAAGCGCGTCTGAGATAAATCAAGAAAAGTTCAGTCGGTTTTTGAAACAAACATTCATGCCTCAATTTTTAAAGAAGTGGAACAAGAGTCATCGTACTTCGTCAAGATTTTATAGTGATAACGAAGAATGGCAACACACTCTTATACGTTGACTGATGAAGTAGTGGATGATACAGTGGATGACGAAGAGCAAACCCAGTCTACTCCTGGTAAACGTGGTCGTCCAACGAAAACCTTTGAGGAGAGCAATGAAAGAACGAAAAGGAAAAAGCTGACTACATTTTGTGAAGAAAACTCTGAAGATATCATATTATCTGCTGCCAAAAAAATTGGAGACAAAAATGAAGTCCAAAAATGTTTTAGTCCTGAAAAAGCACTTAGTCTAATTGTTGATGCTTCATTGACAATACACCAGTATGAAATACTGCGAAGATCAGCAAAAGATATTGGTTGTAATATATATCCAAGCTACAAAAAAGTTTTGGCGGCCAAAAAAACGTGTTATCCAGCAAACGTAATAGTAGAGGAAAATTTAAGCAAAGTTAGTTTGCAGGAGCTTTTGGATCACACGGCAGTTAGACTGATGAAGTCAAAATCCGAAAATGAAGTAGCATCATTTCCAAAATATATGCAACTCATGAGTAAATGGGGATGTGATGGCTCATCAGGACATTCAGAGTATCACCAAAACTTTCCGAATGAGACTTTCTCAGACAAAAGTTTGTTCTTGACGTCACTTGTGCCATTGGTAATGACTGAACGGAACGATGAGTCAAAAGTTTTGTGGAAAAATTTAGAGCCATCTTCAACGAAACATTGCAGGCCGTTAAAATTTGAATTTGTTAAGGAGACAGCAAGCGTAATAAATGAAGAAGTTAACCGAGTAAACCATGAAATAAATAATTTTACAAATTCAATTATTGAAGTTCAGCATCGCGACAGTCGTTCATACGCCGGAGTATTGAGAAATGAGTGTAACGATCTTTTTAATATTGACGAGCTCTTCAATATCTTTACATCTGCCCTTGATGAATTAGGTAGGTGTACAACAAAAATTCAGCAAATGCATGTAGTTATGTCTCTCTTAAAATAGGCCCATGACATCCGATAATTTAATAGAACTCAACGTGTTCCATTGGAATGCCAATGGTATAACCACTCACTCTCAACAAAGACAATTAGAAAACTTATTAATCACCAAAAATATACACATTGCTAGTTTAAACGAAACATTTTTAAAAGAGAATCACAGACCGTATTTTGAGAAATATCTTCTCTACCGCAATGATAGGATAAATAGCGGGGGTGGAGGGTTGCCCTGCTGGTAGACAAATCCATCACGCACAAACTTTTGCCAATAACAAATACTACATCCATTGAAAATCTTGCTGTTGTAATCAACATCAATAGAACTCAGGTTGTTGTTTGTACAGCATACTCCCCCAGACACAACCAACATTTCCGCAACGATATCTCAACTTTAGCACGATGCTACAACGATTTTATAATTCTTGGTGACTTGAATGCCAAACACACCTTCTGGAATTGCCCATGTAATAATAGTTCCGGTAATACACTTAATAATTTGCAACATTCAGGCAATTTCTTTGTATATTATCCACCTAGCCACACGTTATACCCACACCAAACAAACAGAAGGCCGTCTACAGTCGATATAATGTTGAGTAATATTACAGGTCAGATGAGATTGAAAACCTTGGGATTCGAAATTATATCTGATCATCGTCCTTTTATTTGCTTCATTCGAAGTTCCGCCGTTCAGACCAATGATTCGAATCATCTTTTTCATAAAAATACCAACTGGGGAGTTTTTCGTAATGTAGTTGATAGAGGTATCAGTCTATCGAACGAAAGATACAATTCAAAGCATGCTATCGACCAAGAAATAGAATCTTTTAAAGATCTCATAATATCTGCTCGAGCTCTATCTACAACTTCTTCGTCAGTGATTAAAGAAAATTCTCTTCCTCAGAACGTTATACGTCTTATTGGACAGAGGAAGAAATTTAAGAGGAAAGAACAGCGATCAATCTTCCCGCAACAGAAGCACATGTATAGGCAATGTGTTACTTTTTTAAGTCATGCTATCGATAAAATAGTCCAGGGGGAGCGTAATAGAAAGTGGACCAACCTTTTACAGAGTCTGAAGCCGGGCGACAAAAAGTTCTGGAGAATAAGTCGATCTTTAAGATGCAAAAGAAGGCAATTTATATCGCATCTAATGGATAATGGGTCAAAAGTAATCACTGATATTGATAAGGCCGAGTTACTAGGGGACACATTTGCGGAAACTAACACCCAAACATTAGATTATTCGCACTCAGCAGATACAACGGTAAATTCCACTGTAACCAATTTCAGAAGTGAAAGCCCAAATACTGATGGGGCAATTTATGTAACTTTGGATGAGATTTCGTACATTCTTTCCAAGCTAAAGGCATCCAAGGCTCCTGGATTTGATGATATTTCTAATAGTATGTTGAAAAACCTACCGAGGAAAGCATTACAGCTCCTCACAAACATATTCAATAGTTGTATCTCCTTAAATTACTTCCCAAAAACGTTTAAGAAGGCTAAAGTTATACCTATTCGTAAACCAAACAAACCAATAAATAGTCCTAATAGTTACAGACCTATTAGCCTCTTGAGCAACATTGGCAAGATATTTGAACAACTAATTTACAACAGGCTGAGTGATTTTACTTCAAGTCATAACATTGTGTCGGATAAGCAATTTGGTTTCAAAAAGGAGCACAATACAGTTCATCAAGTCAGCAGGATCAAAAACAAAGTAATTAGAAACAAACGCTCCAGAAAATCCACCGGATTGAAACTTTTAGATATAGAAAAGGCGTTTGACACTACCTGACACAATGGCCTGGTATACAAGTTAATATCCGTTAATACCCCCATATATATATGCAAACTTGTTGATGATTTCCTGCATAAAAGAACATTCGCAGTATCGATAAATAATAATAACTCGTCGTTCAGAAACATACCAGCTGGCTTACCCCAAGGGTCAATACTGTCCCCAATTCTTTACTCTATCTATACATCTGATTTCAAGCCTCCAAACGAGATCGAAGTTGCTTATTACGCGGATGACACGGCTCTCATATCATCCAGTAAACTATCAAGTGCCCTGCTGAAGAAAATGGAGCGCAGTCTTATAGCTTGCAATAAATATTTCCGGAAGTGGAAAATAAAAATTAATCAACAGAAAACGCAAAGTATAATTTTTCCGTGGAACAAGTCACCTAAACGCATACTATCCAGACAAATATTCTTTGACAATAACTCCATATCTATACAAAATGAGGTCAAATATCTTGGTGTTATTCTGGACAATTAGTTAACATTCCGTGAACATATCGACAAAACCTGCGAAAAAGCCATAAAATCCTTCAGAGCTCTTTGGCCTCTACTAAACAGACGGTCTTCACTTTCCAACGCAAATAAGAACCTGTTGTATAAATGTGTTATCAGACCCATAATCTCATTTGCTTCTCCATTCTGGTGTAAGGCCGCAAACACACACCTCAAATGACTGCAAGTTATCCAAAATAAATGTCCTAAAATGATCAACAATAAGCTTTGGCGTTACTCCCCAACTATGTTGCATGAAGAGAGCGACTTCATAAAATGTCTAAATGAAAATTATTTTAGAAAAATTGCAGACTCTTCTTATGAAATACTAAGAGAGTGTAACGAAATTTAACATTTAAATAATTTTATAAAACATTTAAATTTAACAAACTAAAATATTGTTTCTATAGATAATTATTTGATAGAATAATTACCCTATTTTACACTATTTTTCTAATGTTTGACACCTAAATATAAAATAAGCAAATTAGGTTTTTCCAATCCTTTTTACCTTGTAATGTATCAAAACGAAATAATGCGATATCAATGTACATAATTAAATAGTTCCAATTGCTGAAATATCCTGGAGATAAAACTCAAACATATGTAACGTGTCTTATGTAAGATGTATATATAATAATGGATTAATAAATAAATAAAAAAAAAACTTATTGAATTAAATTTGCATCGTGTTAAACAAACTAGTGCTTTTGGACCCGATGAGAATTTGTTATAGAAAGTCTGTTGTGAATCCCTTGTCTTACCCTTATATTTATTATTTAATTCACCATTTCTTAATTAATGGAAAAGGTCGTACTTGTTTCCACTTCTTAAATCTGGTAGTCTGTTGGAGGTATCGAACTATATAGGCATTGCTAAATTAAGCGCAATTCCTAAGTTAATTGAAAAATTGTAACAAATTGCATTTCACTCCATTCGTGCCAGCACAAAAAAATCAAGCTGAACATTTTAACTAAACATTTTGTTAAAAAACCTAATATTAGTCAAATTATGCTTTTGACAGAAATTGTTATTAAAATACCAAGAATCGAGAAATAACCAATTAAAACCTTTGAATTGTTAATTTAGTAGAATGTTTATTGTGGATCGTTGACCTTTTGTATCTTTTATCTCTTATTATTATTTTCAGCTTGAGGTCTTGTAATAAAAAACTTGTGCTTTTTATATATTATTTTAATTTATTAGAATCAGTTTTGATACATTTGTTAATCAAAATATTAGCATGGGTTCTACTTTTTCGCTTCGCAGAATTTGTGCATATAAATAAAGCCATGCAACGAGTAGAAAGTTTGTGTCCATCATAAGATTCGGGGTACGAGGGCATATCTATAATTCAACTCCATCTTCCCTTGTAGTTATATGAAATTGAACACTGCTTCCATCAAGTACCATCTTTTAATAGACCACTATCAAATTTTAAGAGATTTCTTTCGTTTAGTTTGTGTTTAACGCGAAAGTTAACAACCTGAAAGCGGAAGCGGCACAAACTGAATTTATAATTCCAACAACACTAACTGAAATATATAATATTGTTTCGATGCTGAAAGGTTCTAAATCTCCCGGATTCGATGGCATATCAAATTTGCCATTTACCAGGTGCAGCTCTGAAGTTGCTCCTTATACTCTTTAATGGCTGTCTTAAACTTAATTATTTCCCTCAATGTTTTAAAACATAATAGCAATAAGTAAACCTTCTAAGCCTAAAAGCGATCCATGCAGTTATAGGCCAATTAGTCTTCTCAGCAATCTGCCGATACTTTATAAAAAAATATAACATTCAAGGATATGTGACAATGCAACAGAAAATTGTTAAATATCACCTGAGCAATTTGGATTTAAACGAGGTCACAGTTCGGTGCATCAAATACACAGAATCAAAAACTTAATAATTAGCAACAGGCGTAAAAGGCACTCCACCGGCCTCATACTTTTAGACATCGAAAAAGCTTTTGATACAATTTGGCATAACGGCCTAATCTACAAACGTATAAACGGAAACATCCCGAAGTATCTATGCAAAATTATTTTGGAATTTCTTGACAGCAGGTCATTTATTGTTGCAGTAAACTCCTCCCACTCGTCTCCCAAAAAGCTTACCACAGGTCTACCCCAAGGCTCCGTGTTATCTCCCTTATTGTATTCCATCTACACGTCTGATTTCTCATCATCAGGATATCTGAATACTGCGTACTACGCGGATGACACGGCCTTGATAACTTCAAGTAAACTCACGAACGCCTTGTTTAAAAAAATGGAAAAAGTGCTTTTAGATTGCCACAAATACTTTTCAAAATGGAAAATTAAAATAAACCCTTGTAGAACTCAAGCAATTATATTTCCATTCAATAAATCACTTAAGCGAATTCCCAACCGCCAACTTAACTTCGGGAACGAGATAGTAAATATTCAAGAACATGTAAAATACCTGGAATCACGCTGGACAAGAAGCTTACCTTTGGAAAACACACTGACGAAGTGTGCAAAAAATCTTTAAAGACTGTAAGAGCTTTATGGCCACTTATTCATAAGCATTCACTTCTTAATATTAAAAATAAGAATCTTTTATATAAAACTATTATTATGCCAACATTAACTTGTGCTTGTCCTGTGTGGAATAAAGCAGCAAGAACGCATTTGAAGAAATTACAAATAATTCAACACAAATGTTTAAAAATTATAAATAAAAAACATTGGAGATATTCTACTGCTTGACTACACAACATAACGGGCTACGATAAAATTGTCAATTTTATAGATACATTAAATTTTCATTATTTAAGCAAAGTAGAATGTTCCCCTTATCCCTTGATAAGGTCCTGCTGGGATACAATTTAATTTCAATTAATTAGTTAATTATTACGCTATAAAGTCACCAATTTAAAAATAGTATTTTTACTATAGGCTATTAACATGATAGCTTATAATATATTCAAATGAAGCTATCATGTTAATAGCCTATAGTAAAAATACTAATTTCAGAAAATACGTATATTTTACGTATTTTCTATCAAACTTGATATATTTATAAAGGTTTTTCAACCTACATTTTCCATTGATAAACTTTATTTAAAAAATCCAACAATGTTAATATCCCAGACCCTCACTGTTAATTGTAGTAATATCTATGTTGATAAATTACATTCGAAAACTTTTGTTGTATACTTAAAACACGAAAATAAAGATGAATATTTAAAATGAAAAAATGAATAACAGCTGTTCAAAACGTGAATTTCGAGTTATTTTTTGCGGAAAAAAATTGTCAATCAAACCAAGGAAAAGCTTGATAAGTACTATGGGAACTTTGTACCATCGATTTTAATGGTAAAAAAGTGGTTTACTGACTTTCGTTGTGGTCGCAGAAGTGCAAATGACGCTGAACGTTCTGGACGGCTAACTAAAGTCAATACAACCGAAAATGACGAAAAATCCACGATATGGTGTTAGTCGGCCGTAGAGTAAAAGTTCAGGAGATTGTTGATGTAATAAGCATTTCATATGGCAGTGTGGTTTCGATTTTACATGATTTAAAAAAGCTGTCTCCAAAAGCGTTTGGGTTGTTTAACCGCAATTCGAATGAATTTACCTTGTACTTTTGGATATTAAGAAAAGCCAACTGCAAATAGGTTTCTTTTGGAAGAGCACTTAATTTGCCCAGATTTTAAAACTAATGAGAGGGCATTTTATTATTTTCAGTAAAATCGGTTGAACATGTATGTTAAAGCTATATTTGAATCTATACCGATTTTCTCCAATATCAACAGAGTCCGTCCGTGGCACAACAAACTTATTTTGCGGCGATTTGTAACTGTGCATGAAACATGGATCCATTACAACACTCCGGAGACCAAGCAGCAGTCTAAACAATGGGTTTCTCTGGGTGAAACGGTTCCGAACAAGGCCAAGGTGACTTGTCTGTCAATAAAGTGATGGCAACAGTTTTTTGGGATGCACACAGGAGAATCCACATCGATTAGCCAAGAAAAAAATCATCATTTCATCAAGATAATGCACGGGTGCATAAGTGTTCAGTCTTAATGGCAAAATTGCATGAATTGGGTTACGAATTGGTACCTAATCCGCATTTTCTCCGGATTGAGCCCCGGTGACTATTTCCTATTCCTAACCCAAAGAATTGACTCGGTGGAAAGTGTTTCAGCTCCAACGATGAAATAATTGATCAAACAAATGCCTATTTTATGGACCTCGAAAAATCCTATTTTTTGGAAGGAATAATTATATTGCTCTAATACTAATATATGCTCTAAATATCAACGCTATAACTACAATAGTTCAAGATAAATTGTGTTTTTTAGGCTCCGCGTTATTGAGTTGTCCAAAGGTTGGCGCAGTTTTTGTGAGGGAAAATGTTTAAATCTTTGCCGATCTGGTCCGTTTTGAATACCAACCATTTTAGTCAAAACGTGTTTCTGTAAAATTGCTGTCAAATAGCTTCGATTGTGCGACCTATAGTTTGCTTTCCACAGACAGGCAAGCGAACATGGCAAGATCATCTTGGAATTTTACGACGATTCAGAATATATTTAATTTTAATGTGTTGCAAACGGAATGCCAAAGTGAATATAATATAAATATTTTTTAACATAATCTCCTATTAGCTCCAACGTTTCTCCAATAATGAAATAACTTCACACCATTGTACAAAAATAATTTTGTTTACCAAAAATTATAGACAATTTGTGGTAAAACTCGCTTATAGTATTTTCTAAATAACTATTTTTCTGCAAATTACAAATTTTCAAATCAAACGGTTTGTGATGCATAAAGTCAATGAGTTCTTGCATGCAAATTATTTTAAAATTTTTCTCGTAAAGTTTTGAAGTTATCGCCTTAGCGGCCACTTACTCGCTTAATAAGCGAGTACCAATAGAACACGCCTAATATATCATAAACTATAAGAGATAATATTAGGAACATATGATGTTAGCATGGATCAAAAGCCATCCTGAAGGAAAAGTGGGCGGTACCATTTTAATAAATCGCATTCATTATCAAAGTAATGGACTAATCCTTATTAAAATTAAACAGAATGGAATTAATGATTAACATAGTATTATAGACAATATTGTGCTAAAATTTGACAAAAGTGCGTGGCCCTGCCCATACAACCCTGAACATTGAGAGGCTATATTTCGTTAACTAATATCGCTATGACGGTAATAGTGCATATATATGATGTCGATATGGAATAAAACACATCCTGATAAAAAGAGTCCGGTGCCACGCCTACTTGACAAAATGTTAATATTGCACTGTAATCCATTATGGAGAGTATAAAAGCTACGGCACGGTCCTATGTTTTTATTGTGTTTACTATGTTCGGACTCTACTGCTACTAATCTACTGGTTCAAACTCTCTTTTAATAAAGGTCACTTATAATAGCCGGTAGCTTATATTTTCGCATAGTGTTTAAAGAGACCCACAAGGTTGAAGGCAGCTTTTAAAATTATGCTAAATATAATGTCAGGAATAGATAAACATATTTATACATTCATCAAATCTATTGACTTTTTAAAGCTGCTTTATTTAAATAGAAAGAAAAAAAATTGCGCATGAGATGCACAAAAAATTGTGTTTATGACATTGTACTTTTTTTAGAACAATTTCAAATGTTGCTTAAAACCTCTTGGATCTTTCAATAAACTTAGCGAAAATAGAAGATAGCAGTGTAACCCAATCACGAATAATATTGTGATATGACAACTAAAAAACCATTACATTCTCTTAGGAATCCAAATATGTTTTTGTTAAATTTAGCAAAATTTAACGGTTTTTTCAGGGACCCTCAATACCGAAAAATCGGTCGTCGAATTTATTCACTAAAATTCTCTTATTGTCAATCCCGCCAGGATATACCATTTGGTACTTGAACTTTTTTTCTGTAGGGTTTAACACACGTTTTCTGTATGAGTTAGTCTTTTACCATACACGGTGGCAAAAGTACCAAAATAATCCCCTCAATGGTCGTATTTAAGAGTACTTGAAATTAAAGACTGCATATGGGATATCTACCCATTTTGGAGATTTATGCCATTTTATACCTGAAATACTTATAATGAACGAAAAACTACCTTATTTATACTGCAGAAGTAGTTTCAACTGCCTGTAAAAGTAAAGTCTCTTAATGGAAATCCTTCTTACATTTGTGGAGTTTGTTTGTTTTCCTTCATTTGAATAACAGTTGTCCATTTGGGACACCAATACATTACAATAAATATAAACAATAAATTAGTCATACAAATGTGTGGTGGTCCTACCTGCTTCTCATATGTCAAAGTGCAGTGGCAGCTGCAAATACCGAAACCTAAGAGAACGATGGAGTAATCTTTTATATAGTTGAAAAAATCTGAAATAATTAAATACTCGGGCATGGCCGACTACACTTTACCTTGTACTTTTGGATATTAAGAAAATCCAACTGCAAATAGGTTTCTTTTGGAAGAGCACTTAATTTGCCCAGATTTTAAAACTAATGAGAGAGCATTTTATTATTTTCAGTAAAATCGGTTGAAAATGTATGTTAAAGCTATATTTGAATCTATACCGATTTTCTCCAATATCAACAGAGTCCGTCCGTGGCACAACAAACTCATCTGTGCCAAATTTCATTTAGATTGGATGTAATTTGTGGCATCTTAAGCATAAAATCTGATGAACCTATGTGTCAGGGAGCTTTATCTAAATTTGTACCGATATTCAATTTTAATAATGTTCTTCCTTGGTCCAAAAACTAACGTGGACAATTTTCATCAAGATTGGATGTTATATGTATCGGTAATCTATCGTAGATCATTACGTTGTTGCCTTTGTAATTTATATACTTATAAGTATACATTCTAGCTGGATGCGAAATGTCCATAAGGGAAATACTTATTTTGTATTCTAAGTCTAGGGCAGGCCGACGACAGATAAGACATTTGAGTTGTATTGTCTTAAGATTAATCTGGGCCACGTGAGATGGCGGTCCAAATGAATACCCTGTTCTTTTAGGAATATTAGCATAGTTTATAGTTATTGGCGGGCAAGTATCTCTTTTCAAAGTGAAAGTGACGTGAGTGAACTTAGCTGCAGAAAGTGACGTGAGTGAACTTAACCTTTATCCTCCATTTATCTAACCATTTTCCAACAATAAGACGTGCGACTGCATTTGTTTGGACGCAACTGCTGCATTGTACTGACATCATACGAAGGCAGTGTCACTAGCAAATTTCGAAGTGTGTGTACTACTTGTAGGTATATCTGCTGCATAGAGTGTGTACAGTATGGGTCCCAGAATACTACTTTGGGGACACCTTAATACTCCATCCATCCACCTATACTCTATTTGATAGTACTTCAAAGGACCTAGCTGTGATATAGTTTCTAAAGAGCTTGTGTGTATTTTCTGGCAGTTGTTGAGTGATTTTATATATAAGTAGAAGTCCATCGTGCCAGATCATGTCAAATGCTTGAAAAATGTCAATGAAAAAGGCTGAACAGTATTGTAAGTGTTAAATGGTACTATGGCCCTTACGAAAATCACCATCAAGGGGAGGTATTATTGTTTATATGATGCATAATTTTCACCAACAGAATTTTTTAAACATTTTTGACAGTATCGATAAGTGTTTATCGGACGCTAAGATTTGACTTTAGGTAAGTCTTTGCCAGACTTAGGAATCTGGACAGTTTCTGATTTCTTCCATGATGTTCGGAAGTAACATATACGCTGAATACCTTTAAAAATAAATAAAATATCTTTTAGTGCAACATACGTTAATTTTTTTATCGTTCTTGCAGTAATTCTAGATCAAGATCATTCTCAGATTCCAGGAATACTGCAGTTTGAGAGAGATTTGACACCAGCAATATTGAACTTATGGTTACTGAAAACCTACAATATTTCTTAACGATTCCATATATGCTATTAATTGAAAGGTTTGTCTAATCTTAAGTCTTTATATCGATATATTCAGGAGGTTGAAGAAAATCAAATCAAATTATGCACTTATTTTCTAATTTATCATTTTTTATGGCCAGGTTCCTATCCGCCTTTAAAAGGTATTTGGATATGCATCTTTCAAACAAAACTATTCCTCTAACAACCATATCCCTATCACTAGCAATGCTATTAAAAAACAATTCATTGTGGAGAGTATGATTGCTTCCGCCGCCGCCGAAAGTTCCAGGACGAATTGGACCTCTATTCCGCATTGACCTCTGTTACATAAAATCCGAGAGATCTAAAATCAATCCTGTTGGAATAAGTCTATACCGTTTCAGGTCAAAGTTATTACATTTGAATCCAAACATGAGTACCTGATAAGCCATATACCGGTAATATTGTTTTTTTTTACATATTTATACAATGTAGTTGTCGGGATACTTATTGGCAAATTATGCACAATTTTCAGTGCCCTTTGCTGGTAGCTTTGAAGTGATTTCAGCGCAATACTGTTTATTTTATAAACAAAGGCAATGACATTATAACCGAATATCATGCACTAAGTATTCTTGTTCAATTCCCTTCTCAATTTATATAAGACACCAATAGCAGGAGCAATCTTTTATCTGGGTTAAGTATTAAACCATTTAATCTTGCGAATTCAAATAATAACGATTCATCTCTTTTGATATTAATCTTCAATGCCAAGTCATACTTCAGTACTTAAACATAAATATCTGAAAAATTCCCAAAAACATTTTCTTGAGGTACTCTTTACTTAACAGTTTCCATAAAGATCCTTGCGCCATTGATTTCAACAAAGTGTTTGCGAATTGTAAAATATCTCTTAAATAGAAATAACTCAGACTCTAGCACCCCACAAAACTCTAGTTAACGCACCATTGCCTCATGATCAAAAAGATCAAATACCTTTGTAAAGTCAAAAAATAATTCTGTTACACCACTAAATCCTTCATCGAGGCTACTACGAATGTATTGCACAACTTCCTCAGTACCACACCCTCTTCCTTAACAAAATTTAAATTCATAGAGTAACTTGTTTTCTTCAAAGTAAGGTAAACTGTATCAAATAATTTTTTTCGATATTTTTTTCAATTGCAGAAAATATAGCAATTGGTTTATATATATTGCTTTGTTTCGGTATAGGAAAATTTTTATTTTTTGGAGAGATCTTCACAGCACATTCTCTAACAAACTTGGGTAAAATCTATTATTACCTGGTCCTTTATCAACTTTTATATTCACAATTACCAAGTTTCCATTAAACTGATATTATCTATCTTAAAACAATGCCTCGTTCTAAAATGAGTGCAAAACAAATTAAATTTATCACCAGGTCGCGCTACAAACTGAGGCTTTAAGACTGTTTTCGCAGCAATAAAGAACATGTTAAAGGAATTAGGCTTTAACTAATCAAAATGGATCAGCTCACCTTGAGAATCTTTTAATTTTACTTATACAACAAAGAAAAGTGTTTCTACCAATCACATTATTAATGAAATTCCAAGTTTTTTTGGATCAGTGGCTATTTCCGCAAACTGCCATAGTAAAAGTTGGCTCTAAATTCTTTAACAGCAAATCGAATAACATTACTTATTCTTTTCAGACTTTCCTCGACATGCCGTTTACCCCCATATATGCGTCTGTTGTTCAATTTTCTGTTCTTTTTCTAGAATATGCTTTTGCAATTTTTTGTTAATCCACGGCGTGAGCTCAAACTACGGTTTGAGGTTTAGCCTAATTTGTTTAACTAGAGGCAGAACATGGTAACTAAGGTATTGACAGAGTATCACACAAAATTTCTCTGGCCTTTGCATAATTGCAAGAAACTTTTTTGTCTCGCAATACCACACAATAGAAGTTGATACATCAACCTTACATCAGAGCATAATATAATCTTCAGTCCTATAGTTAGGGTCATTTTACTATTACTAATCTACTCCAGTTTTCCAGGTAAAGAGAATTAGATTTAAACTGGCTTTTCTCCCATCTAATTGGGAGGGAACAAGTAGTTTTATTTGAGAAAAGTCTTTCCAAATCAGTTCGTATATCCTCTGGTGTCCCACAGCCACCTTGGACCTCTTGTTTGTTACAAGACTTGTCCCATTCTATTAACAACTCTAATTTACTAACGTTTGTAGAAAACGTGAAAACATTGTCTTCTAATGCAAGCTTTGCGGACTGATACATAATGCAGGATGACTTGGACAGATTTATTACCTGGTGTGAATTTAATTTTATGGAATTGAACATAAAAAGTGTAAGCAAATGTGCTTCTCTAGAAATAGCATGTTGGCTTCTTAATTTAAATTATGCGACTCTGAACGGACATAGGTTAATTCATTTAGTGATCTTGGTTTTATGATGACAGAAAGTTAGATTTTACTAACCATATTATTAGTATGGCAAATAAAACGTATGGTATGAAACGCTGGGCAAAAGAGTTTACTAACCCATATACTACGAAACAGCTGCATACAGGGTGGGCCAAAAGTTACCATGGGGTTTAAAAGTTAATAACTTGTTCGTTTATATATTTGTTTCGGATTATATTAATAACACTTGGAGAATAAATAATGGAGAGATTGACAACTAACCAAAAACCAGAAAATGATATGACGATATATGAGTGATGAAGCTCATTTTCATTTGAATGGCTTTGTTAATAAGCAGAACTGTAGGTTCTGGGGTTCTGAATATCCAAGAGCCATTCATCAACGCCAATTGCACCCCATTAGGTGTACAGTATGGTGTGGCATTACATCTGCAAATATCATTGGGCCTTATTTCTTCAAGAATGAAGGTGGAAGTGCTGTAACCGTAAATGATGAGCGGTATCAGTGTTTGAAAGAAAATTGTATACGTCCTGCTCTTGAAAACAGACCTGATATGTGGTTTCAGCAGCCAGATTTGTCAGCACCCGACTATTTTCTTTGTGGTAATTTGAAGGAACGAGTATATGTGAACAAGCCCGAGACAATCCTTAAACTTAAGGCCAACATTGTTGCAGATATTCGAACGCTACAGCCGCAAATTTTGAAAGATGTTATGGAAAATGCTCTAAAACGAGCCCATCATTACGAAGCTGAAAACGGGAGTCATTTAAGTGACATTATTTTTCATACTTAGTGTAAAAAAAATCCATTTTGTATATTATATAATCAGAGAAAAAAAATTAATTATGGAAAAAGTAATTAAAGCTTTTAACCCCATGGTGAATTTTGGCCCAGTCTGTATTTCTCTAATCAGTCGTATTTAAGAATATGGACCGGTGGTTTGAGTTCCCCAATATTACCGTGTTAAAAATCGAGTCTGTGCAGAAACAATTTTTACTGTTATGCCTAAAAATCTACATTAGAATACTGCTTATGAACTTCCTTCTTACAGGTTAAATCTGAATAAATGAGAGTTGGTGGTTGGGCTGACTACTGCGAAGACACCCAAGCAGATACTGTTTAGACAACAAGAAATTGTGTCTGGGCACTGTAATAACCTTCGTCTTCTCATGTAGATGGTCCTCGGAAAACATAAGGAGACACGCTGTTGATGTTCTCAGGGCGGCATTCTGGCAAGTCTAAATTTTCTTTCGATGCGTCGTACTCATATTTGCGACCACACCAGCACTGCATAGTATGCTGCAGACCGACCTATCGGTTTGCAACAAGGTTCCTATGTCGGCTTCCCAAGTACTGAAGGCTAGTGACTTGAGGACCTTGTTCCTACTTTAAAGCTTATTGCAGATAGCTGTAGCATGTGCAGAGGATCGAAAAATTCTGTCCAATGAGGGGTAGTTGGTAGTCGGGATGTTGACGTCATCGACTTTTACGTTTTTACTTTCTTATGCATGTCGTGATCCATTTCGTAGAATGTGTACTGATTTTAATTAGTTATATAATTAACATGACTTCTCCTTAAGTATCGATGAATTATTTTTTTTTAAATTCATTGTCTTTACAAGAATACTAACAAATTATCATATTCTGATTTCCTTTTGGTGTTTGGTTTTTTTAGTTTGTATTGTGTAGATACAGGTTGGGCCAAAAGTTAAAAAATTTAATAACTTTTTTGTTTATATGTATATATTTTTTTATTTTTTTTTCAGATTATATAAAATACACTTGGAGAATTAAGAATAGAGAGAATCACAACTAAACAAAAAACCAAACGCATGAGTGATAAATCTCATTTTCATTTGAATGACTTTGTTAATAAGCAGAACTGTAGGTTCTGGGGTTCTGAAAATCCATGAGCCATCATCAACGCCAATTGCACCCCATTAGGTGTGGGATTACATATCATTGGGCCCTACTTCTTCGAGAATGAAGATGGAAGTGCTGTTACCGTAAATGAAGAGCGGTATCGGTTTATGATAGACCTGAGATGTGGTTTCAGCAGGAGGGAGCCACGTCCCACACTGCCCGAGATACAACGGCACTTTTAAGTCAAATTTTTGGGGAGCGAATAATTTCCAGAAATTATTTGGCCAGTGCAATCGCCAGATTTATCAGTACCCGACTATTTTGTTTGGTGTTATTTGATGGAGCGAGTATATGTGAACAAGCCAGAGACAATCCCTCAACTGAAGGCCATCATTGTTGCAAAAATTCGAACGCTACAGCTACAAATTTTGAAAGATGTTATGGAAAATGCTCTAAAACAAGACCGCCATTGCGATTCTGAAAACAGGGGTCATTTAAGTGACATTATTTTTCATACTTAGTGTTTAAAAGTTTCCATAATCTGAGAAAACAAATAAAAAAATTAATGAACGAAAATGTTATTAAAGTTTTTAACCCCATGGTAACTTTTGGCCCACCCTGTACTATGTACGTTGGACCTACTTCAAAAAACATTATAGTAACTAAATCGGAAAAATCTACATTTTGGGGAAAATCGGAGCAGGAATTTTTTTACACTTAAAAGAATTTGGATCGCTGACTCCAAATTAGGGGTGTCGGTGGGTATATTTTTATACGTAAAAAATGTTGAATTGCTGAATCCAAATAAGTCAAAGGTCCCGTAATGTTAGAAAAACATGTTTTTTAAGGTATTTCTATAAACTCCTTATACTGTTTTAAAGTTAAATTCTCCGCTACAAAAATAAATAAAATTACGTACAAAATATTGATTTTTATCAACGACAATGCTATCCTATTGAGATATTAAAATTTTTACCATGCGGTGTGGGGTATACTCTTTTTATACCATCCAAGAAAGGATGGAGTGTATACTGAATGTGTCAATCCGTTTGCAACACCTCGAAGTATTTGTGCATTTTATCGTTGAATTTGTGCTGTGTAATTTACAACAACATCTGTGTTAGTATAAGCTTAAATTGTTGGTCTTTTATTGCAATCTTTCTCATTCGTTTTGTGAATATTAGAATGTTGTCACTCTTTTGGTTTTCCCTTTTCCTAATATAATTATGTAATCTCACAATTACATCATTTTCTCTATTCATTAATAATATTTTTTTATAAAACTTGTTCAAAATGAGTTGCTCTCTTATTGGATTTATTTTAATTTAGGGTGATCCTACCTGAAATTGAAGCCCGTAATCTTGACGACATTTGGTTCCAACAAGACGGCGCTACATACCACACAGACAACGAAACAATAAATTTATTGAAGAAAACTTTTGGTGAGCATATTATTTCGGTGGCCTCCAAGATCGTGCGATTTAGCACCGCTGGACTACTTTTTGTGGGGTTATGTGAAGTCGCTTGTCTACGCAGGTAAGACCGACACGATTGGCGCCTTGGAAGAGAATATTCGGCGCATTATTGCTAACATACGGCCCCAAACGCTGCAGACAGTGGTCGAAAATTGGGCCTCTCGGATAGAATTAATTCGAACAAGCCGCGGCGCCCACTTGGCCAAAATAATTTTTAAACTATAATGGCAATCCCTTATCTTTATAATAAAGCTAAATTTTCGGCCATATCATCAAAATTTTTGCGTTTAATTTCTTCTTGAAAAGCACACGTCTAAACCCTTTATTGAACGAGAGAATGATTGTTGAGCCGGCGTTTCTGCTCGTGCCGCTGATGCCTTAGGCCAGAATAATGCTATCAGATGCTGTTGCCCGCGGTGTTGAAGAATTGATATTCAGTTATACAAATTCTTCAATGATACATTGGCAGAAGTATCCTAGATGAAATTATAGTTACGAGTATTAATATTCAGAATAAATTTTCTGAATTATGTAATACATATCCGAACTTGAATAAGTTCGCCGCATAAAAGACGACGACACCAGAAAGAAAGAAATCGTCTTCTTGGAAGATTTTTTCTAGCGTAATTGAGCAAGTTGTTGGTCCTACTGGTAATAAACCGAAAGAGCCAACGAATTCAATATCAGCATTGAACCTTCAGACACCGGTTTTTAGTTGTCCTGCTAATGTCAGTGACATGTTTATTGACGTTGATGCCAGAGTGAGATCGTTTGTTCAAATAGTGGACCGAAAAAATTCACTGTCATTCCAGCAAGAAAGATTTCTTTATTTCTCAATTTGCCTCTGACACTACAATTAACAAAATTCAACATTACATTAAGTCGAAATAGGAAGGTGACCTCGACTTTAATATTTATAAATTTGGACCAATTCTTTATCAGCTTTATGTTTTTTTAGTTAGACCAATTGTATAATACGGCTCAGTGGTTTTGGATCCCCTATATAATTACTTGGTTAACAAAATTGAGTTCGTGCAGAAAAAATGTTTACTATTCAGCTTAAAAAATCTGTATTAGAATAATGGCTATGAACTCTCTTCTTACAACAGCAGGTTAAAGTAGTAGGCGAACTGTGATCAATACAATGATGGTATATAAAGTCCAATTTAGACCTCGATACTATCAGTTTTTAAACTTAGATTTTCGAATGTACAATTATGCATGTGGTGATCCATTTTACAGAATATGTGCTGATTTGAACTCGTCTATATAAATTTAATTGACTTCTCCTTAGGTTTTGATGCATTAAAAACGATATATATTTTAATTTGAACTCGTTGTCTTCATAACAGCATATTTCTTGGTTCCTAATGTTGAAATAAGCAAAGGCGATGGTTATATTTTATGTTTAAATTGCATATTTGTAGTTTTTCTCATTTTTTAATTGGTGTTGGTTTGCAATATTTTGCTAAACAAAGGTGTTTTATTATAATTTTTTGTACCGATTGGTTCTCGATAACACAGTGATACAAAATCGAAAGGATTTTCTTTTGTTTAGTGAGAGATTTTTTGAAGTTGGTGATTTTGGAAAGCTGTCTAACAAAAATAGATCATTGAAAATTTGATAAAATAATGCTTATTTATTTTTATTATCCAGGAAAGTTGTGGTATTCTAATGTTTTTGGGATCGAGGAATTCATTTTTCATATTTTTTTTACCTAAAACACACGCTAAATGGCGCTGTCATACAAATGGTACTATTTCTTGTATACCTTCATAGAAAGAAACGGTGTATTTACTAGGCTGAAAATTCAATTTTTGATGTTAGCTTCATTGTGAAGCATATTTAAAAAAATAAACCGTTAACAGGCTTTAGCGAATCCGCTTAACGTTTTTATTTAATATTTTTTTTTGTTTAAATTTTAAACTATCAAGTAAAACTATTTTTGATAAAATACTCAACCTATTTTCAATAAATAAAAATGTTTTATTTTTGAAAGTCGGACGAGTCCACTATAAGAGAGAAGAGTCGCATCTGTCTGCAGTTTATGTCCCTACCACCTTTAGAGTACGAGCAAATGTTTTCTGCATAGCGGCAGGACTGCAAATTGGAATATTTTTTTGTATGGTGGCTAAATCAAAAAATTTACCAATATGGTCAAGCTTCGGTAAATTTGGTTAAAGGTCACTCACAAATCACTACGTTAAATTTAATAACGGCAGAATCTCAACATGTATATGGATATATGGACATGGTCTATTCGAAAACATGAACCGATATGGACCAACATTAACTTGGCTCCAACCTGATCGGTTTACCAAGTTCCATCGAAATCGGTTTATTATAGCAACCTGTACTTTAATTACTTACAACGATAGATGGACAGACGCTCAATGGAATCAGATAGAGATTCTACATCGATCTGTATAGTTAACATGGGATCTGTTTCCAGTCTTTAAATTTGTAACGAACGTTACACAAAGTCATACTCGTAATCCCTGCATAACAGTGTGGTGTAGGGTATAGAACAACAACAAATCTGAACATTTGTAATATGTATTAAAAAAGTCATAAAATAGCCACGGTTATATCACGGTACTTACGATATCGAAAATGTATCAAAAACGTACAATTGTATCAACTTTTTGCATACTTGATTTAACGTAATTATAAATTTAATTGATAATAATTTTACGTAAAGTAATACTCGTAAAGTAATACTAATAATATTACGTAAAGTAATAATCGTATGATCATTCCACTATGCCTAAAACCTCTGGGATACGAAATACCTTCTGATCACCGACCAATTACATGCTGCATGCAATATACCTCCATCCAAACAAACAAGCCTAATTATATCTCGTGTAGAAATACTACTTGGCAAGCATATCGAAATGTGATGGTAATACTCCTCCAAACAAGCGATTGATTTAAATATTGAGCCCTTCAAACAGCTCATTATTTTTGCTCCAACTTCTTCTTCTCCGGTGCATCTTCTTCCTCAGAATATTGTTTCTCCTATTAGACAAAGCGAAAAATATAAAATATAACAACAATGATCACGGTCTAGGTCAAAATTTGTGTAAGAAAAAAATGTTTGCCTGTATATTTGCAACAGAAATGCTTAAGGTGTATTTTCCGAAAGTCGTCTGGCTTACAAGTTAAAGCTCATCAAAGCTTGCAACTACTTATAGTTTTACTCCATTTTAGGGCTAAAAGTCGTGACGGAAGGGCCGGTTTCCATCCGATTGAAAACTTTTTTGCACGGATACTATTTTTGATGCCCAATATACTAGAAAATGAGCGGGGAGCAGAAAGAATAACACTTATCCATTTTTCTATGTATTTAATGGGCGCTCTAATATACTTATACACTCTATAGATACGAAAGTAAACTTTACTACCACAAATTTCAAATTTGAGCCCCCAAACACACACTTAAAATTCGCCCATACTATCCAGGTTAAAATCATCCAAGGTTCCCGGATTTGATAAAATATGTTAGAAAATCTTCCAAGAAAAGCAGTACTTCTTCTTATCTCCATTTATAATAGTTGCATCCTTCTAAATATTTCCAAAAGCGTTCAAGAAAGCTAAAGTCATACCGATTTACAAACTAAATAATGCTGAGACATAGTTTGATAGTTATATTAGCCTTTTGAGTAACATAGGAAATATATTCAAAAGACTTATATGTAACAGACTCCGAGATTTCACATTAAACCTAAACATAATTTCAGCAAAGCAATTAGGCTTTAAGGAAGTGCATAACAAAATTCATCAAGTCAGTAGAATTAAGAATAAAATAATTAGCAACAAGCGCACAAAAAAGTCTACTGGATTAATACTATTAGATATATTCGACACAGGGCTCTATAAGCTATTATCTGTAACATACCGATATATATGCAAAATTATAGTCAATTTTTTCAAGGACAGAACATTCGCAGTATCAGTAAATAACATTACATCTTCTTTCATCATACCAGCCGGATTTCCACAAGGGTCAATTTTTTAATCAGTCTACACATCTGACTTTAAAACAAGAAAAGATATCGGCATTGCTTGCTATGGAAATGCCAATGCCCTCATAAAGCCGAGTAAACTAACAAGTGCACTAGTGAAAAAATGTAGCGCTGTCTTGTGGCTTGCAACGGCTGCTTTGGAAATGGAAAATAGACGGCATAAGTAACCAACAAAAAGAATTCCTTTTGAAAGAAGAATTACTTCACAATCTCTTAAGATTAGGTTTGTCGACGCGCGTTTCGCCGTTGGTGTAGGGGAATTTTCAATAACATTATGTATCCTGCCGACATGGCCCCTACTCCTATAACGATCTACATATACGAAGCATGCATTGATTTTGCATATGCGAATTATTATTGTCGAAGAATAAACACAAGCGACCTACTGAAATAATTCCTACCATAATGACAGACTATCCGACTGACGTTTTTTCAGTACAAGAACATTTTACTTTCGTTCATACACACACGTATGTTGTATAATTTAAAGTTTCTATTTATAAAACAACAATGTTGTTTTCACTATAATGAAGGCGGACTTCTTCTTTGTTACATTCTTTGAATTTTTTTTGTTCTAGGCAAATATTTTTCAACAACAACTTGGTGTTAGTCTGGACATGAAGTTAACGATTCGCGAATATATTGACAAGACATGTGCGAAATCAATATACTTTAGACCTTAAGAGCCTCTATTAAATATGTGATTCTCATTAAACAAAACAAATAAGAACCAATAACCACTTTTGCTTTTTTCTTATGTCTGACCCTTAAAGTAGAAAAATACAGGGTAAGATTGTTCCTATTCCTTTCACCTTTTAAACAATCATAATGAAGTAAATTTCTTTAAATAAAATAAACATGTATATCCAATTGCTGAAACATCCTTGTGATAAAACTGAAACTTCTGTGTCATTTTTATGTAAGATTTAAATCAACTCGTATTCTTTGGATTAAAAAATAATTAAAAAAAATGTATAACGGGCTTTTGAAAATGCTTACTCTACTCGGCGGACCGTAACCTCAAAAAACAAAACATTGCTTATGATTTTCCCCCAAAAAAGAATTTTTGGCTAGATGTGTGTAGTTTGGTATATGGGCATATCCTGGAAAAAGCTACCGTGAACCAAAAATTGAATGTTTTGCTAATGTTGAAGAGAAACTCTTAAAACTATATAAAGTTTTGAGTATTTCTTAGTCACGTCGCCGATCGATCCGTCCGATTGGACCACAGAGTGAACTAATAATAATAACAACATCGGTTCCTTTACGAATAGTTCATTTTATATTGAATTTTTAAAGTGTGTAACGGCACGCCAGAATGTAAGAAAATGTATTGCATAATACTTTATATAATTTAAAATTGCATTTAAAAATGTTTTATGCAGATGGAATCATCGAACGAAAGGCAAAACAAGGAAACAAATCATCGACATACGTGCGTGTATGAACGAAAATAACTGTTCTCGTACTGAAAAAACGTTAGTCTGACAGTCTGTCAATATGGTAGGAATTGTTAAGTCGTTTGTGGCCTCACTCTTCGCCAATAGAACAGGGTTTTCGAGAGCTCAAATTTATTACAGGTGTAGTGCAAACGTTACGTTTTAAGAATGAAATTCGATTTCGGTCATGTGACCGCCACAAGCCCGTGTACAGCGATCATTGCTTGGACCCAATTTCCCGCAACGTTGGCAATTTCGTGTTGAGCTCTGAGCTTGTCTAAAGTTGTTGGCTTGTTGGCATAGACCAATGACATGATATTGCCCAATAAAGAGAAATCCAAAGGCGTTAAGTCGCATGAACGAGGTGGCCATTTGACCATTTCGAATTTTCCTTTCAGAATATCGATTGTAACGCGCGGCTAGTGGCACCGTCTTGTTAAAATCACATATCCGCGATGTCAAGCTCATCCAATTCTGGCCAAATATAATTTTCTAACATGGCACGATAGCGCTCTTCATTGACGGTAACATAACGATTGTTTTAATCGACGAAAAAATACGGCCCAATCACACCTCCGGCATGAAAACGATACCACATAGTATTTTTTTTTTGGAAAACCCTTTACTTCGCATATGCAAAATCAAGCAATGTTTTGCTGCACCTGTCGGCAGCACACCTAATGTTATTGAGAAGAAGCCTAACGGCAAACGTGCGTCTACCAGACGGTGATGTGTTTGCTTTAACTTCTCTGACTTACTTTTCCTTCCCCCAATGACAAATAACAACAAACCTGACCTTATTAGCTTGTGGAGTAATTCACTCTTTCAAAAAATAATAACAACAAATGATCCCAACAAAACAAAAAACTCAAAAAAAGTTAACATCGAGCGGTTTTGACTCCGCGTCTCTGCCAAATAATGGATCGCTATGTCTAAATTTGACCAGAAATAATCTTCTGTAATCTTGAAGGACTTTTGCATGGGGGCTTTACTTTTCGGTACAGCTCACAAAAATTATTTATTGGTCGCCTACAATGCTCAATTTTAAAGTGATCGGATTTACTTTGTGGCATCTATTGATGCAAGACTTCAAATCGGGAGGGACCTTTGTGTGGGAGCTATTCAAAATCATGAACCCATATGGCCGAATTTTACTACAGATCGGTTTATAACGCTCTGTTCGCTCTGTTATGTGGCGTTTAGAGCAGTAGGTTCTGATATCGGGAAATACCTATGTATTATATCTAAACAGGGACCAATGTCAAATGCTTTTGTCCTTGGTCAATTGTTGTTGTATTTGAGTTAAATAATTTTTAATAACAATTTTAGCAGATACAGCCGCCAATAAAGTATAACCAAGATCTTGTTTTAGTCTTATAAGTTGCACAATGAACTAATATTTCTTTAAATATAAAAAAATACAAAAAGACTTGCCAAATTCGCAGAGTTTTGTTATAAAAGACAAATCCAACTTCCGTTTTTTGTCACTGAAAGCCAGTACATATTTATTTTTGTGTCTTAAAATCTCATAGTCGATTGTTCTATTATATGTACTGAATATACTTGTAGTAATAACGAATTGCTACATAAATATAAAAAACCTCTTATAAATTTCGACGTTATTATTATTTGTTTTAACGTTTTTTCGTACGAACGTAATGTCACGCCAGTTAGGAAATGCCCATATGGAAGTTATATCTGTTTGTTAAGTGAATTTCCCATAGCAGCCTTACATCAGTGCCTGAGTGAGTTGATTATAGTTCCGCATAAATTTCTTCATTACAAATTGTCGTTCCTGTTGAAGCTACACGCAGAAAAAAAGTATGGTTGGGGTGACAATATTCAAAGAGGAACATACAATTGTTGAATATATGGTTGTGGTACAACTATATTATGATCCTCACAATAAAAGTTTGATAAACCTACAACCATAGTATATTCTCCGCAAACATAGTATGATTCACACGCAACCATACTATGATCCCCACAACAATAATATGATCCTCACAACAATAGTATGATTCACACACAACCATAGTATGATCTCCACAACCATTGTATGATTCATACTCAACCATACTATGAACCCCACAACAATAATATGATCCTCACAAACATAGTATGATTTACACGCAACCATGTTATTATTCCTACAACCATAGTATGATTCCACCTAACCATACTATGGTCCCCAAAATTAGTTATATGTTTGTGATATTCAACAATAGAGAATTTTTTTTAGAAAAATATTTAAAATTATGTTACAATTAGTTCATAGCCAGGTTTGAGAACATGTTTCTATTGAACATTTCATTTAGGAAACCAAAAATCTTTGCAAAAGACAGCCGAATAGAAAAAAACTGAAGTGACTGCACTCAGAAAACAGCTGCAAATTATTTCCTTTCAAAAATGAAGCCAGTGGTTTCGATTTTTTCTGAGTCAAACACAATATTGCAACAATTCCATCCAATTTGTTTTGTGTGACTAGGATTGGGTCCTTTGATGTTTTATAGGATTACCTTCTCCAGGGTCTATTCTGAGAAGAAACGCATGGATGTAGCAGTGGCGGTTGTAGTACTGATATCTGTTAGAAGATCAATACTTCGGTATGTTGGTACTGGAACGAATACTGAATGCGGTAGTGATAATTGGACACTTGGCACTGCTACATAAGTTTTATTCTTTGCTTTACTTCTATTCAAAGTTTTATGGTAGTTGATACAGCCATAGCAATTTTCTTCTTGATTCGGGCTGTTGTCTAACCACATCATTGGTATACCAAAAGGCATAGCCTTCTTCTTTTCACTTTTCCATTGCATAAGAGTTGAATAGGAATTAAAGCAAACTTTTTTAGGGGCATAGTTTACGTCAGTGATGAACTGATTCGAGAAATATTGTTTATAAGCTTCCAAAAAAAAAAACGCTCGCATTGCCACATTTTTCATCGCTAGCTATGAAACGTTCACAAACATTGCAAAAATAGTCCATTTTACATTTTGGTTCCGACATTTTTAATATAATATATATTATACCAAGTTTTTTTATATTTATGAAACCGATGCACTAAACTTAAATCACTCACAAAATGAAATAAGTTCTAAAAAAATTAATAGCGTATTTTATCACGACCGAGCGAAAATTAAAAGACATCAGCTTCGGCTGAGTTTCGAGTCTTAACTGATTCTTTATTTTTGAAATTAGTTCGCTTGTAAGAAATAAAAAAAAATCGCTACCTGTGCGGTGGTTAAAAACAAAAAAGTTGTTTTACTAATTCCTTATTCTTGGAACTTCCCTTTTTAATTACTTCTACCACTTTTTCAATGTTTCTTCAAAACCAACACTGAAAAAATTGATACATAAAAAATGAGAAGTAAATTAATATTAAGCTGGAAAACTCAAGTTTTGTATTATGATTGTTTTCTTTTCAAATGAAATTTATTGAAGAAACTGAGAAGCATATTATAGATCAAACAGAAACCAAAAAAGACTTAGTTTTGTGGAAAATATTTTCAAAATGAACGAAATAAAAATAATTTTTCTAGCATTTAGCTTTTTTTTTTAAAATTTTAAAAAAAATTCTTTGTTGGACAGGTCTCTAGCCATCTAATCAATAGCCAAAAAACCATATAAACTACATGCTGAAAATCGGAATTTGACTGCAAAGTTCGAAGGTCGATTAAAAAAAAATTCTAACTAACATAAACAAACGCCGCGATACATGTCTTCTAATTTAGGCAATATTTTCACCCCTCACTCTCAGAATCGACCTAACTTTTGCTAACCTGAATTTGTTTTACAGTGTAATGTAAGGAAAAAATTTACTACAAGCTTGTGCAGTTGAACTAAGACCGAGAAAATTTGAAAAAAAAATTCTTTGAACCATGTAATTTTTTTTTGAAATAAGGACATGGTTATTGATGCCAGTTCAACATAAATAATGAAGGAGATATAGGTAAAACCAGCATGTTTTTGAGTATACCCGCTTCCTATATGGGTGTATATCCCAAGTACTCATATAGGAAGTTTTTTTTATTAAAATAAAGTTTAAAATGTTCTCGATTTAAGATGTATCTAAAATTGAAACTAGTTGTGTTTTATTTGAAATAAATTTATTTATACAAAAAATTAAATATATAAAATGCAATTTTTGTGCTTTATTTTCCATATTGACTTTACTGTTTTCTGCTCTTAATAAGAATACCTTTGAAAAAATGTTAAGTCAAATTGCGAAATAAGATGCAGCGTTTGTACAATAAAAGACAGAATAAGGTAATAAAAAGAATAAATATATCAGTAGCATACATAAGATAATGTAATAAATTTTCAATCCAAATATTTGCATTCGCATTTGTGGAAGATCTTGGAAGAAAAGAAATTTTTAGTTAGTTAAAATTTCATATTTATTTGATATCATACTCAATACCCACCATTATTTTTTGTCGTTTTTAACTCGAAATATCCACAATATCGATTCCAGAGCCAGAATGGGATACATCAGGCATGTAGAAAAAGAAGAAATCATTTATTGAATTAAAATTTTTACATTGATTTCCTTTATAAACAAAAAAATATGCAACACAGAAAAAGTACATATACCTAATAGGTTCATAAATATGTTACTCGAGATTCTAAAAATGTGCTGTACGTTCTGAAATTGGGGAAACCTTATTTATAGTATTATATCACAAGATAGACCCATACTAGAACAATGTACCAAGTTTCATCGAAACCGGTTCAATTATGGCCTGTACCCTGTACATTTAAGTACGTATAAGCTATCATCTTGCAAAAATTGGTTGATCGTTTGGCGCTTTTCACAGGACATGTCTAGATCGATCGTATTAATCGACCAATTACATAATGCGAAAAAAACGAATGAAGTTGAAATTTCTTGAAAATGATACTATTTTTGTAGTAGGTCTTGCCGAGTACAATCGGGTACAATAATAATCGGCTTGTGAAAACCCGGTTTTGAGTACTTTTGCTGACTTATAAGAACGTAACTTAGCTGAATAATAACCGATTGCACTGGTCTACACTAAATTTGCGGTACATGGTTCAATAGTCAACATCAGTTGATTTGTGTCTCCTTATCACGAATCTGGCTAGCGATTTGCCAAATTCGCTCTAGTTCAGGAGATATTAACATATAACGTTAACATATAACGTGTTGAAAATTTTTAAATGGCCAAAAAATAATTTTTGCATTTTGTAGTTTTTTTTTAAATTTTAATTTTTTTAAACGTTTATAGTCTCCGCGTTTCTAAAAAGATTTTCTATATAATGTCGTTACGAGTGCATTTTGTAGTTTTTTTTAAATTTTAATTTTTTTAAACGTTTATAGTCTCCGCGTTTTTTTTTAATTTTTTCCAAATTTGCTCATAAGTCTTACCAAAATCAGTAATTAGACTTTCGGACCGAAGTTATGGGCCAAACACTGGAGTTGATCGGTAGCCACACAATCATTTTTTAATGCCCATCAATCTGTCCACGTTTTGGTATACATTTCATTGAAAGGTCCTTCCTGATTAGGGGTCTTACCGGTCTAGAAGCCCCAATTTACCACAGACCATAACCAAATTTGGTAGAGTATGATACAATTTCTTTAAAATATCTCTTATTCATAATAAGGACCAAAACATAGGCGTTGATCGGTACACGATGCACATTTTTACTAACATTTTTATTAGTGCGCAAATTTGATAAAAAAAAATTCAAAAAAATCGAGGAATGGAAACATTAAAAAAAATTTAAATAAACTCTTTTTACAACACACACACACGTTGTTGTAAAATAAATCTATTGATGGCTCTCGATGTGGAGTCTCTTTAGATGTGGCAAGATTGAGTTGTATTTTCGTGGGCAATTGTGTGAAGAAAACTTGAAAAGTAAGGTTTACAACAGTATTTCTCATTCGTTTGTGGAGAGCCTGGCCTTATAGAGTTCGGTTTTACTTTCAACAATTGCAGCAAAGCTTTCTGAAGAGGGTTGTCACGGACCCGAAATCATGATAAAAGTAGTGTGCAGCCACGAAAATCAATGTCACTTTGCCATTTTGTTAAAAACTTGTCTTCTATTTAAATATAGAAGCAAGAGGTCTTGAGCCGGTTTAATCCCTGTTCAATGTGTAAAATCAACAGACCGAAATAAAACAAACGAGCAAAACAAAAATTTAAATTTAAAAAAAACAAATAAAATGTAATTACATAATATAGGCCGTGTTAGTTTTCATATGACCCAAATTTTGTACAAATCGATTAAGCAGTTTCAGAACATCAAGGTTTCTAATAAAGCCCAAAAATATAAGTAATGTTTTGCTCGTTTGAACACTAATGTGGGTCGAAAAAAGAGTATCTAGATACGATTTCGGGACAACCTTAATACCTCACCCTTCATACCGCCCTTTTAGCTTTTATCCTGCGTTGTCATTTGAAGTCCGATCGTAACAAGACGCATACTTCGATACTTCGTCTCTAGGTAATTCTTGGATCCGAGGTAGAATTCGATTAGTTCCCTTTGTTATCTCGTTTTCTACCCCCCTTATTAGTACTTTTTTGACACGTTAGTAAAGGGCTTTCAAAATGATTAAACTTTTTCCTTTAAAGTTTTCTTTTTTTCACTAACAAAAAATATACACGAAGGTCAGATTCGACTAGTTTCTTTTGACTTCGTTTTCTGTCTCACCCACACATATTCAAAAAAATAGTCCCAGTTCGCGCACCTACTAAAGCGGTTCAGACATGTATGAAGAAATCAAATTTACGGGATTCGCCACCTAATTTTGTAGCTTTCTAAGGTAAATTTTTAGAACAAAATCACATTGTTTTCCCCATGAACCCTACATTTGACCATAAAGATGTACCATTAAAGATGTATAGCTCTTGATAATTAATGATCATCGACATATCTCACGTTAAGATAGGATAAGACATAAGGATGCATTATTTCTTATCCTATCTTAACGTGAGATATGTCGATGATCATTAATTATTAAGAGCTATACATCTTTAATACCTCATTTAGTTACCCGATTTTCTACCCCCGTAAATGGTACTTATTTTGCAACACAAGTGAAGGTATATGAAAATAATTATACTTTCCTATAATTATACTTTATATATTTGTATTCATCAGCAAATAGGTTAAGAGGACTATTAATAAAAAAAACTTGCTTGCATACCACTCTCATATTTAACTTAAATGCTTCAAAATAGCCCCGTTAATAATAACTCAATTAATTTATTAATAAAACATTTTGATGATATTAAATGAATTAAATGAAATTCTGACGCGAATACAATTTGCTATAACGCTCTCGACTTCTTATTTTTAAAAATATATACCCCACTCGTGTGTGAGAGCCAAATACATAGATCCCCGTAGATAATTTGTTATAGAAAGAGTTGCAAACCTGTATAACAGCTATACGAGTATTACATTAATTGTTGTTGGTGCATTAACTTTTTAATTTTGAACATACGAGTACATATCTACTTCTAAATAATTCAAAGGCAACGTGTAAAGTTTTTACGTATACCGCTAAATTTAATATACAGTTTAGCGTCGATTATCCGTAATTCAACTGCACAGTAAGATCAATTATCCGGGATCAATAACAAAAGGAAAATATTTTCATTTTAATTGATTAACCGTGATTGCCTCTATTATCCGGTATTGCAAAACATGTATCGATTTTGGAAACACTAACGTTAATATGTTTATGAAGCGGGAAACCCCATGTTGTTTGTGGTGCATTTCTTTGGTGTTTAGTTGCATTTGAAATTGGAGCATCCGGACTGCTGAGAAGATCCAAAAGTAGATTTTGCGACATATGAATAGTTCCGTCAAGAATGTTTTAAAGTAGATCCAATTGCCAGTTTAATGGTAATGGAAAGGGCTAAATTGTTTTATTTAAATATGAATAGTAGTTCGGGTTTAGGATGTGAATATTCTCGTGGATGGTTGCACAACTTTAAAAAAATGGAATTCACAAACTCAAAATTGAGGAGAAAAGGCATCTGCCAATCAGGTATCTGACAAAGTTTTAGTGAATGATTTGGGGAAATACATATCAACGGAGAATCTTACAAATAAACAAATCTACATTAGGGATGAACAAGCCTTTCTTGGAAACGTTTTCCTGAAAACAGTTCGTGCTGTCATGATGATGGCAGACAATCTCTTCCTTTGCCATAAGAATGCAAAGGAAAGAATCACCGTATTGGTTTGCTGAAAAAATGCACGCCCAAGAAGCTTAAGCCAGAAAATATTCAGGTTATGGAGAAAAAACAAACCACATTAAATGATTTTCTCATTATCGGACCACTCCATGATGAAAGTTGAAACAATTTGAAAACTCCGTTACAGACTAACGCTATTGAGGTTAGCTTTCAAACCCCATATGACATTAACGGGGTATGTTCAGTTCTACTATTGAAATGGGCCTGTTCAACGTCGTAACAGTATTAATGTTCCTACTAAGTAAAAAATGAAACAAGTATTTATGTTAAAACAAGTAAACAATTTAACCTCAATTAATCGGTAAAATCGATTATCCGAAACGCTTCCCGGATAATAGATGCTTAATTGTATAGTAATATACGAGTATAATTTGTTCACCTTTTCATATACCTCTACTTGTGTTGCAAAACAAGTACCATTTACGGGGATAGAAAACCGGATAATTGATGTTACTGGTAAAAATTGAAGATGTAAAGCTCTTGTTAATTAATGATCAACGACATATCTTACGTTAAGATCGGATAATAAATAAGGAAGCGTTATGGTCAGCTGTAGGGTGCATGGGGAAAACAATGTGATTTTATTCTGAAATTCTACCTTAGAAAGCTACAAAATTAGGTGGTGAATCTCGTAAATTTGGTTTCTTCAAACTTGTACGAACCGCTTTAGTAGGTGTGCGATTCTGGAACTGTTTTTTGTGTATGTGGGTGAGAGCGAATTTGACCTTCGTGTATATTTTAAAATGTTGAAGCCTTTTTTGTTTATGAAAAAATGAGAACTTTAAAGGAAAATGTTTAATCATTTTTAAAGCAATATAGTATCGTTTCAAAAAAATCCTAATCAGCCCTTGCCAAACTTAAACAACGATATGCATTTTGTTACGATTAATGTCGTAACAGTATTAATGTTCCTACTAAGTAAAAAACGAAACAAGTATTTATGTTAAAACAAGTAAACAATTTTTTTGTGTATGTGGGTGAGAGCGAATTTGACCTTCGTGTATATTTTAAAATGTTGAAGCCTTTTTTGTTTATGAAAAAATGAGAACTTTAAAGGAATGTTTAATCTTTTTAAAGCAATATACTATCGTTTCAAAAAAAAAAAAACCTAATCAGCCCTTGCCAAAACTTAAACAACGATATGCATTTTGTTACAATCAATGTCGTAACAGTATTAATGTTCCTACTAAGTAAAAAATGAAACAAGTATTTATGTTAAAACAAGTAAACAATTTAACCTCAATTACTCGTAATCGGTAAAATCGATGATCCTAAACGCTTCCCGGATAATCGATGCTTAACTGTATAGTAATATACGAGTATAATTTGTTCACCTTTTCATATACCTCTACTTGTGTTGCAAAATAAGTATCATTTACGGGGATAGAAAACCGGATAATTGATGTTACTAGTAAAAAATGAAGATGTAAAGCTAAGCTAGCATGAGAACTTTAAAGGAAAATGTTTAATCTTTTTAAAGCAATATACTATCGTTTCAAAAAAAATCCTAATCAGCCCTTGCCAAAACTTAAACATAGATATGCATTCAAATGACAACGCAGGATAAACAAACTAATAGGGGGGTATGTAGGGACCAGAAAAACAATTTCTTTGTTTGTGTTCTTCTTTAGATAACTTCTAAATCTAGGAGGTGACTGATGCAACTTTTTTTTTTTGTATGGGTACCGACCCTTTCTATTACGAAACAACGAGTCTCGAACAAGGTATTATCTGACTTAGGCATGACAACTCTTAATGGAGCGCTGATTCTGATGGCAGTTAATTTTGGCAAACATTGCCAGTGATTCCACGGTCGACGCCAGGTGACGGACTCAATGCATGTTTAAAGTCGTACGTTTTGTGAAAACACGTGAAGAAAGTCAAACTGACAACAAACATGCATGTCATGATGTAAAACGACTAATCTGGAGATGTATTTTCAATTGCTGGATATAGACCTAACGTTCTATATTGGCTGCGAAAACATTGAGATCGCCGAATTTAATTGTAAGATTCAAAGTGAAAGTACTCGAGAATTGGAAACGTACAAATCGGTGAATTCAGTTACTTATCAAAATGATGCAGTCAACTATCGATTTTGTTTAACTCGCTAAAATAACCCGGATTACCACCTAAAATCTCCAACTGAAAGTCGGATCGGTAATCATTATGTTTCGAAATTTAGGGTGATTACATTTTAAGGGCCGATGTTGAATGTATACCACACCTAAACGTTAAGCTTTTTTTCTGAATTTCACTTGACATTTCTCAATTTCAGACTAATTCAATTTGATACACAAACGTCATCAATGGCCAAAATGGTGGCAGGAAATGGCAACAGTGCATGATCAATTTTCGAAGAAAATCATCTTCAGTGATGAGGCACATTTTCACCTCAGTGGATTCGTCAGTAAGCAGAATTTCCGCATTTGGGCGAATGATAATCCAAGAGTGATTGTCGAAAAAACAATGCACCCACAAAGAGTGACTGTTTGGCGCGGTTTATGTGCTGGCGGCATCATCGGGCCGTATTTTTTTTTCCAAAATTATGCCAGTCAGACAGTTACTGTGAATGGTGTTCGCTATCGTGAGATGATAACGAACTTTTTATGGCCCAAATTGGAAGATATTGATATGGACGATATGTGGATTCAACAGGACGGTGCCACACACAACTAACGAAACAATGGCTCTTTTGCGCGACAAATTCAATGGTCGTGTTATCTCACGTCGTGGCGATGTTTATTGGTCGCCAACATCATGTGATTTGACACCGTTGGACTTATTTCTTTGGGGTTATTTGAAAGAATAGGTGTACGTCGATAAGCTAGCAACAATTCAAGGACTAAAGGGTGAGATAATTCGGCACATTAACGGCATAGAACCTCAATTATGCCTCAGCGTCATCGAAAATTTGGATGGAGGTGTGCCGCCGAGGCTATTTGGCCGATATTTTGTTCCATACATAATTGAAGCATACTAATATTATCATAATAAAAAGAAGTGACACTAATTTCCTAAATGATTTGTGTTTTATTCAAAATCAACATCGGCCCTTAAATTTTAACCACCCTTTATAAATCAAACACGTCTTTGTAATGGCACGCGGCTTGTGGTAAAAAACGTGACGAACAGCGAAGTAACAGTACCACCATTTTAAATGGCACATTATTATTTTTACACATTTCGATAACTAAATATATAAAATGTGAAGGCAAAACAACGTTTGCCGGGTCTGCCAGTACGAAATAAAATAGTCAAAACAATCAAGTCTGATGCCACTTTCCGTTTATTTATTCTATGGTGACCAAACCCGAAGTATTTATTTCAATCAATTCGTACATATATACCAGAGATACAAAAGTTGATACATGTTTGGAATCGAAAGAGCCATGATACAACTGCGACCCATTTATAAACGTTCCGATCTGCTGTATGTTTATTCCCTACTCCACAGGGTTTCGATGGAAATTGGTACATTGTAAATGTTTGAGCCAAGGACAACTATAAAAGTTTGTCCATATCGGTCCTCTTCATGAGCAACCAATAATTAAATCTTGTAAAACTGGTCCATATCGTTTCCCTTTTCGAATAGACTATGCGCAATGCGCGACATTATCGATCAATGGTCAACTCAGGCAATAACTGAAGCGTAGAGCGTGTAACGTATAACTGTCTCCGGTGAAATTTATACATATTGGTATTTTTATATAGCCCCGACAAAATATTTCACTTCCACTCTTATAGTATTCAGATGTATAGGCCTACATTGCCTAAATTTCAGATATTGCCTATAATCTTTACTCTTATAGTCACCCTCGTACGACTTTAAGTTGTTTTACTTTCTGTTTCAATAAAATTGATTTTGAAAAATAAATATGTTTTCTTGCTTTTGGTACCGTCGGGATCGAAAAAGTGCATTTTTAAAGAGCGAGAAGTACAAAATCAAAAAATCTAGTATACATCCAGGTTGTACACCAGTTGCATATGTGATTGGAACTGAAATTTGAAGGCAGACATAACACCATAAAAATGATTTCAGAATACTGCTGGTCGCTTCAAAGTAAATGCATGTATTCTTGAGTTGAATGATTAAATCTTGTATTTTTGTAAAAATTTCGTTTTAATAAAAGCTTCAATAGTCAGTCAAAAATTACAGCAAGCTCAAATCTCTTCCCCTTTTATTTAATTCTTCTTGGTAAATGTTATAACACATTGTGACAAACATCATTAAACTGTCCTTTTTAGTTATTTGTTGTAGAATTGGGTCTTTATATGGGAAAAATATTACAAATTTTCTTCAACTTACTAGTGCATTGAAATCCACTGAATTTAAAACCGTAACAAAAATGGATATAGACGGATAAAATCAAATTTTATGATGGCCAAATATTTTTAATATAAGGTTTTTTGAAAAATTAATCTTCTAATCGATCTGAATATCTAATAACCTTGTCAAAATGAGAACGCCAAGTGTTGAAAAAGATCAAATCCAATGAATAATTGTTAGAATCCAATGGAACAATGACGAAGCATCTGTCAAAAACCTACTTTTCTAACACTGATTATTAAGATATGGATATGAAAGAATTTTATTAAATATGAGAGAAAAATTATGCAAACAAGTGCATACTTTTACACCAAAATTGTTTGACAAGTATTAAAAACCAAACAAAACGAAATAAAAACACAACGCCTACTTCCTGCTTTTGTATTTCGTACGTCAACTTTCTCGTTGAGAATATTTTAGTTCATGTTTTCCTAGATTCAAGGAAATGTATGTTTGTATGTACGAACTTTTGGATTGGAAATAATAAAGTTGTATTCGTTGTTGGTTCATTTCATTTTGTTTAAGAAAATTTTTCTAATGTTTGAGAAAATATATTTAACTTAACTCTATTATGGATTTTTCTCAAAATTAAAAGAAAATTCCATTCATTCTTATATACTTGAACTTAACTGTAGTTGTTTTTTTTTATCTAAGTGTATATATGTAATAAGATTGAGTTAATTCGAAACATCCTTCCAGTATTTCTTTTTTCTGATCTACTACAATTTTCTGCACAGAAAGAAAATATTTACTAATTTTTATGATTTTTTATTAGCTTAAAAAAGTTCTCTACACCTAACGATATATATTGTTTAGTATAAATAAAACAATTATTTAAAAATAAGTAATTGTGTACTACTGTCAAGGAGCAATTTAAACGACATGTTATGATTTTTTCATATTTTTTAGTAAACATTTCTTAAAATGTTTTTTTATATATAAAATTTTTTTAGTATTTTTTTCCTAAAATTTATGTCAGTTTACTTAATGAACGAAAGGACTTATTCAGTTATAGGTAATATTTACTCTAGCAATGGAAATGACTTTTAGGAAAATTGCTTATCAATTTCTAGTACATGCATTTTCACTTTGTCCTACGTGGCAATATAAACTATAAACTACAATTAAGTATGGATTGTTCTCAAAAATGTAACCCATATTTTTCTGAGTGTGCAGGGAGTGAATGCTACTTCATCATCCAAGAAACGAACGTGATTAATCCATAATCAATGGATATATACTTAAGTGCAGGCAGATTTTAAATAAACGAGAACCTTCCGATTGTTGTTGTTTTTTATAAACAACAACCATGCACTGTGTCGTGTGTGTATGTTTTTTAGTTTACCAAAAAAACACGTGACCATATAGTAACCATATTTTTTCTCTGCGTGTGGGAATGAGAAAATCTATATCCATGGGATAGGTTAGAAGGATTTAGACCGGTGTCTAATCTTGAAAAGTTGACACGCAGTACATCCGCTCGCTGACCCATAGAAGGCCGCTTGTGATTGTCCTTTGTCTATGATACAAAATTACGCTATAAGTTTTGTAATAAGTGACTTTGAGCCACAGCAAATTGTTTATCAAACTCATCAGATCCTCCATCTTGCAGGTTTGGTTACTACGTAGTACCCTAGGTTACTACGCAGGGCGGGCATATCTACTGTCCAATCATGGGTTGATTAGAGGAATGTTCATTTGTCAGTGATTGTAAAGTGTGTCTTTTTAGAGTTACAAAATTTAAATTTAAAACAATGACGGAGGAAAGACTGGCAATAGATAAAAAGGATTACGACCTCAAAATGAGAACAATTTTGATGGACATGTGCACATACAGACGCTTAAAAAGGGATCCTACTTCGAGTCTGCAAAACAAAAACAACAAATTAGTGGCCAAGTTATTCAACTTACATTTAATTAGCCAAAATGACAAATATAAATTAACCAATCGGACAGCAACAGCGCCCAGAATGTACGGACTTCCCAAAATCCATAAAGAGGGTACACCACCACTATGTTCCTCCATAAACTCACCGGCGTATGTACTTAGTAAATACCTTATAAATATTTTAAAGAACATGACAACAGAATCACCATATAATGTAAAGGATGCAGGGGACTTTAAATCTAGGATTAATAACACATATTGACGATGACGAAACTTTAATTTCATTTGACGTGGTATCCTTATTCCCTAGCATACCAGTAAATCTAGCTATTAAGACTATAGAGGAAAAATGGACTAATATAGAGGAATTCACCAGAATCCCAAAAGACTTGTTAATAGAATTACTGACTTTTTGTATAAAGGACACTAGATATTTCAAATACAGTAAAACCCGCTTTAGTACCTCCCCGCTTTAGCACCTAACCCGTTTTAGTACCCAACATCTGCAGACACTATGTTTTTTTAATAAAAAATCGAACAAATTTACCCTTTTAAGTACCTCCCCGCTTAAATACTCAACCCGCCTAAGTACCATAATTTGTTGTGCATTAAATAAAATTTTACGTACGTTTTCCGCCGGTTAAGTACCTTTCTGAATACAATTGCTTTTTTAAAACGGCAACTCTTTATAATCGATTGTTTATTTAAACCATAACTAATTTATCGAAAAACTCACATACAAAATAATCAAGATACATGGTATACATTAAATAATGATTCGTAAAAATGTCTGGCAAAGGGCGAACATTTACAAGTTTAAAATTGCGCGGCTTTTTCGGTGCGACATTTCAACTGTAAGCTTACGGAGGAAGAAATAGTGTCATGTATTTTGAAAGATAACGCTGGCGAGGTGTCACCATCTACAGATACTATGGAAAATACTATGAAGTAAATCCACCTGCTTTTGCAGAAGCGCTGACAGTACTAGAAACAGTGAATAAATATACTCGTATGGAGGGCAATAATCTTGAATTTGATGAACTCGAAATATTAGAAAAAAAAAAGTTGTTTAAAAAAATACAAAACATGCGTCAAAAGAAAATAACTGAATTTTTCGCTATTAAAACCTGTTTTTCAAATCCACTTTATTTTAAGTGATCTCATAAAATACGTATGTGTTACATATATGCATTATGCGCACAAAATGTTCCTTTTTTAAAATGAATTTTCAAAGCAATATGAAATACGTTTTTAATTAATATGTAATCAAAATATTTTTTGTTAAATAAATTTTTTGTTTGTGTTTAAATAAGTTATTTTCATTATTCTTAAAATTATTAAATGTTTAACTACCCAACAGAAGGTACTAAAACGGGGCTGTTTAAATACCCAACCTGAGGTACTAAAGCGGGTTCTTATAAGTCGCAACCCGCTTAAATACCTCAAAATGCTGTAAATTTTAGGCAAGGCACTTATGCGGGTTTTACTGTATGAAGATAGCATTTTCGAACAGAAGAAAGGGTTACCAATGGGTTCACCGGCATCGCCGGTTATAGCCGACATTACCATGGAAGAGTTACTGAACGTTTCAATACAAAGAATGACTACAAAGCCCAGACTTATGACTAAATATGTTGACGACCTTTTTGTGATTTTAAAGAAAAGTGAAATTGACAACACTCTTCAAATACTTAATTCATTCGATAGACAAATACAATTCACAATGGAGAAAGAATTATCTTGACTCTATAATTCACCGCCAAGGAAATTTGTTAAAATTGGATTGGTATCAAAAACCAACATCTTCCGGACGATTAATAAACTTTCACTCCAAACATCCCCGACGAATTATAATTATTACAGCGACAAACTTTATTAACAGAGTTTTCAACATAAGCGACAAAAGTTTCCATAGTGACAATGAAAGACGGATTAAGAACGTATTAAAGAAATATGACTTTCCAATTAAAACCATAGAGGACTTAATTAGACGGACTAAAACCAATTATGACCAAACAGTTACCTTTCTGGTTTCTCAGAAAGGTTCAACAAATCGGACGTTTATAATAATGACAAATTTTTATTAGCGCCCCGAACGTTTAGGACAGTTAACGAATTATTTAGTAAGACAAAATCGAAGGTGGACAGTGAAGAAAAGTCCAATTTAGTTCATAAGATTAAATGTGATGGTGACAAGTCCAACGTATGCCAAAAGGTATATGTTGGCACTACTGGGACAATACTTAAGACTAGACTTTCTTCTCAGAAATCTTACCTAAAAGCTGTTGATAGACCAATCGAGCAGAAGACTGCTTTTGCGAACCACTATACTTTTACTGGACACAAGCCAAACTTTAACGACGCAGAAATTTTAGCACAAGAGAGGAATTATAAGAGAAGATACACTTTGGAGATGCTTTACATCAACGACGTTCCTACATCTAAGAGAATGAGCTTTAAAACTGACACGGATAGATGTGCACATACTCGTACATACAGACATATTGTTAATAAGTACCGACGGAAAGACATACATTAGTTGAATATTAGAAGTACAACAGGACAGAAGTAAAACAGTTATTTAAATGTATTTATTAACAAAAATTATGTTATTCGTGAAAGAAAATTGTGTACTGTTGTAATTTTATGTTCTCGGTTTTGTTTTTAGTGATTACCCCTGATGATGAACGACGAAGTCAGTTCAAAATACATATTGGGTTATTTAAAATTAAATAAATTATAAAAACACCAACATCTGTTTTTTGTTTATGATCTTAAGCCTAACAATAACTGAAAAATAAACAATGACAAATATTTTTTTTTAATATTAAATGAACTGACATTATTGCAACGATTTAGTTTTATGCCATTAGTTGTTATACGATTCGGTTCATGTGCTGACGGTTGGAAGCAGACCATATTTTTATATTGGTAATTTTGATTTTGTTTTTTTATGCCGTTTAGATTAGTTAGATATTTTTAACAAAAAGTTAAACAAATAAACTTTTTACTCCTTATATAAGTACAGATATTTTAATAACTATTTATAACTTTAATATTTTTCGAAAAGGCGTTCTAACTTGCACAATGTTTCCGACATATTTGTTATGGGAGGATGCTTGATTTTGGAATCTCTCGTACTACTGCATTGGTGTGAACGAAATGGGTTCGGTCCATTAGGAATTACTGGCTTGTCTATGGGTGGTCATGTAAGTATTTCTTGCAATTCAATAAACTTGTGATGCAGGCATGAAGAAAAATAAATTATATAACATCGAATTAAAATGTTTTATGCTTATATACAGTCAAGCCTCGAGAATCCGGGCCGAAAGCATTCCTGATACTTGATTCTTCTGGTTAATAAAAGTACGTTTTATTTAGAAATAAGTATGTCATGAACTGTTTGTATTCCAACTCCATATATTACATAGTGACAGTACCTGAAAAAATGTCTTTCGACTTACTCCTTTATTAAATTAAGATTTTGTTGGATTACTTTTGTTTGTCTTTTAAAAGATTTTACTCATAATGATGCCATTGTAAAAACAAACGCTAACAGAACGCAAATTTCAATCGCACCTAAATACTTAGAAAGAAGTACTCTTAAAACGGGAATTTCGCCATTTCGGTTAAGTAAGAATTTTGGCGCTGCTCAACATTCACACGGCATGCTGGCCTGCCAATATAATTTTTATTATAACGGATAATAGAGTTAAGTACTGTTAATAGATCTAGGCAAATTATAGCATATAAAGGGTTTTCCATTAGGGACATAACAATTTCATATCTTTATATCAACGCACCCTCAAAATTTTTTATTATCTTTCAGGTTCAAAACGTTAGTCGAACTAAACATTTTTATCATGGTTAAGTTCACTTACGAGCAACGTTTGGAAATCATTAAAAATTACTACCAAAATTCTAAGTCGGTGGCTCTGGCAAAGTTTCACGAAAAACTAGAATTTCGTCTAAATATAATTTTCAGCGTTGAAGCTCATTTCTGGCAGAGTAGTTTTGTCAATAAACAAAATATGCATTATTGGATAGTAGCAAACTCACATGTGTTGCAAGAGACGCAATTGCATCCGCATAAAAGTTACAGTTTGGTGTGGTTTTCATGCCGGAGGTGTGATTGTATTTTTTCATCGAGCAGAACAATCGTCATGTTGGAAATTAATTTAATTTATTTAATGGATGAGCTTGACATCGCCGATATGTGGGTTCAACAAGACGGTGCCACTAACCATACAGCATGCGTCACAATCGATTTACTGAATGGAAAATTCAGCGAACGTGTTAACTCAAGAAATGGTCCGGTCGAATGGCCACCTCGATCATGCGATTTAACGTCATTGGATTTATTTTTATAGGGCCAGAGCAAGTTTTGGTCTATGCCAACAACCTTAGACGTGCTCAGAAAAAACATCCAACGAAATTGCCAATGTTTCGGTCGAAATGTGTGCAAGAGTGGTGGAAAATTGGGCCCAAGAAATAGATCGCTGTATACGGGCTCGTGGCGGTCATATGACCGAAATCAAATTTCATTCTTAAAATGTAACTATTGCACTATGTTTTATTAATACATAGTAGGGACATAAAAACTGTTACACACGTTTTATGCTGTAGAATAAAATTTAATGAATGTTTTTGAACCAAATATTTTTTAATATATTTATTGATGCATATAAAACAATCTACTTATTCGAAATTCGCCTTATTAGCAGTTGTAAGCAATAAAATTTTGGCGTAATTGATTTCATCTGGAAAAGGAGGAATAAACAACTTGCAGGATTAGGGCGAAATACCAGGTCCATATGGTTTGCGTAAACCCTGGCTTTCTTCTCTCCGATATAGCCCACTCATCATTCGCGTTGCGTAAAGGAAATTGCGTATCTGTAGGCATACTTGAATTTCTTCGAGTTTTCCAGATTAGAATTTGGTAGAAACTGTAAGAGTAAGACTTGCGATATAGTTAGCATGCTGTCTACTGTGTTCGTTTTTAAGAGCACTTTGCAACTTCTTAGTCGCTTCAACCAGTTCAAGTCTCGTCTCTGGCGATCTATTTCTCTACCATTCGCGACGAAACCTACGAATCTCATTTACAAGGAGCTCTATTTCACTGTTAGCCTGTTCTAAGATGGAATTAAAATTTGAGACACTATTGTCGTTACCATGGCATTAGAAATAAGTCGATTAGAATCTATATGGCTGCTAATATAATTTCTGTATTTCAACCAGCGTGTGTTGGAAACATAAATCTAAGAGCCTTATCTATGAGTACTCATGGAGAAGAAATGTAACTTTAATTTGGTCTGACGATAAGCCAGGACAAGTACAAGCGGACAAGTTCGATTTGCTAATTTCTCTTATTATACCAAAATCTATTAAGTCGGGTTTCTTGTTAAGGTCTCGAGGTCAGTATTTTGGTCGACCAGGCGATATAAAGTCTAATTAATTTTTCCGCAGCATTAAACACTTGTTTCCCTTAGGATTAGCTGATTTTCCCTAGGATTTGCTAGATGGGATCTCAAGAGCGTATGCTCGCCCAAAGCATTCAAAACTGCCTTCAAGCTTCCCTAGACATGGTTGTTGAATTTTCACTTTAATGTAAAATCAAAACTAACACCAAGAAATCACAAGCAAATTTTTTCACAAGGAAAAGAAAAACATGTTACATTCCCGGTACTAATGTATTTGTATGTTTGGAAGAAAAATTGCCTGGTCTGACTCTGTCAGATATCTAGATGCATTTCTGAATAAACGTTTGACTTTTAATGATTATGTCAATCACGTTACGTTATCCTATTTTAAATAGGAAGTCTGAGCTTAATTTTTCCAACATGATCGTCATACTTAAAACAGTTTTTCAAGCTATTGCTCTATAGACTTGCCCTGTGTGGCGTAATTGCGCCAAGACTCAGAAAATTCAAATTTCCCAAAACAAAATATTAAAAATGATGTTGAATTTACCGTGGAACTTTAGCACAAAAAGGCTACATGATTTAAGTTGTGTTGAATATATTCACAACCGAATTAGAAATATTACCCACAAATTTGAAAACGCTTGTAACTTCAGCGAAATCAATTATATCGTAAATCTATACAACTCCAACTAAATAATCACTCATGTAATTTATGTATATCACAAATATTAAATATCTTGTTTTTAATATCCCTACTATCAATAATATAGTTGTTTGGTTTCTCATTTAAACCATCTCTAAAATATGTATAAAGTAGAACTGTAACAAAAGCTATTTTACCTAAATAAACAAACATTAAAATCAAATAAAATGTACTGAATGTTTTTGAACCAAATATTTTTTAATATATTTATTGATGCATATTGTATCCAAAAAGAATCTACTTATTCGAAATTCGCCTTATTCGCATTTACACACGCCTTAAGTCGCACTGGTCAATCGTCAAAAGCTGCACGAACCTCGTCCATTGGAAACACAGCTCGAACCAAAGCAGTCTTAAAAAATCCAATGTTGGGGTATCTTTTGTGACAAACCTTGTCCTCTAAAAACCGTCCACAATTTGTAATCCAATGGGTTCAAATCTGGACTGCCTGAGGGCCATTCTACAGAGGAAATGAACGCTGGCAAATTGTTTCGAAGCCAGTTCTGGGACGTTTTAGCCTTACGGGCCGGCGCAGAATCTTGCTGGAAAGTCCATGGCTGGTTTTGGAACAGGGAATTGTTACAACAACAGCTTCCAAAACGGTTTCTTGGTAAACTTTGGCCGATGTTTTGACTCCTTGTTCGCAGAAATGCAGGTCAGTGAACCAATCGTAAGAGACACCCCACCTAACCATGACTGAAGCTGGGTGATGACCCATTTCCACCCTTGAGATCAGTTCAAATGCTTCCTTAGATGACCGCGCATATACTCTATCATTTTGCTTGTTAAATTTTTCCTGAACGTAATTTTTTTTTCATCGGTGAACCAAATTTTTTCTGTGCAAGTTATCAGCGTGCTTCTCCAAAAGACGTTTGCATTTTTCAATCATTTTTTTATTAAAGCTGCAGTCAATAAATGTCAGGTACGTCGTATGAAAGCCCCAAGTCCCAAGTCTTTTTTAATGATTCGACTCATGGACTTGATATTCATCTCACGTGATATTCATCTCACGGGCCATGATTTTCTGTTTTCGGAGCGGATTTCTGTGAATTCTTGATTTAACGGCTTTGATGACATGCGGTGTTCGAACAGATCGTGGGCAGCCCGACCGGTGGCGGTCTTTTACATCTCCAGTCTCCTCAAACAGTTTTATGCATCGGTAGGCGAACATGCGGCTAATCCCTAGTGGCCGGAGCCACCTTCCCGTAATTCTCTCCATGAATAGGGTATCCGACTTTATAACCTCTGAACGCCGGACGTATCTCAATCATAAAAAGGCTGAATGATATGCCTTCATTGAAGCCACCAACCGCGGCATTAATAATCTAGCCATTCCGTCGGATCTTCGAGTAGCCGAGAAAAAGAACCGGGCCATCATCAACGCATCAGCCGCTCGCCATATCTCTGCTGGTCGAATACCCGAAGTACGACCAATTCCCAGCAGAGGCAGAAGAGCGTGATGACATTCGTCGCTCCATCTCACTGACCCCAGAATTAGGGATCTCAACTCGGTAGGTTGGTCAACGAATATAAGCGCAACAAATGGCTAAACCACTTGAAACAGTGCAACTTAAGTTCCGGAATTGGTAAGTTGTGGACAACGGTTAAATCGCTCTCTAACCCTAAAAGAGAGGATGATCGGACAGCTGTCACGTTCGGTGAGAGAACAGTGACAGATCCGAAGCGGTGCGCGTAGTATTTTAACCATCTTTTTAAAGAGCACCCAGAGAGTGATAAGGTGAAAATGAGAGTATTGCGTCGCATCCGCGCTCTCCGAGTCGAAGATGCACCATCACTATTTACCGTTGGCTGCGCTAAGTCATCAAAGGCAGTGGGTCCGGACGAAATCTTAATGCTAATGTTAAAGCACACGCATACCCCGGGAGAAGAGTACATGACCAAAGTGCTCAATCTGTCGCTAGCCACTCACGAAGTTCCCGATGCCTGGAAAATGGGCAGAGTGGATGCGCTACTGAAGCTCCAGTAGCAAAGACGCATGAAGCACTGCTTCTCCCTAGGGAACACTTTCCTTGTGCTGATCATCAGCATGGGTTCCGCAAGCAGCACAGCACAACTGCTTTACACGCCATCACCACACGTAATAGTCGCGCCCTTTACCAGAACAAACCAAACGGCAGGACGGCCCTCGTGGCTCTTCACCCAACAAAAGACTTCGACACGCTCAATCATGCAACTCTGTTTGAGGACATTGGAGAAACGTCCTTTCCGCCCAGTTTCAAATGTTGGGTCGTAAACTATATGTGTGGGCGCCATTCATATGTAGAATTTAGGGACAGGAAGTAGAATCCAGTGATATCCCCGGCTCTGTGTAACTTCTACCTCTAAATTTTCTACACCACATGACGGCGTTGAAATTGTGGCGTACGCTGATGAATGCACAATTCTGGCGTCAGGACCTAAAGTGGTTGACATATGCAAGAAAATAAGCTTTTACCTCACTAACTTAGCACGCTTTTTTACTGCGAGGAATATGAGAATATCCGCCTCCAAATCATCAGCCACACTGTTGTCACTCGATGTGAAAGTCGATGACGTCAACATCCCTACTGCCAACAACCCTAAAATCCTTGGGCAGCCTTTTTCGATCCTCTGCACATGCTACACCTATCTGCTCAAAAGTAGAAATAAGGTTCTCAAGTCACTTGTCGGCAGTATTAGGAAAGCCGAAAAAGAAGCCTTGTTGACCTCTTGCAAAGCGATAGGTCGGCCTGTAGCGAACTACGCCGCACATAGGTCGGCGAACGTAAATACAACGCAGTGAAGAAAATTCAGACTTGCCACATTGCCGCCCTCAAAACTTCAACAGGGTGTCTTCTTATGTCTTTTGAAGACCATCTACCTGAGGAGACGAAGGTCCTTATCTTGTGCAGATACAATTCCTTTTGTCTAAGCAATACCTGTTAGGTTGTTTTCGCAGAAGTCATCCTAACCACTCACATGGCCAGGATGTCTCCGCCCAGGCATATCCTTATGATCTAGAAAGAGAGGTCCAGCGGTACAAGAGAGCACCTTTGATCATCTACTTAGCAACTATCAGGCTGGTCTGAACAACATTCACGCTGATAAAGCCGCAGCAGTTTGAATGTAGTAATAGGGGAACATCCCTCCGGAGATATCACCTGATAAGAAGGTACTACCTTGGTTCTGGCCGTGGCTGAGATCTGGATGGTGCAGTCGCCTCCATTATTATTAGGCACGAATTGATGCTAACGTTTCGAACATTTGTCCCGCCTGCCATCAGGGACCACATGACGTTCTGTGCCTCTTGAATTGTCCGGCCAAGCCCACTCAGCTGACTTACAGGTCTCTGTGGACGCATCCAGTTCAAATGTTTTCTTCACCTGGATATCGAAGCAGATCCCCTTTATACGAACAGGACTTCATAAAAATGTATTGTTGTTACAATAACTACGTAATTTTAGGTTTTATTAGGTTTAGATAATCCTTTTGTAGTTTCTAAACCTAATACGTACTATCTTAACCCAATAAACTCATTTCTATAAAAGATCATCAGGTCTGTTTCTCTTCGCGAGTGACCGTGTTTTAAAGTCGCTCCCGAATAAATTAAAATGTTTATTAATTTGTGAATTTTACTAAAACAAAATCAATATCAATCGAGTTGGACGCTTTCCTAAATCCATGCAGTGGATGTTTTTGACGCGGTGTGCCTTGTAAATAAGGAAAATACAAAAAAGAAAAACTATCAAAAATATTTAAAATTAAAAGACAAAAATTAAATTACGCAATCAAAAATAAAAATGCCACTGACTCACTCTGTTGAGAGAGCACGGCGTAAAACGATGCAGCAAGTCAAACAGCAACAACAGTTTAACGCGACGACAGTCTATTTCAAAGACTTATTACACCTTTATTACCTTAGTTAAGCTTAAGACAATTCCAACAACAACAATTGCGATCAGCCTAAAAATATACCCCAATCAAATGCACCGAGTGAAAAAAGAAAATAACCAAGATACAAACAGGTATGGACAGGTACGTACACATTACAAAACCCAAATCCAATGCTAGGTCTCCCACAAAGGAGCCTAATCCTAAAATACATAAAGAGACTTTTACGGTGATCGAAAATATGCTCCATACTGAGGACCGACGCATATACTGAAGACGAAAACTGTGCCGTGCGAGTAGCAAATCCTCCCCCAATATATTAGCGAGATCAAACACGCTTGTAAATGAATTATACCAGTTATTGGGTAAACACAACTTTCACGTTGTATCATTGAAGAGAGGTAATGTTCTCGAAAGTAATATACAGACATACTCCGTACTCCTGTATAGAAAATTAGTAGACCAATTCGACAAGGAAAAAGGAACTACTACACATACCAACTAAAAAGTTCAAATGACCGAGTAGTTGTGCTAAAGGGTATTGATAGTTCCGTATCACCTGAAGAAATTAAAGAAAATCTTTCGAAGGATAGATACGAAATAAACTCAGCAATAAATATACTGAAAAGGAACAAAATATCTCAACCCATATTCAGGGTGGAACTTCTTCACGAATAAAGAAGAAACGTGCCTCTCATCCAATATACGACTAAGGATACCTATGCAGTAGAACAATCAAGGTAGAGGATTCACTGAAGCGCAAAGATCTACCCCTATTCACAAATTGCCAACAATTTGGTCATACAAAGGACTATTGTAAGTCGCCCTCCATATGCATCAAGTTTGGCGATGTGCACAAATCTGTGGATTGTCCTTACCCAGAAACTGACGTAAACGTCGAGAAATGCAGCAATTGCGGTGCAAACCATAAGACATCCAACAAAACGGCAAGATTGCCAGTATATGTACAATATCAGCATTCAGCTTATCCCAACTTATCCAACGTGACCGCCATGGCAGATTCCAGCTCTACAGTAATTAACTAGGACAGCCTCCCAAAAGGTATGTCATACGCCCACATGTTTAGAAACGGTGAACCCGCCCTTCAAAATCTTCTCTGGAAAACTCAGTAGAAAAACTAATCCAAACCATGTCTTTCTTTATGACAAATATGCAAAGCATGATGCAGGAAATGATGAGAAACCAAAGCCAAATAGGCTCGCTGATAATTTGTTATTGGATGCAAATGCTTTAACATAAAAATGAAGAGGAAGTTTTTCTTCAAAATCCAAAAACGATATACTTTTAGTCTCTGAGACACATTTCACAAAACATCCCAGTGGTGGCACAACAATCATTATACATAAAACTAACAAACTTTTTTAAGTTTTTGGTTTCTGGTGATCATTTGTTGTTATTACTTTCGAAAGGGAAATTACTTCACAAGCTAATAATATTAGGTTTGTTGCTGTTTGTCATAGAGGGAAGCAGAAGTAAGCGAGCGAGCTAAAGCAAACACATCACCGTCTGGTAGACGCGGCGTTTCGTCGTTGGTGTGGGCGACTTTTCAAGATCGTTTAACGATCTTTAAATACGAAGCATGCATTTATTTTGCATATGTAAAGTATTATAGAAGCAACTATAATATATATAATTTCGCACAATATACTGCCTTTTATACTTTTAATATAAATAAATTTATGACAACAATTCGAATACAATCTTTTATTAATCACACGTGCAAATCAAGGAGGGCTGTTTACACTGGGAAGACCCTTTAGATTTGAATACTTATTGTTATTTTTATTACATGAAAGATTCGATATATAAATAAAATGGAAAAAAGGTCTGTTTCGGTTTTCACAAAACTTTGCTTAAGCTTAAGAAATTTTAGGCCGTTCCTGCAATTTGAGTCGAAATATAAAGACGCAAATTTTATTTCCAAAGTATTTCCGTCAAAAACAAGGTCACTTCAATTCCATTTATTTCTGTATTCACCGAAGCAACCTAAACGAAATCGTACTCTTGTTTGCAAGTTATATAACAAATTTAATTTTGTTTATTTTATTGCACTAGAAAGAAACTTGTATTTGACCCGACCTGTACATAATTAGGCTAGACCAGTGGCAAGAACATTCTTTTTAGAGAACTCCTTGAATTTTGCTGATATGAAGGGGATAAAACTAAAACCTTAAACTAAACGCACAGCATATTGGCGTGATATGAAATACTTTGATGGGAGCTCATCTAAGTTGACACAACTAGTATACACAACTTGGTTGTAACAACCAACATCTGTCATTTAACAAACATTTGGTCTAACTTCATTATAACCTGGATCATATTTGTTATAATGTGCTCTATCAGAACACTAATATGAAGGTTAATCTATGTGCTGTTGAATCGATCTATAAAAATTTGCGAACATAGACTCAAAAAAAATCACGACTGTGCAGTTTGGCAAAAATCGGACGACATCGCGCTAACTCTGACACTTAAAAGACTTCAGACTTCGTTTCTGCACTCCGGCTTCTTTGTAAAACAAAAGACAAAAAAGACCATTAAAAACTTTAATTGAAGCATTTTATCATCGGACTAACACTTAGGAGACGTTATCTATGTTTTGTTGGTTAGGAAAAGAAAGAGAATGTAATATTTGTGTACGAGTATATGTCCCCATTTACACGAGGCAACTTTACTTGGTCAATTTTCATGATTCCCCTTTGAACTTGCCTCTTGTGTTTACACAAGGCCATTTTTTTGGTTTTTCTGACATTCTTTGATTTATTCGTTCGGAATTTTGTGTGAAAAAATACCGAAATAATTACAGGCAACTTCTCAATACGAAAAAGTCAAATAGAATTGACAGTACGGGCAAGTTTTTTCCCCTTGCCTCTCTCTCCTTAAAACTGAGAGTTGCGGCATGTAAAGTTGCTCGTGTTAATGGGGACTACTCGTATTTCATTTGAGTCTTTTTTGTATGAAGACTGTTTACATACGGACAGCACAGCTTATGAACGAATTCATTCTGTAAAGCATCGCGCGATTAGCAGGCCAATCGACGACAATATTCACTTTGAAAACATAAATTAGCTTTCGTTAATCTCTTCTGCACCCGTTTAAGGAACTCCATACGGGCAAAAGAAGATACTAAGAAATATTTTGTTGATTTTGACAAACGCAACGGTCGAATTTCTAAAATGCACTCTATTACTTACTAAATAAACTCAAACCTTTTGAATATATTCTACGGGCAAGGAAAAAGAAACTACGGTTATGTTCATGTGTGTAAGAATCAAAACAGTATTTTTTAATATTCAATAATATCCACAATAGAATTTAGTTCCATATATTTAATGAATGTAAATGAATATTTGCTTTTGTCCACTTTTACATGTGCAAGTTTTCGTCTACAATTCTTAAGTTCCTCTGTGAGAGAGCTTAAAGAAACGGAAAGGGGAAAAACGAAGTGTTTTTCGACCCTTTTAGTGTCATTTGCAATTTAGTTGTCTGTAGAATAATATGACATTTCTCAGTTTTAAAAAGTTTGAACTAATAAATGTGTTTGTTAAAAAAGTTTTATAAAATATTTAATGTCAACAAAATTACTTTTCACCGATTTATTTCCACAACAATATTAGTCTGCATGCGTCTCTAATGTACATATACTCATATGAATGTTATAAACAACAATATTAAAAACAAGAATTTAAGCAATTCAAAAGTAAAACAAATTGTACAACTGCCAAAATATATATAAAAATGTGTTTCTTTCTTTTATTTTTCATCAATCTTAAGGTCAGTTTTTTATTTATTTGTGTCGATGCTAAATATAATACGACGTCGAAAAATGTTTCCAAAGAAGTACTGATTCGTCTAACGAATGTCAACATTTTTTTTATATAAGCTTTATTTGAATTATTGAATCTGCTCCAAAGGAGCCTAACAATAAGTATACGAATCTTAAGTATAATTCAATAATGAATCCTAGTATGGATTTCTTGTAATGTGGATCTCTGCTTATTGGCAGGAATTTTAATTAATTTGGTCAAAATAGTATATAACTGGTATGGATAACATGTCTGAGAATGTTAAACCTTGTTTGGCTTAAACCTCGTGATAAAGGGCCAGGGAACCTTACAGTCATTTACAGAGTGTTCCCGATATTATGTAGAGTGAAGAACTCTAGTTATGTATGTCCAACGGATAACTCTAGCATAGCGGAGTGGTCGACGTAATTTAGGTTATGTAGGTTTTTCGTGTTGACTGTTTTAAGGATCACGTATGAGAGCATTTAAGCCACGTGACGTAGAATAAAGGATTCCAAACTGTCTTTTTTAGTGTTCGTCCGCGATTGATATTGACTGTTTTAAAGATCATGTATAAGAGCATTTAAGCCACGTGACGTAGAAAAAAGAATTCTACACAGTCTTCCGGGCGCGTGTGTTCGCGATTACTGTTACGGATGAAGCACAAGTGCAGATTAGAAAATACGGCGTTCGTTTCTCCGAAGTCTTAAAGAGCTTGGACTGCACAATAATTGTCTAGCAAGTATGTTATCATGACGTTCGAGCTTCTCTTTGAGCTTTACATTGATTTTTTGAATTTCATCTTTGACGAGAGGTATTTTCAAGTCTCGGTGGATGTTTTCATTCCTCCTTCGATTGGACTTTTTGTATTTTGTCGAGATTGCTTGAGCTTGCTTTGCCCCATAGCTGGGCACCGAATAACCAGATAGGTTTGATTGCACTGTTGTATAGCAGGACCTTATATTCAAGGCTTAGATTTTAGTTCGCGTTTAGGAGCCAGTGAAGTTGATGGACCTTAAGTTTCAGTTGAGTTTTGTTGGCTTCGATATGACTTCTCCAGGTGAGTCGGCGATCCAGGTGGATTCCAAGGTATGAAACATGATCAGATTGAGAAAAAGGGATATTGTTTAGTTTCAATGTCGGACAAGTGCTAAAATTCAGTGTGAAAGTTACCTGTGTGCATTTAGCCTCATTAACTTTTATTCTCCAGTCAAAGAGCCAAGATTCTACTCGTCTGAGATGAACACCTAGATTCATAGATGTAATATCCTGCTTTTTATGTGTGGCCATTATAGCGGTATCATCGGCAAAAGTAGATGTTAGCACGTTTGGGCTGGTAGGGATATCTGCGGTAAACAGAAGGTAAAGGATAGGCCCCATGACGCTTCCCTGGGGAACACCTGCTAGTATTTCGCGGTCATCGGTGACGTGTTGTCCACATTTGACTCTGAATCTGCGGTTTTCTAAGTAAGACTCAAGAATTCGATGCGTATTTGCCGGTAAGTATTTGCAAATTTTGTAGGTCAAGCCAAAGTGCCAGACTTTGTCAAATGCTTGAGCAACTTCCAGGAATACGGCGCAGCAATATTCTCGCCGTTCAAATGATTTTTCAATTGCTTGGGTCAGACGGTTTACTTGTTCGATAGTGCTGTGACCTTCGCGGAATCCAAACTGATGGTCTGGTATTATGTTATTTGACACGAGGAACGGTTTTATTTTCGATAAAAGAACTTTTTCAAATAGTTTGGATAAGCAGGGAAGCAAACTGATCGGCCTGTATGAAGAAGGTATTGATTTGTCCTTTCCTGGCTTTAAAATCATCTGAATCAGAGAAATTTTCCACGCTTTAGGAATAGATTTAAATAATTTTGCCAGGAACTTCACAGCAATATAGGGAAGTTCCAAAATCATTTTGGGCGTGATAAGATCATATCCAGGTGCTTTACCTGGATTCACGGTTTCTTTAATGACATTCAGAACTTCATTTGCGTTAGTAAACAATGGAATTACGGCAGACATTTTATCATCAGGTGGAAGGAGGTCGACAGATGGTTTGCAAAAACATTGGCCTTTTCATCTTCTGATATTGCCCACTTGCCATTTGCGTCGCGTATTGGAAATTGCGTTTCGGTGGGCATACTAGTATTTCATAATGTTTTCTATAATGAGAATTTGGTGGAAGCAGTCGGAGTTAAACTTGCAATGAAACTAGCATGCTGTTTACTGCCTTCATTTCTAAGTGCGCTTTGCAACCTTTTAGTAGTTTCAGTCAGTCTTATTCGGGCCGCTGGTGACATATTTCGCTGCCATTCGCGACGGAACCTACTTTTTTCACTTACAAGGTGCTCTATTTTCCGGTTAGTGTAAGTATTTAAACTATTTGTCGCTTTTATTTGTCTGTGTGTAGCGTGAATGGTCGCCTGTTCTAGGATCACGTTCAAGTTGGATACGTTGTTATCGATCTCTTCCGCGTTAGAAATTAGATGATTCAAATCTAAATGACTACTAATGTACTTCCTTTATTTTAACCAGTTAGTTGTGTATGAAGTAAGCCTTAGTGGGTCGTCTACAAGTACTGTCTTCTCGTGAAGAAGAAATATAACTGGCGAGTGGTCTGACGATAAGTCAGTGCAGGTACTAGCTGATAAGTTAGATTTACTAACTCCTCTTATTATACCGAAGTCTATCAAGTCAGGCTTTTTGTTAATATCAGTAGGCCAATATGTAGGTTAACTGGGAGATATAAAGCCCAATTTATTTTGACATCGCATTAAATATTTATACAGCTGGTTTCCCCTAGGGTTTGCTAAACGTGATCCCCAGTGCGTATGTTTGGCATTGTAGTCACCGGCAGCAATAAAGTTGCGTCCGAGACCATTGAATAAGTTCAGAAGTATATCTTCTGATATCGCGAACCGCGGGGGAAATATATTGCTGAAATGGTAAGAAAACTACCTTGAATCTGGATTCGAATTGTTGTCGCTTGAAGGTAGTTTTGTGAGACTCCTTCAGCGACTTCATGTATCATACGTTTTCGTATTAGGATACCTGTGCCCCCATGAGCCTTACCGTCGGGGTGGTGAGTACCATAAAATCTAAAATTAGGTATCTGAAAATTGTATTTGTCTGTAAGATGCGTTTCTGATATATCAATATTCTGCCGATCTAGGTACTCGGTCAGCTCGAGTCTATGTTGGTTCACACCGTTTGCGTTCCATGTACATATCTTAAGAGGGCCTATATTTTGGTAAGTAGAATTTGAATTAACTGATGCTGGTTTCGCATGAATTCTTGCATCATTGATTGCATAGTTGACATGAACATGTTTATACTCTGTACCAGTTGTTGAATCATTGATTCAGAGTTACTAATTTGTTGCGCTGGGGCATTAGGTGTATGCGCCCTTAGAACATTCGCGTATGTTATACCGTTTGTAATACAGTTTCTGTCGCTAGAGTAAATGGAGTCTGCGATTCTACTTTGCAGACGGATGATTGGTGTAGATCACCACATACAACACAAACGGTTGGCAAAGTGCAGTATGATTTTGTGTGTCCATACTCTTGACAATTTTGGCACTGAACGGGACCATTTCTTTTGTGGGGTTCTTCGACCGTAATTCTTCCATATAACAAATATTGAAGTTTGTATATAGGATGAACTTCATTTTTCTTTAGTTTCTGCAAGTCAGGTTGAAGTTCGACCTTGAACATTGGTTGGGGCACTTTTTTATTGTTCAGAACGTTTACCACGAAGTGAACGTTAAAATTCTCTTTTTCCAGTGCTCGTTTTACTTCATCTGGTCCTACAAATGATTCAATGCCTTTTAAGATTACCGCGATACCCTTACTAATCTTTAGACGATACGTGTAAAATTTTTTATTTCTATCGTTAAAATAACTAGAAATAGCGCGAAAGCCGTTTTCGGTGTATGCCTGAATTTTTGTCTCGTTAATGTTCCCTTTCTTTATGCGCACTATGTGAAAGCCACCACTACCAACAAGTGGGGCAATGATATTACCTAGCTCATTTGAGCTACTCTCACGTAGGTATATTGGGGGCGGCCTTGGAGTTGCGGCATTTGCCGAAGAAGAAGAATGAGGTTCTTCTTCGCTCAGCAATGCAAACCGGTTCTTACCCGTGACGGTTGTTGGTGGTTCTTCGCCGTTCATAGTTTTGCAACTTTTTTTTTGTTAGAGTTACCGTTGGCAGGGCTGGATTTACGCTTTATAGTAATGTAGCGATCCATGCCTGTCTGTACCGCCTTTAATGGTTTGTCGTTGTTTTCCTGTGTCATTTCTATGTTCGCTGTGCTTCCACCTTCTTTGTTATTATTGTTGTTGCTAGCACTGCCTGGTGAGAGAGTTTGTCTTAGTGGCGCTACCTCTCTCATTCCATTGTTTACATCTGCATTTATCGAGAAGTATGCATTCCGCGAACTTACACTGCAGAAAGTGTGTCTGCGTTGTTCTAACTCTTGAGTGAGACGATGGCTCATCAAGCTGTGAGTTTGTTTAGCTGTGTGTGTGCCTTTTTATTTTGGTTGTTTTGTTACACTGATTCTTACACAACTGGATTTGTTGTTCAACTTAAAATTTTATTTTATCAAAAAACTGTTTGAATTCCTTACAAGTTAATACTTATAATGAATTCAAACAATTTTAGATAATTATTTTCCCGACAATTGAGTTTATTTTTGCACTTTCCCTGCTTATTTTATTTTATTAGAATTAATTTCCGAGAGGAGTTCTTTTAACGACCGTTCTCTTCGAGCGCGGAGAGCGAACATAAAAATGCTATAAACATTGAGGTTCGTTAGCAAAAGAATGCACACGGATATTGTTTTATCAAATAAATTAATTTCGGTAAAGTTTTTGATTTTTAAATGTAGAAAACGCTAACATTTGTATAGGGTGTTTTTAAGATTCATGAGAACTATCGATAACCATGGGTTGACAGCTGATAATGTCAAACTGTGTTGACATTTCAGTAAGTTCAGTAAGGCTTGATAAGTCATCATGCATCGTTTAACGCCAGAACAAAGCTTTCAAATTGTTAAAATTTACTGTAAACAAAATTAATAAAGCAGAATTGCCGTATATTGAGCGAAGACAATCCATTAACGAATATCATTCCATTAAAATTTACTGTTTGGTGCGGTTAACCCGCTGGCGGATCAACAGCCGTAACGTTGAATGGCCTGCTGACTGAATTAATCAGCTTATCATCAACGACATATACGAGTAGTTCCAACCAGACAGCGAAAATTACCATACAAGCGCGATAAACAATCGATTTATTGCAAAATCAATTTGGAGACCGCTTTATTTCTAGAAGTGGTCACGTGTACTGTCCCTCTCGTTCGTGCGACTTAACGCCTCTGGATTACTTTTTATGGGGCTATGTTAAGTCATTGGTTCACGACGACAAATCAGCAGCTCTTGAACCATTAAAAACTTTTTGCAAAAAGTAGTCGCAAATTGGGTAGGCAGCCATTAGGAATGGTAGTGTGCACGACTATTATTCAAGTAAATTTTTTAGCGTTAATGTCGGCGACTTTACGTGTAGAGATTTATCTCTATGTCATGTACATATATACTTCTTTATAAATTGCCTAGCCGTTCGGAGCCGGTGTTAAACAGTGGGTCCAGGTCAGTGATATCGTGCATAATTCACCGATTTGAGAGAAGTTTCCTCTTATTCCAATCGTACAACAATGTAATCGTAGCTGCGGCGGACAACCGGAAATCATATATTACTATTTAAAGTCCCCAAGCTCTTAAAAAACAACCTTTAATCAAATTAAAACATTGATTTGGTTTTCGCAATAGAATTTATGACTGTCCCCAAACATTTTTCGTTTAAGCGAACTCAGTAAGGCTTAGTGAAAGAAATTGAACTAGAAACTAACAGCCGTGTTCATAAAACTTTAAAACAGCTTTACAAACGATTGTTAAGCTTAATGTATGAAAACTGTATTCATAAACGATTATTAGCTTAATAATAGTTTTGTAAACCATTATTAAATGTGTGCATTTTCTTTCGACCCTACTTTAACAGAGTTTTAAAGTGACGTTTGTGTTTGTTTGTTTACATTTGCACACATATTTTTTGAATTTTTCGAATACAACGAAGAAAAATATATTTTTCAAATATACGAGCAGAATGGATATGTTAAATTTTTTTTGCGTTTGCAATCGTCTTTTTCCATTTTCATTTATAAAAACTTCTTTATGGAAAAAACACAACACAAATAAGGGAAAGTTGTAAAAAGTTCACTAGTGATGTGTTAACAATCAAAATAAGAAAAATATCATTCGTTATTCGAATACCTTTTTTTAAATCAGTAATACATAATTGATCTCAATTTGTCTTTTATTTAAACATGATTTTGTTTTTATTATTTTACAAGTAAGCATGTATATATATTTTTGTTTATTAAATCAGTTATTTGTAAAATAAACAATACAAACCACATATAGATTCGACTACTCACATAATTGATAATCGTATTACTGCATCGTTAAGATTGAAATGACAAATCAAAACGACCGTGTTGCCAGTAGGGTTGCCAGACGCTCGGGATTCGTCGGGATTATCCCGACTTTCTATGATTGTCCCGAGTATTGAAATAATGTAGGGGAAAATCCCGACTTTTCAAGTTTGCAAAGTTAAAGTACCAAATAGACAGCACCACATTTTGTGCAACAAACGACAACACAAAAAATCGATAAAAGCATTTCTGAATGGCGACAGGCGGATCACACACAACAGCTCTGTTGCGCAAAATGTGGTGTGGTGTAGGCCCCCCCTTTAAGTCCAGTGCACACTAGCAGACGGATCGTCCAATTCGGAACATTAAATGCTCCACAGTCCTTCTTACACATAATTAATTATTTTTTTTCAACATGCCAATCACTTATTGGGATTAATAGTGAGCAGATGCATAAGCAATTCGGAGCATTTTACGTAGTAGTAAAATGTTTAGCACTCCGGTCTGTCAGATATATCTGCAAGTGTGCACTGGGCTTTAGGAATGAAAACGAAGTGTAATATAAAGAAATGGTGAAAATTAGTACTCAGTACACTAACAATGTCAGTATGAAACTGTTTTTTTTTTAATAAAACCCTTTTTCCTTTTTGAGAAATCCCGAGAAATCCCGACTTTTACTATTGGATGTCCCGATTTCTTGCATTTGGCATCTGGCAACCCTAGTTGCCAGCATTGAATCTACAAATTGATTAAATTGTATATTAGGTAATGTAGTGTTTATGAATACGCTTTCTTAACAATCGTTTGTTAGGCAAAAAGTATTTGTTAACTAATATGTACTTTAAATCCCAATTAAGATTTTTTTATGAATACGGCTGTAATACTTTATTATTTTGGATTAAATACATAGTGGAGGCCTTTTGAAATTTTGATTTACATATATGTTTTAAAGCGATCCCATATATTTCTAATGAAATATATGACTGTATCCTTCCTTAGAATTTTACATTTGAGCGAATACGCCAAGGTTAGTCGATGTAATATAAGATACAATTTGCTATTTTAGAAGTGCTTAAATAGAATGTGAGTGTGCACTCTGAGATATGTGGCCTTATTCCGAGGTGTGTTAGCTTTATTTTGTGTGATTATTGTGCTGGGCGTATGTGGTACGGCCTTCCCACAGAGGTGTTTACAGCAAGGTACGATAAGAATATATCGAACCAAAGTTATTTCCTTTTACCTCCTCCATCTCTCCGATCTTCCTTCCTGATAGAACATACTTTAAATAAAAGTTTTTAATAGATAATTAAGCCTGACTTGGAGTTTTTACAGCCGGAATGGATCAAAGTGCCACAGTTTGAAGTAGCAAAAACCAACAGCCCTGAGTTCAATAAAGCAGCAACAACCACACATTTAAAGAGCAAGTAAGAACTTCGTTAAGTTCGGCCAGACGGAACCTTTTTACCCCCCACGCTACTAAAACGCAAAAACGTCCATAATTTTGTGCCCTTTCGTCCCTATCTCAGCCCTTACTTCATTCATCTATATTTAGAGTGCTACTAAAAATGTTCTTTAATTTGAGTTCCCATATGTCCGTATTGACTATTAATCACCCAATTAGAACATGCGGGTTGTTTTTTGGGCCACATGAGTCAACACCATGCTATTTTAAAGGTATTAAGAGCGTTCCCACTAACAGTTCACATTTAAACTATTGTCGGTCAACAAAAAATTATGATTTGTTAAGCAAATACTCAAAAAAAATACCGTTTAAAAATATTGTTTTTCCTAGGCCGATGTCGCCAATTTACAATCCCTAACAGCTTATGACCATAAGCCATCATCATGCAAAAATCTAAGGTTGATTCGTTTGACCGTTATCGTGCTTTTAACAGACACACGGGCGGGCGGACGAACGTTGATATATTTTCTTAGAATTTTATGACAATCAAAAACATATGTTATTGATAGGGTCTCCGATAAATATTTCGTAATATAAAAACACAAATGTCATACTTGTTCGCTTTCGTTTATCTCCGTCATACACTTTTTGATCTGAGAAAAGTTCCGCATTTGTTCCTTTGAGGGAAAATAGTGTTTCTTTTTCGTTATAAAACATACTTTGACGTATGAATATCCATTAACATTTCCTTAGCTGTGCACCCTTATTATCGACTCCCTGACAAGGAACCGCGTTCGACCGGCAAATGTATTTTATAAAGAAGCTACAACACTTACATTTTTTTAGATGTTCTTACTCGGATTTAAACCTGATATTATTTACATGATAGGCGCAACATTAAACAACGGCGGTGGCTTGACAAAACTTAAATCATAATCAAAAAAGCATAAAAATAAACCAGACAACAGCTAATCTTAGCTTAACAAATTCAACTTTAACAACCCACAGTAAAATATTAAAATTTTACACTAAATGAATGTCCAACATTAAAAACTAAATAGTCCATATATTCGTAAATAAAGCAAGTGGACAAAGCCGATTTTATGATTTTTGGAACTTCATCCAATTCTGAGAAAATTTGGCACAAGTTTGTTTTTGGACCAAGGATTTGCTTTATTGAAATTGAATGAAATCGGTTAAGATTTAGATATAGTTTCCACACATATGTACGTTCAATCGACTTCATGTCTTCAGCTCTATAATTTACATCAAATCTTGATGAAATTTGGCACAGTTCATAATGTTTTATTAGTTACCATCTCAGATAAAAATATCTGTCCAAATTTTGATATAGCTCCAGTGCAAAGGTCCCTCCCGATTTTACATACAACCCCCTAGAACATCATTTTTAACTTTAATAAGTATTTGCTAAGCAAATAATTATTTGTGGACGGACAATAGTAAAAACGGGTACTGATAGTTAGGACGCACTAAATACCTCAAAAAATGACATAGCTGCTATACCAAGATATTGGTCTTTAACTTGGTATAGAACAAAGTGGTATGGGTATAACATAGGCGGCCCGTCAAATGCTTATCTACATTTTTTAATTTATTTTGTCGCATATTTTTTTTATTAGCCTTTTTAAAATATTTGTTTGAAGTTTGCTGACGTTTTTACTGGAGTTTCAACTTTTTCGTATTCGTAATTTTCACTAGCTTTTTACTGAGAGCGACATTCACTTTTTGCTCTTTTAAGCCTACTACTCACCTAAAACGAAATTTTCGCTTAGCAGTTTTGCATTTATCGCTACACGAAAGAATTGTAGTGTAGAGCAGTGTAAAGGAAGCAGCCGTTATTCATGATTTCAAATGATTTTGTTTAGCTCGTTTGTTTTATTTCGGTCTGTTGCTTTTACACATTGAACAGGTATTAACCGGCTCAAGACCTCTTGCATCTATATTTAAATAGAAGACAAGTTTTTAAGAAAATGGCAAAGTGACATTTCACGGACCCGAAATCATGATAAAAGCAGTGTGCAGCCACGAAAATCAATGTCACTTTGCCATTTTCTTAAAAACTAGACTTCTATTAAAATATAGATGCAAGAGGTCTTGACCCGTTTAATCCCTGTTTAATGTGTAAAAGTAGCAGACCGAAATAAAACAAACGAGCTAAACATATGTGACAGCGCATAGAGAAAGGGACCTAAGGGTAAAAAAAATCAATTTTCATTTTTTTTTCTTTTTTTAAAGTGGACAACATCTGAGCATCGAATGAAGCCGATCCCATGCCCCAAAAGTGTTCCCTCCCAGAGATATACGCGTTTTATGAAAGTGAAGTCGACGATTCTAAGCGCAAATAGAAAGGGACCTAATCTTTAAAATGGCTCTCCTGAAGAAAACTGGTTTGTAACCTTAGGTCCCTTTCTATTTTGCGCGTCACATATGTACATGCACGGCACGGCACACAAGTTGACATAGTCAACTAAACTCTTTTTACAACATACACACATGTTTAAAGAAATCTATTGATGGTTCTCGATGTGGAGACTCTTTAGAGGTGGCAAGAGTGAGTTGTATTTTTGTGTGCAATTGTGTGAAGAAAACTTGAAAAGTAAGGTAACAGTAGTTCTCATTCGTTTGGGGAGAGCCTGGCCTTATAGAGTTCGGTTTTACTATCAACAATTGCAGCAAAGCTTTCTGAAGAGGGTTGTCACGGACCCGAAATCATGATAAACGCAGTGTGTAGCCACGAAAATCAATGTCACTTTGCCATTTTTGTAAAAACTCGTGTTCTATTTAAATATAGATGCAAGAGGTCTTGAGCCGGTTAATCCCTGTTCAAAATGATTTTAATCATGTTTATTTAAATACCCTCAAAAACGACTTCACAACATTTGATAATTTTTTGTAAATTTCAAAAATTCCATGACCAAAAAATTATCAGGACATTAATTTCCGTTTGCAGATGGTGAAAAAAGTCCACTGCTCTCAGAATCACCCCGGTAACAGTTGCAGTTTCCTCCACCTTTTCATTTCAGCTGAGTACCACAAAACGAAAATAGCTAAACGGAATTTACCAATGCTAAATTTTGTTAGCTTTGCTTCATGTTTTTTTTTATGGAAGCGAAAATTTCGTTTTAGGTTTACTAGCAAAAGAATGCTGTAACATATCTCACATATACCATCTACTACCGTAATACTTATCACTACGTTCCTTGGGGGACTTCCGGTTACCGCATCCGCAAGAGTTTCTCAAACTTGCCTTTGTTTCCTTTTTCGTTAATCGCCACGATTTTTCTGATTTAGAATTGCATGGTATCTTGCTTGCGACTTCAAAATAAAATCACTGGCTTTGCATAAAAAACCAATATATTAATGACAATATATGTATTTTTGTTAAACATAGTCTAGCTGTTTCTACCAACAAATTTATTTGTTTATTAATTTTTGTTTCACGCCCCTATGACGTAGGGACACATTATGTACCGATCCATAATGAAGAGATGGAAAGAAATGGCATATATGTAAATTAGCTACAGATAACACAGTGATACAAAACTGAACTTTCCGAATCGGAATGGATGACACCAAAACCAAATGAAAGTTGACATGTTCCATAACAAAACCCTCAAGTATTTTTTTTTTACTCGTAGTTAAGTGCTATACTTTTTTTGCACGCATTTGGAGTTGGTGATTTTAAAACGCTGTCTAACAAGAAAAAAACATTAACAATAAGAAAAAATAATGCTGATTTATTTTTATTATCCTGGAAAGTTGTGGTATTTTACTGTTTTTGGGATCGAGGAAATAATTTTGGATAGTTATTGTTACGTAAGACTGACACTTGATGGAGCTGTCATACAAATTTTTCTTTTTCTTGTAGATTGTCATAGAAGAAACGGCGTTTTTATTTATTGAGGCTTAAAATCATTTTTTGGTGTTGGCTGCTGTGTAAAACATAGTTAAAGTGATATTTATATTTACATTTTATTATTATCAGTACGTTACTATTCTAAGGCGTTATCGAGAATGTGCTTGGTAAAAACCGAGAAGCTGCAGTGCAGTGAAGCAGCACTTGCACTGCTTTTGAGGAGCTTGGTGTAAATATGTCTAAAAATTAATTTTATTCATCACCATATGGATTGGTTTAAATACCAAATTTCCACCGAATCTGACGATCAAGGTGAACGTTTTCACCAAATGGTGGTTAAAGAGAAACACCGATTAAATTACCACACATTCTACGAAATTGATCACCACATTCATATTTGTGCCTTTGGAAATACAAGTGTAAAAACTGATAGTATCTAGAAGGTCTAAATGGGACTTTAATAGAGATTTTTAATATTAAATATTCAAAAGCCACAACCCCATGGATAATTTTATATACCATCATCATCATAGTTCGCCTGCTGTTGTAAGAAGAGTTCATAACCTGTAACCCAATGTAGATTTCTTTAGCAGAACAGTAAAAATTGTTTCTGCATGGACTCAATTTGTTAACATATTCTAAAATACGCCCGAATAGAGAACAGCGTTTCATTAATAGGGACATCATACGCCATATTTTCCTTAGTAATGATATGGTTATTAAAATTTAATTTTTTGTCCATCTTAAAATCTAGATCATTTAAAAAGAATCAACCGATGTCAATTCAGAACCACATAATATAAATTGCTTACACTTTTTTATGTTCCATTCCAGAAAATTAACTTCACATCAGGTTCTAAATCTGTCGAAGTCATTTTGCAGCATGTGGCAGTCCGCAAAGCTTGCATAAGAAGAAAATAAGTTCACATCGTCTGCACACATTAGTAAATTAGAGTTGATAATAGAATAATTCAAGTCATTATTGAATAGAAAAAAAATAGGCTGCTCTGTGTGACAGCAGAAGATAAACGAATTGATTTCAAATAAAACTGCTTGTTTGACTTAAGTGCTAGAATCGTTTTTGGATTGTTGTCATAACATCGGTCCTTCTTCCACAGTTTTTTTGCTAACTATTTTTGCTATTTTATCTTTGAATTGTCCAGAACTCTTAATATTATACTTTTGTAACTTTCGCTTATATAGCTGTGACATACTTACATAGTGGACTAGATGGAGCATTAACTGATGAACACATGGACTTCAGTGGGCAAATTTATTTATGTGTTTTTGGTAGATCATATATTCTTGGAGATGTTGGTGTCTCAGCTTTGATTTTCTTTTATTGTGTTACGCTTATTATTGTACATTATTTGTAAATAACTCGTGTTGATATTCTTCTTGTAGTACTGTCGTCCATTCCTTATATGTGACATAGAGAAAGGGGCCTAAGGTTAAAAAATCAATTTTCACTTTTTTGTTTGATGTGGACAACATCTGAGCATCGAATGAGACCGATCCCATGCCCCAAATGTGTTCCCTCCCAGAGATATGCGCGTTTTATGAAAGTGAAGTCGACCAAAGATACACGTATTTAAATCTTTAAAATGACTCTCCTGAACAAAACTGGTTTTTACCCTTAGGTCCCTTTCTATTTTGCGCGTCGCATATAGCCTCACTAACATTTCTCTTTTCTGCACGCAAAAAAATTTTTAGTGCGTTCCACTTTTTAATTATCCCTGGTTTTCATTGTTTTTTATTCATGGGGCTCGTTGTCATTGAGGCGAAATTACTTATTGAGCTTTCTTGTTCTTCTATTTTGCTTAATGTTTTACACATTCCTTTCCATCGGCTATATACATACATATGCGCCTGGCAGTCCACATTTCTCTATATGAGAAATTTGTTGTTCCAGTATTTGTTTATATACCAACTTTCTTGAGACTAGGACTAAAACATTAGTCTTTCTTCTGTTGTGCTTGTAGAGCAAGGAATTTCTTTTTCTGTTTTCTCTGGTGAACATTTTTTGGCCAGTCACATTGCTCGAACGACTGATTTTTGTCGAGTGCTAAACGACAAACAGATGATTTCGGTTTATCAAACAACCCTCAGTCGAACGAAAACCAAGTCACTCGAAAACGTAAGCACTCAGTACACATTTTGGTTTACGTAACACTCTTCGCACTCATTTAGCCGAAAAATCTGACGAAAATAGTCACTTGTGTTTTTGTTCGTTTGCCTGAAAAATTAAGGCAAGCATTGAAAAATGTTTTCAGGCCTTGGTTGAGACACCGCCCAGGAGTATTAAAACGGTAGCGGTGGTCACACCTACCTGGCACTACAACCGACAAGCCAGCGCGTTGTGGAAAAAATAGCAGCCGCCAACAAGCTGCCAACACATTAGCAACTACCAACAATGAGCATTATTTATTTATTTGTTTACATATATGTGAACCGCAAAATTGAAAGGGATCTAAGTTTAAAAACCAGTTTTGTTCAGGAGAGCCATTTTAAAGATTAGGTCCCTTTCTATTTGCGCTTAGAATCGTCGACTTCACTTTCATAAAACGCGCATATCTCTGGGAAGGAACACTTTTTGGGGCATGGGATCGGTCTCATTCGATGCTCCGATGTTGTCCACATCAAAAAAAGGTGAAAAGTTGATGAAAAGTTTTGTTCAGGAGAGCCAATTTAAAGATTAGGTCCCTTTCTATTTGCGCTTGGAATCGTCGACTTCACTTTCATAAAACGCGCATATCTCTGGTAGGAAACACTTTTGGGGCATGGGATCGGTCTCATTAGATGCTCAGATGTTGTCCACATCAAAAAAAGAAAAAAAATGAAAATTGATTTTTTTTAACCTTAGGTCCCTTTCTCTATGTACCTAAATGCAATAAATATATTCATCCGAAGTGTGCAGAAATTCAAAGTTGTTGTTGTAGCGATCCCAACATTAACAAAAGCAATCAGAAAGAGTGCTTTTCTGAGTTTGGAGAAACTTTAGAGAGACATCTGGAAGAAAAACTACAACAACTAAAGGCTGATATCAGTGTTTTACATACGCGAACAACGAAAGGAGAACGATGAACACTTAAAGCAATGCTTGTCTTTGTTTGAAAGCAAAATTAATAAGTTTGTTAAAGATTTGCAAAGCAAAATCAATGGTGGCATCAACGAATTTAGAAGTGATTTTAAAGAATGCAGAAATTTAAGGTATCAGAGAACCAATGAAGAAATCAGTAGTCGTTATAAAGTGCAGTTGAATTCTACAGATATACAACACAGTTGTTATTTTGCTGGTGGAAAGTATATTTTTGTGAAGTTTAATTTTATGTAAACAAGAGATATTATTATGGGCAATTACCACATGAATAGACCTTTACTGTTAAGTGGTGTTATTGGGAGTGAAGATTTTTAAGTACACTGTTACATTCCAATAGTTAGATTTGTGTTCAGAGATGGTACCGTTAAAGTGTTTACCTCTCAGGAATGTGAGGGTATATTAAGAAATATTAACTCATCTGCAGGACACTTATAATCATTGAGACTCACAAATTCTTTTTTATACCTTACCTAATTAAGTAGTTAACGATTAACATTTTTTTTCTGTATTTTAGGGCCTTAATTCTGTATTGAAGTCCAAACTTTTTTTTATTATTTACTTTTTTATTTTTCGGCAGCTTTCAACGTCAAGTCTCAAATTATATTTTCATACATTAATTATGACACATTGAACGTTGAAAGCATTATAAGTGATCATCGGTAAATGATTCCCAATTGTGTTCCCAAGAGAATAATATTGACTTTGTTTATTTTAACAGTCAGAGCTTTTACGTTTCTTCGGGGTTTTCCGAAATAAGAAAAGAAGTGAAATGCAGCTTACGCATTCTCCTTTAAATTTTGCCAATATCTACAACACCGATGATGTTTATTAGCAATCTGTCAGGATTTGCTTATTTTTATTCTACTTTTCTATAAGGAGGAATAGGTTGAATTGCAAGAGTAATGAATGGATTTATTTTCCACATACGTACGTGATCTGGCCTGTTAAGCTTTTCTTAAGAGTGGAGGTGATGAACATTGGAAAATATTTCGTAGAGCTAATAACTAACGTAAGGGAATCGCCTTCGAAACAATGGTTTGCTCAGGGATATTTCATCACTAGAGATGGCCCACGTTGACGTTGAGAAGTTAAACACATTACGAGTATTTATTAACAATTAACTAACTGATAGTCGTTTTATTAACCAAATTAATTGTAAGTGAACCAATTCAAAAAAGTTATGCCCAAATCCTCCTGATAACTTACGACTAATTTCTTTGCTTCCCATCCTGTCAAAGGTTTTTGAAAAATATTCTTAATCGGTAGTTGTTAGTGTATATTGAGAGTAAATAGCTGCAGAAAGATTGTCAATATAGTTTCCGAAACGATATAAGTACCTCTGCTCTATTAATTTTCTTTACTGACTGAATATGGAAAAATACTCATGTTAAAAAAATTAAACAGAAAAAGCCTTGTGGAATTTTAATAAACAAATTACATAAAGATTTTGGACTTGGGAAAAGCGCCTGTAGTTTAATCTTATCACACTTACATGGCAGAAAGCCGTTTGTTCGCTCAGAGCTCAGTACTTGGTCCAATTTGTGCTGTTTATTTATGACCTTTTGAAAAGTCTAGGCGATTGTTGTACAACATACTCTTTTGCTGATGATGTTTAGCTATTATTTTGCGGAGAAACCCAGTATGTGGCTTTTTACAAGCTTTAAATTATTAAGCATATAGATGTTCTCCAACTTAATATTCATCCTTCTAAAGCGAAGACAAAACTGTCTTCACCATCCTCTTCTTTCAACTTAGATTTGCAATACAATCGTACGACTATATTCGTTCAGAGTATAACGTATTTCGGAATAGTGCTGGATAACAAATGTTGCTTTAAACAGCATATTCGCATTTTTGCTTCACGCATTACACACTTCGTCAACTATACAACACAAATTTAGTTTTACCTTGTTGGTTGAAAACAATACTGGTTCAATTTTAATTATGCCAAATATTTTGTAATGCCTAGAGGGATATGCTGAACTACTCGATGTTATTTGAATATAATAAAGTCATAGAGTTATGCGCTACTTCTATTCTGTCAAACCGTATGGTCTCATATCGTCTTTTGTGAATGACTTTTTAGGCTTTCCTTTGTTGAATTTGTGCACCTTTGGCTGCTATACATTTTTTACAAGATATACAAAATCAAATCTCCTTTGTTACTTTCAAATTCGTCTTTAGCCACTCTATTCGCAACAGACAGTTAATTATTCCAAATGATCGATCTAATGGATCGATCATTCCTCGTTAAAGTAGCCTGACTATATAACTCTTTGCCAAGGTGTTTAAAAACTTTTCACTTGTCGTCCATGACATTTTTATGTACAAATTTAATAGAACATTTTCGTTCAAGAACAGAATTATGTTTTTTATTATATTTTACCTATGTTTCTTGATTATCGCTTATTTGCTTTCGTCAGGTTTTTTTCTGCAATATTGCTAGTACAGGGTGGACCGAGTATTTTGCTTTTTCGCACTGTTGGTCGAAGAGAGTGCGCGTGGCTTATAGTGGCTGACGGGAGATGTGGCGGCACTGTTGGTCGAAGAGAGTGCGAGTGGCTTATAGTGGCTGACGGGAGATTTGTATTCGTCTGCCTTTCAGTTGCCATCATGCATTGGACACGTAAGGAGAGGTCATTTTGTGTTGCAGCGTGCTTTTCGTTTACGATTCGCTGTTCCCCTACCCGGACGTGTTCCTGGACGGCAATCAATTGTAAATTGGGTAACTTCATTGAGAACAGCAGGAAATGTGTCATGTGTACGAAGGGGACCTGAGAGAAGGATTAAACGCCACAAAACATCGAGAGAGCTAAAGCAGCAGTACTGCAATCTCCAAAACGCTCTGCTCGGAAGCAATCACTTGCTCTTGCGTGGTCCAACAATTGTCAGCACGGGATTATTTGACACAGCGGACCTCTTGCGAAGACATTCTTGCAACTATACCCCGTGACGCAATTGTTCTTTTCTGATGAGGCACATCACCTCAGTGGGTGTGTAAACAAACAAAATGTGCGGTACTGGAGTGAAACAAACCACAGAGAACTTCACCAGAGACCTCTGAATTCGGACCGCGTCACTGTGTGGTGCGCCATATCACGAGTAGGCATCATTGACCATTACTTTTTCCAGGATAACTGTCTTGAAGTAACTGTGAACTCCGAACTGTACTTGACTATGAAACAGGATTTTTTTCAGCCGGCTCTTGAGGCAATGCAATTAGAGGATACATGGTTCCAACAGGATGGTGCCACTGCACACACAGCGAGGGTAACCATGAATTGTTTGAGGAAAATGCTTCCTGGATATATTGAGGCTGTAATTGGCAGAATACTAGTCGACATTCTTGTAAGAGTTTATGAAAACTTTAAAAAACGTATGCAGCAGTGTGTGGATAGCGAAGGTCTACATTTGCCAGACTGTTTAATATAATAAAAATATAAAATCAATTTTTCTAAGGTTCATAATTTGATATTTCATTCCCAAATAAGCAAACTACCGCGCTCCACCCGTTAGTTTATGATGTTCTATGGACTTTGAATTACATGTCAATAAATAAATAAAATGTTGTGTCGTCACAAATGACCTTTTATCTAGAAACTCTGCAATAAGCTTGCATAGATATGCTGGCACATCGATGTTTTTTTATGCTATACACTTGTTGTAAGTACAGAACTATGTTGTTTTTTTAATCCGAACTGAAAATTATATGTGGCAAAGACATTAATACGGCTGCATATGATTTTTTCTATATAACGGGTGATCCATCTTGAGGTATTTTTTTCAATAGCCTTTTTTTTATAGATATCGCGTGAGTTGTGTTCAACTTTATTTTTTTCTTTTCAGTATTGTTTGCTATTTCATGATGGAAAGACTTACACCGAAACAACGTCTCAAAATTGTGCAACTGTATAATGGAAATGAGCGTTCGGTGAGAAACTGTTTTCTACCACAATTTTTTCAGTGATAAGGCACAGTTCTGGCTCAACGTCAATAAACATAATTGCCGCATTTTTGCTGAAGAGCAACCCTAAGAGGTTTAAGTGGTGTCATTATACCCAGAGAAAATCTGGTGCGGTTTATGGGCTGGTCGAATAATCGGTCCATATTTCTTCAAAAATGATGATGGTCGGAACGTAACCGTAAATGGAGCTCGCTGTCGCGCCTTGATATGGGACTTTTTGCTTCCTGAAATAAAAGCCCGTAATCTTGACGACATTTGGATTTAACAGGACGGCTCCACTTGCTGCTCAAGCAATGGATCTATTAAGAGGTCATTACGAAGAGCAGCCAATTTCACGTTTTGTACCGGTGAGTTGGCCGCCTATATCGTGTAACATATCAGCTATACACTTTTTTTCTTTGGGGCTACGCAAAGTCCAAATTCTATGCTTACAAAAAACCAGCTACTTTTCAGGTTTTGGAAGCCAACATTACGCGTGTCATTAAAGCCATACCGGTCGAAATGCTCAAACAAGTCATCCAAAATTGGACCCCCAGAATGGACACCCTGAAGCGTAGTGTTGCGGCCAACATTTAAAGGAAATTATATTCAAAAAATAAATGACATAAAATGTCCTTCAGAAAGAACCACAAATATTCCACATTTTATTTGATTTTTTGAATTTTTTTATTTTGAAAAATACCTTTAGATTTATCACCCGATATTATCCAATCCAGATGATTTGGAAGCTTCAAGAGATCCTATTCGTTCAGTGTTGTAAAAGGTGCACCTTCGGAATTAGGAATTTATTTTTCGAATCTGTTGACTTTTAAATTAAATAATTTTGCCTTAGAGGTAGTAATATCTCTAGCTACAGAAACAATGCGTATTAATTTTCCAATTTCCTCGTCGAGTAGTATTAGGGTGGGATTATCTGACAATACTAATTCTATTTTCGATAATGTTTTTAAAGGACGTCCAATTGGTCATTTTGTAGTTATAGGGATGGTGTCAATTGTACTTATACTTAGTAGGGACATAAATACTGTTACACACGTTGTATGCTGTAAAATAAAAAAAAAACTTAATGATTTTGGACCAAATATTTATTTATATATTTATTGATGTACTTATATTGTATCCAAAAAGAATCTACTTATTCGAAATGTCCGCCTTTTGCCTTTACACACGCCTTAAGTCGCACTGGCCAATCGTCAATAGCTGCACGAACCTCATAAGGACACCACACCAAACAATGACTGAAGCTGGGTGATGACCCTTTTTCACCCTTGGGATTAGTTCAGATGCTTCCTTAGATGACCACGCATACACTCTATCATTTTGCTTGTTAAATTTTTCCTGAACGGTAAAAATTTTTTCATCGGTGACAAAATTTTTCTGTGCAAGTTATCAGCGTGCTTCACCGAAAGACGTTTGCATTTTTCAATCCTGTTTTTTTGAAAGCTGCAGTCAATAAATGTCCGGTACGTCGTTTGAAAGCCCCAAGTCCCATGATTTTCTGTTTTCGGAGCGGATTTCTGCGAATTCTTGATTTAACGGCTTTGATGACATGCGGTGTTCGAACAGAGCGTGGGCGGCCTGACCTGTGGCGGTCTTTTACATCTCCAGTCTCCTCAAACAGTTTTAAGCATCGGTAGACGAACATGCGGCTAATCCCTAGTGGACGGAGCTCTTTGAAAATATCGTTTTTTTTCATTTCACACTTGAAAAGCGCTATTACAGCGATACGGTTCTCATTATTTTAATTTTAAAATCCCGTTACATACTAACGCTATTGAGGTTAGCTTTCAAAACCCATATGACATTAACAGGGTATGTTTAGTTCTACTATTGAAATGGGTGTGTTCAATGTTGTAACAGTATTTATGTCCCTACTAAGTATCGTATATGAACGAATAATGGAACATGTGATAGGACGATCACATGTTCTGTTATTGAGAAAGTTCCATTGAGAGAGAATGTTAGGCACTGAGATCTCCAATAACCAAAATTGTTGATTAGATGTTAATTTTAAGATTTCATCAGCGAAGTGAGCGGAATATAGTGGAGAATATAGCTGTAGTTATTACGCGAGGCCTTACATTGATTGTAATTTGAACTCAAAAATTTTCAATCCTGTGAGTCGTTATTATGTTTAAAACTTTAGATTTTTCGCACAATCAGAGAAACACCCATCTCTCACGCATTGTCAATCTTTTCGGTATACGAGGGTGACCGCAAAAGTAACTGGCCTAACATAAAAAGAACCGTTTTTTGGAATTATTATTTATTTTTCAACATAATCTCCTTCCAACTCAATACACTTCATCAAACGTTTTTCAAGTCTTTTAATTCCATCCGAAAAATAAGATTTTTCAAGACCTTCAAAATATGCCTCAGTTTCAGCCATAACCTCGCTATTGGACGAAAATTTTTTGCCACCGAGAAATTTTTTTAAATTTGGATACAAGAAATAATCAGAATGAGCTAAATCTGGACTATATGGTGGATGCGGAGCAATTTCAAATCGTAATTCGGCCAGTTTTTGTTGAGTTAAAAATGCAAATGATGAAAAAGAACTTTTTTTTTCAAAATACGGTCGTTTTATCTTGATTTCTTCTCTCAACCGATCCAATAATACACAATAATATTCACTACTTATAGTTTTTCCTTTCTCAAGATAATCAATAAATATTATACCCCTTGTATCCCAAAATACTGTGGCCATTACTTTTCCTGCTGAATTAACAGTTTTCGCCTTCTCGGGACCACTTTTACCAGCTTCTATCCATTGTTTTGACTGTTCTTTGCATTCTGGGATGTAGTGATGGATCCATGATTCATCAACAGTTATGAATCGGCGCAAGAACTCTATTGGTTTACGCTGATAAATCGCTAAAAGCTCTTGGAATTGGTCCAACGGACGATTTTTTGGGGCAAAGTCAATAAACTCGGCAAAGTAACTGCGGATAGCTTTTTCATGTGGAGTTCATCTTGTTTTTCGTGTATTTTAACAATATCAGCAAGTTCTATGAGCATTATTCGTCTATCTTTAGTCACTTCATTAAATATTTTTCTAATGTTTTCAATAGTAGTAGAAGTTTTCGGTCTTCCAGAGCGTTGTTTATCTTCCGTAATTGAACGACCCATTTTAAATTGTTGAACCCAGGATTTCACGGTGGAGGTGATGGTACATTATCACCATGAACAGAATCCAATTCATCTTTGATTAATTGTGACGTATAACCTTTCATATAAAAAAATTATAAAACTTGTTTACTTCAATCACGTGTAACAAAGAAAATAATCATTAAATATTTCGGAAATTTTGACAGATGGCTTATAAAAGATTGCTTTTAAAAAACAAAAAAAAGTTGATAGTAAAACAGGAAATGTGCCAGGCCAGTTAGTTTAGCGGTCGCCCTCGTATGAAAAAATTTTTAAAATAAATTTTATTATTGTCGTTGAAATATGCCTTATTCAAACAAGTAATTTGAATTTTCTATCTTTCGAGTAGATATTCCAATTGTTTTTGGTGAGAGAAGTTAGAGATGCCGATTGTATTTCAGTGAAGGAGCATGAATACATGTCTATCGTATTGTCATTGACATAACAACTTGAATTTGTTGTACTTTTGACGTGCATTTTTAAAGATCATTCAAAGTCGTAATATGATGTTGATGAGTTCGTCTATGTTAAAGAGGTCATCGCAGCTCGTCTATGACAATGAATATTCACCGTGGTCGTGCAGAAAGCAATTCCAGCACTGCGTTGGGTTGTCTGTATTTTTGTGTTTGTGCTTTTTTAAGTGACAATTACATTGAAAATTAACTTCACGCTTTTAAAAGACTTTGGGTAGAAAGACTTCCGGGTAAATTGTACTTTGTAAACGGTATTTAGTGTACATTTCTGCAACTGATGCGGATGCCAGGTTGTAAGTTTACACATCATTTACATTTTCATCTGTACTAAATCTGGGAAGTCCGCACAAAAACACGATGAAAAGGCGATTTTTCTTAGCGTCGAACGAATAAAATTCCAAATTTTTCTCTTATAGCGATGTTTTGCAGCGTTCAAATTTTTCATGGTTTGGTGAAAAATTGTTTGTATCAATAGAGGTACTCTTGTATATAAAGTAAAATCCTTATCGAACATTTTTCGAAGGTCAATAAGAGAGCGAAATACTAGCTGGTGGGCCCCAGGGAAGTGTCATGGGGTCTATCCTTTACCTTCTGTTTACCGCAGATACCCCTACCAGCCCAAACGTGCTAACATCCACTTTGTCGACGATACCACTATAATGGCCTCACAAAAAATGTAGGATATTACATCTATGAATCTAGTTGTACATCGCAGACAAGTAGAATCTTGGCTCTCTGACTGGTGAATAAAAGTCAATGAGGCTAAAAGCAGGTTACTTTCACACTGAATTTTAGCATTTGTCCGACATTGGAACTAAACGATATCGCTTTTTCCATCTGAAAATGTTACATACCTTAGAGTCCACTTGGATCGCCGACTCACCTGGAAAAGTCGTATTGAAGCCAAAAAGATTTAACTAAAACATAGGGTCCATCAACTTTACTGGATCCTTAACGCGAACTCAAAACTAAGCCTTTAATATAGGGTCCTGCTATACAACAGTGCAATCAAACCTATCTGGTTATACGGTTCTCAGCTATTGAACGTCAGTATTTGCTAGACAATTATTGTGCAGTCCAAGCTCTTTAAGACTTCGGAGAAACGAACGCCGTGTTTTTTAATCTCATCTTGTGTTTCAGCCGTAACTGTAATCGCGATCACACGCGCTAGAAAGACTGTTTAGAATTCTTCTTGTTACGTCGCGTGGCTTAAATGCTCTTATACGTGATCCTTAAAACAGCCAATGCCAATCACGAACGAACAATTAAAACAAGTCTTTGTATAATCCATTATTCTACGTCACGTGACTTTAATGCTCTCATACGTGGTCCTTAAAATAGTCAACACGAAAAACCTACAATACCTAAATTACGTCGTCCACTCTGCTATTCTAGAGTTAACCGTTACATATACTTACATAACTACAGTTTTTCACTCACTCACATAATATCGTCTACACTCGACATAACATGGCCCATTATCACGAGGTTTAAGCCATAACACAATGTTAGCAACTTAGGTTTAAAATTCTCAGACATGTGATCCATATCAGTTATATACTATTTTGACCAAATTATTGAAAATTCCTGCCAATAAGCAGAGATCCACATAACAAAAAATCCATATTAGGATTCAGGAGCAGATTCAATATTTGAAATAAAGCATATTTTATATAAAAAATAAGAGGTGTCGAGGATTCAACAAAGCTGGTGGGGTTTTTTGTTGTTTCGTCCTAAAATAATTATTTTCTTTATTATTATCGTTTTTGAAAATCCTATCGCAGATATCTTTACTAAATGTTAAACAAAATGCAAACAACATTACATACTCAATATTGCATTAAAAACAGTTTATTTTAAGTTTTTGCCGTTTTTGAGCTACGATTGAGTTCTTTGAATTTTCCACTCTATAACTTTATTTTATCTAATGACCCTGTGGTTTTGTTTCAATCAATTGTATACGATTTTAGCGTCGTGCTCTTGTTTATTATTTTTGATTTGTTGTTTTGTTATCGACGTTACTGTATAAATGTTTCTGTATTGTGTTAGCATTTAGATGATGTTCAATAAAATCAGTTGACAATCGGACGACGAAGACATAAGTTAGATATTAGTAGTGATAGTTCGGGTGTATTAGCCACATTATTATCAACATTTACACAAAGGGTAGACCGATTTTTTAAATATGTTTTACCCTTATTTTACTCATTGAATTACACAGTACAACACATGATTTCGGGACTCAATTCTGATAATTGTTTGTGAAATTTTTTGTGAAAACACACATAATTACACTTTCCTTTTTTCCTATTACGAGTAATTGACGAACGGATTAGGTATCATAAATGAACAAGAACACCAATTCAGCGTCCACGCACATTTATGAGCAATCATAAAAATCAAATAACCTTTTGGTTATTACTTATGTTTTTTTAATTCAGAGAATCATAAACAAGTCATCAACGTTTTTTCCAAAGAATTTTGTACATATCGTCGTTCGCAAGTTATTGTGTTCTATATGACAAAAATGTTTTTTTGGGAAATCCATGATCCATGTACGATGCTTGTCAGTAAAGTATTGTATAGCACAAAGTCGATGTATAATATTTCGGAAACTATAAAGAATAAAAGCAAACTGATTACACAGATCGACAGATCTCGATAAATTGACCCAAAAATCAGTCTTATCTCAATTTTTCCTATTTTGCGTTATAGAACACTATAACTTACGAACGACGATATCTCGAGAAAATTTTTGAAATTCATATCTTCACTTAATTGTGCATAAAAGCGAAACTCGTAAATCGATTTTCATGATATATATCTCATTTTGTTCAAAGGTTATATGACTTTACGTGAAAATAATATGACTTGACACTTTTTACCGTTTTGTATTTTTTATGAATTAAAAAAGAGAACTTTAATTTTTTAGGCAAAAAATATTTTTTTTCATGCATTTATTTATAACTGTGAAACTGTTGCTTATGTAGCGAAACGTTGCACAGTGGGGTATTGTACCCCCAAAATGGAGAATAGTTAAAGGACGCTTTCCGGCGATGTAATCTTTATTTATATTTACTATTTCTGAGATTATTAGCCGATTCCAGTTGATTTTATCAAAATCTGCCTTAAAATGGCTTAGATATGGCCGAAACATCGGAAAAGAAATGCCAACAATATAATTTGTTAACGTATATTGGGCTATAACTTCCGATGTATGCATTCCACGTGGCACCTTCAAATACTAAAATTATAGCCCTCAACATCTGCACTTTGCACTTTTTTTTAATCAAAATCGCAATTCAAATGACCTAACTATCGGCGATATTACGTCGAAAAAACACATTTACGGCATATATCGGGCTATAACTCCCGATATGTATATCCCACGTGGAGCATCAGAGATCAATTTGATAGCCCTAAGTGAGATCTGTCTATTGCAGTTAATTTCATTAAATTCGGTAATCAACTGGCGACAAAATGGATTCTAGTATTTCAAAAATATATATTTACATCCGATATTGTGCTATAACTTCCGATGTGTATATCCCACGCGGAACCTTGAAACATCAATTAGCCCTTAAAGATGTCCATATTTTATCGTTAATTGCACTAAAATCGGACGAGAAATCAGTAAGAAAATTAAAAACCGACAGCTGAAAAAATCTTATTAATATATATTAATATAACTCTGTGAATGCAAACCCCTCAGATTCCAAAATAATGCCCAAGCCATTATATATAATATGGGCGCTGTAACATACTATACAATCCCCAAACATTTGACCGGCTTTATAAAGCCTTACATATATTTCAACAAAAATTATTATATGTTGGCCGTTACTTAATTTTAAATTCGAACTAACATGAGAATAAAGTTGCTAACATTGTGTTATGTAATACTTTTCTATTAGTTGTGAACAAATGTAATAAAAGCTATATTTTTAAAAAATAATAATTTGGTATTTTTATTAAAGAACTACTAAGCAAATTATTTTATAATATTGACATTTTTTTGCTTCATAACTCAATGGTATTCGTAAAAATAATTTATGTTGCTGTGAAAAGAAAACGGGGTTAAATCTTTATATATTCCTTTTGGAACATCACGTTTTAATTGTCACTTTTGCTTTGTACTTAAAAATAATAAATAAAAACCACACACCGAAGTGTTAAGTACAATGGTAGAGTTTAAGATAGTTATCTTAAAAATAGTTATCGTGACCATTTTATTGCTAATATGAAATAAATAATAATTGCTTTAGGGTGCATGACAATGCACCCTTAGTTACAAATATAGATAACAATATATACAACAAAGATTTAAATGTAAACACAATAAGTAGAGTCACTGTTAACTTTCTACATTTTTACATGTGAATATTTTTAGAAAATCTGTAAATACGCGAATTGGCGCAGAAACGCTAAGCTTTAAAAATATATAAATTTCAGAACACGAAGTTGACCGGTACCATTTTTAAACTGTACATACTTCTCAAGAATGGCTAAAATTTAGACTTTTTTCCATAAATGATTAAAAATAGTTGTACAGGGTCAAAGTCGACATGCAAATGCTTTTTTTGTTCGAAATTACCTGAAGTTGAAGGATCCATAATAATATTTGGCTTTTGAATGGCAAAAATTGAAAAACTTGCACTTGAAGATACAAAAAATTCACTTTTTGCAAAAACGCGGAAAAATCAACACAAAAATTGAATTAAGCAACATATGTTATCGATTCTTTTGCCTAATGATGGAGAATTTTGTTAATAATAATGGAGTATAAAACTTTAATCGGATATCTAAATTTTCATTTTTCAATTAATCTCCATTTTGGTGGTCAAATACCCCAACGTGCGTTGTATGAACAGATTAAATGAATTGTAGTTTTTAATTTTTTTTAAATTTGTTTCAGCTTATTCGGACTAGTGGTTCTCGAGTTATGACAAACAAAAGAGCCTAAAACGTGACAAATTCCCCTATACGATACTTACTAACTTCAAATTAATTATTAAATTTTTATTTGATGTACCTTGACCAAACGAATGATGCAAAAGTTCTTATTTTTGGGGCTACATTCACAAACAATTATCAGAATTGAGTCCCCAATCAATCACCTGAAAAATGTTCTTACTGTGTTAAAAAAAAGAATATATGCGCTTAAACAATTGAAATATTTACTTTAGTAATGGTAATGACTAAAGAATTCTACTTATAAGTATGCATGTATAAATCACGGTTTTCAATACGTTGCGGTGGTCGTCAACAGTAGAAGGTTCCGGTTTTTATAAGGCGACATTATACAATTTTTGGAAGTTATACTGAATGCAGCGCAGTAATTTGCCTATTTGGAAATGAAATAAAAAATATGAACCTTAGAATAATTTATATTATATTTTAATTATGATGAACAGTAATGGAATTTTAAATTGGTTTTAAATAGTGTATCTGGCAAATGTCGACCTTAGCTATCCTCACACTGCTGCATACGTTTTCTGAAGTTTTCATGAACTCTGTGCATTGCCTCAAGAGCCGGGTGAAAAAAATACTGTATCATAGTCAGTTACCGTTCGGTAACTGCCACTTCATCTAGAAAAAACAACGGTTTGGTGTGGTTTGTGGGCCGGTGGAATCATCGGTGCATATTTCTTCAAAAATGATGCCGATGAGAACCTAACCGTCAATGGTGACTGCTATCGTGCCATGATAACCGACTATTTGATGCCTGAAATTGAAGCTCGTGAACTCGGCGACATTTGGTTTCAACAAAACGGCTCCGCTTTGCACACATCACATCAATCAATAGATTTACTTATACTGAGAGAACACTTCGGTGAGCAGATAATTTCACTTTTGGGCAGATAATTAAACGTTATCAACCGATTTGGTTTCTCAACGGACTAAAACAGAAATTCTATTAAAGACAGTTTGAGAATTATGTGTGTATTTTTCCAGCAAGCACTATTTTTTTAACTTTACCGATGATTTAACACATAAAAACGGATTCTCTGACGTATGCTTGAAACTTTAATGCAGTAAACACAAATATGTTTACAGCAATGTTCCCAAATATTTACTTTATATGTTTGTGTAAAAACATTTAAGTTTGCAGCATGTTTCAACGACGGTCGACCGAATTTTTTTCTTTTTTAGCTATTTAACATCAAGAAACAAAAAGAGATCATCCTGATTAAAAAAGATGTGTATAAAGTAAATAAAAAAACAACATGTGTATTACGATAGATACGATACATATACGAGTTGAAAATGTGTTCGCGAAAAAGTCCTTTATAGATTATTGACGCAACTTTGCTTGTTGTTCCTTAACAACACGATCTTATAAATGAGTTTTTAAACGCTTCAAAATCAGTTTGCAAAAATTGTTTTACATTGATGAGGCATTTTAGAGCTTCCGTTGTATTGTTGTTGTAACAACAATATATTTATTTTCAAGTCTTGTTCGTCTATGCGGGATCTGTTTCGATATCGAGGTGGAGGATACGCGCCATTTGAACTGGATGCGTCCACAGAGATCTGGGGGTCAGCAGAGTGGGCTTGGCCGGACAATTGAAGATGTTCAGCACATCATGTGGTCCCTGATGGCAGGCGGGACAGATGTCCGGAACGTTAGCATCAATTCGTGCACAGTAAGAATGGAGGCAGCTGCACCATCCTGATCTCAGCTGCGCCAAAACCACGCGCGTCTGCCGTGGTAGTACCTTCTCCTCAGGTGAAATCTCGGGGGGATGTTCCCCTAGCACAACATTCACACGGTAGCTGGATACTGCTGCTGCGACATCATCGGCGTGAATGTTGTTCAGACCTGCCTGATAGTTTCGATGATCTAAAGGTTCTCTCTTATACCGCTGTACCTCTCTCTCTAGATCATGAAGATCGTACCTGATCTGCCTGGGCAGAGGCATCCTGTTCAAGAGATGGTGGTTAGGATGACTGCTGCGAATACACCCTAGCTGGTATTGCTTAGACAGCAGGAAATTGTGTCTGCGCACGGTAAGGACCTTCGTCTCCTCATGTAGATATTCCTCAGAAGACATAAGAAGACACCCTGTTGATGTTCTGAAGGCGGCATTCTAGCTAGTCTGAATTTTCTTCCACTGCGTCGTACTCACGTTCGCCGACCATACAGGGGTTGCGTAGTTTGCTACAGGCTGACCTATCGCTTTGTAAGAGGTCAACAAGGTTTCTTTGTCGGCTTCCCAATTTCTGCCGGCAAGTGACTTGAGAACCTTGTTCGTACTTTTGAGTTTATCGCAGATAGCTGTAGCATGTGCAGAGGATCTAAAAAGGCTGTCCAATGTGACCCCAAGGATTTTGGGGTAGTCGGGATGTTGACGTCATCGACTTTCACATTGAGTGAAAGTCGATGACGTCACTGTTTACTGCATGGACCGCACCTCTGCGGTCCATGCAGTAAACAGTGTGGCTGATGATTTGGAGGCGGATATCTTCAAATTCCTCGTAGTGAAAAAACGTGCTAAGTCAGTGAGGTAACAGTTGATTTTCTCGCAAATGTCATCCACTTTATGTCCTGACGCCAGAATCTGGCAATCGTCAGCGTACGGCACAATTTCAACGCTGTCTGGTGGTGTAGGAAGTTTAGAGAGGTAGAGGTTAAACAGAGCCGGGGATTTAACTCAGCCCTGGGGAACTCCTTGTTTAACTCTACGGGGTTTCGACTTTTTGTCTCTAAATTCTACATATGACTCTACATTGACCTTGTGTAAGGTCAAGAGCCACGAGGGCCGTCCTGTCGGTAGGCTTGTTCTGGTTAAGGCCGCGACTTATACGTGTGGTGATGGCGTTTAAAGCAGTTGTTGTGCTGTGCTGCTTGCGGAATCCATGCTGATGATCAGCACTAGGAAAGTGTTCGATCAGGCTGGGGAGGAGCATTGCTTCAAGCGTCTTTGCTACTGGAGAAAGCAAGGAGATCGGCCTGTACGAATCTCCTTTACTTGCGTCTTTGCCTGGCTTCAGTAGCGGGACCACTCTGCCCATTTTCCAGGCATCGGGAACTACGTGAGTGGCTAGCGACAGATTGAGCACTTTGGTTATGTACTCTACTCCGGGGTATCCAAGTGCTTAAACATCAGCATTGAGATTCCGTCCGGACCCTGCGCCTTTGATGATTTTGCGCTGCGGATGACATGGGCAACTTCGCCAACGGTAAATTGTGGTGGTGCCTCTTTGACTCGGAGAGCGCGGATGCGACGCATTACTCTCCTTTTCGCCTTAACACTCTCTGGGTGCTCAATAAAAAGCCGGTTAAAATAACATGCGCACCGCTTCGGATCTGTCACTGTTCTATCACAGAACGTGACAGCTGTCCGATCATCCTTCCTTACAGGGTTGGAGAGCGATTTGACCGTTGTCCACAACTTACCAATTCGGTTGTATTGGTTACGTTATGAGGTACCCCCACACAGTTTTCACAATTAGAAACTTCTTGGGATTTAATTACGCTATAGATTTCGATTTCCACAATTATGATGTCATCCTCGGTATTAATATTTTGATCAATGGAGAGATATTCTTCAGTTGAATCGACCCACAATCATTTTCAGGTCTTAAGCGCCATGGCCACACATCAAACTCGCTCATCAAACTCGCATTTTTTTGATTGTGTTAGTGAAAAAAAACTCACACGGATAGGTTGATGTGAGTTTGACGAAAATCAAAACCATTTAGATATTTGCTTCGTCGCGACAGAGATTTGAAGCCAGTTTGATTTGTGTGCGCGAAAATACTTCAATTCTCATTATTTTTTATTTTTCGAAGCGATAAGTGTTTTGTTTTGGTGACGCGAGTTTTGTACAAATGGAAGAAAAGAATTTTATTTTGGAGTTTATCGAAGTTTATCGTAAAAAATTTAGGAAATCATTTGGAGAGCTTAATTTAAACTCATTCAGCAAATTCTCGTGCGTAAATTCACCCCTTTTCTTAAACCACTCTTTCATCCAAAGACGCTTCACGCTTTTTCTTTTCTTTTTAACTGCCTGCGCCAGTGCAATACCTATGCAACAATCAATTTCGCTCATATTTCAATAAAAAACAAAACAAAGAGAAAAACAATTTTTTTCACAATCAACAAAATGTTTTGCGTCCAAAAAAACACCGTCCTTTCGTTTTTATAACAACTTTGAAATGAAGTTTGATGCTATGAGTTTGATGTGTGGCTGTGATAAGCCAAACAAAATATTACCAATACATACAAGAGTTTGATCAACCAGTTTGACGTGTGGCCATGGCGCTTTACAATCTGTAGTGTGCAAGGGTCAAAATATTTCAAAGAAGTTTAGGCCAGCATTTCAGAACAACAGCACGCATTTACTCCAGCCTTATTGCTCGTCGGACGGGGGGGGGGGGGGGGGGGGGGGGGGGGGGGGGGGGGGTTCTAGTTCCTAAGCTGCCATATTCGACACTACACTCTGAATTTGCGTGCTTTACAATAATAAAAGTAGAAAAATTGAAGAGAGAGAGAAATAGAAAAGAAGGATAGAGGAATACCATATTCGGCGTATGCTGGTATGAGTCTCAAGCTGTACCTGAGGTGTTAAAGTACCAGCTGTTTTGCCCACCCAACCTGATCATAAAGTTGCGGCAGCAACTAGAATCCAGCAACATAACTTTTACTTTATGATCCCACATTTTGCCTAGCGAGCCATTATCGGATTGGAATCAAACAAGGTAAAATTTAGGGTCTACTCAGAATTCATTTTGAGTTTATTTAAAATGAAAAAAAAAGAAAGAATCTCAACTAAAAATATTTGATCGAAATTGGTACAAACATATATTAACCTGTACATGAACATGTAACTGCATATATATAAAGTCCATAAATAATATAAATATTTAAAATTCAATTAATCATATTTCAATATGGAAAAATGCTAGCATCAAGAAATAAAAATAAATTTAAGTTACCCCTACGGGATAAAAAATAAACTAAACGAAATAGACGGGAAATTAAAATCTGCTAAATGACAGGAAATGGAAATAGAAAGGACTAAGATAGTTCCATACACTCTCAATGTCATGGCTGTATTTCGAAGTTTTAAAGAGAACATCGGTTCATACCAACACATGAAAAAGTTGAAGGAAAAGGAATTCAAAGAAAAAAATAGTTTTTGGTCCAAATAATTCGTTAGAGAACATAAACGTCCAATAATAAAAATAATATTTGGCCCATAGGTTTGTGGTTTAAATCAATTTAAAAGTTGTATAATTTTTATTATAATTATGTATACTTATACGTGTGTGCATTTCTTTTGCTTATCTCAACCGCAGATATCAGCTGTTTGGGTCATTGGCCCTTTTTTAGATAAATTAAAAAGTTTTGTCAAAACAGTGGAACCACTGTAAAGCGCTTGGAAACATTATATTGAAAAATTAAAAATTCTATCGTAAAAATGGGACAAAATATTAAAAAATGGGCGATAAATGACTTCTCTTCACCGAAGCAATAATAATTTACACGTAATCACTTTGATATTTACATTGTTATTCACGCGAACTGCAACCATTTCAGAGAAAATATCAATCGTTAAGTACGTCTCACTGTAGTGAGAACTTTATAAACAAAAGTGGTCTGTGTCCACACTAATCTAAGCCAAGCTTTCACCCATTATCTGTGGATTCTAAGAGAGAGCTTGTTAAATAAGCTCTCCGCGTGATACTGAGTGAGAGGGCTCAGATTAACTAGCTTCTGAAATGATTACAGCCGCGTAAATATGTTGGTGAGAAAGTTTACTTAGGGACGGAGAGCCATTAAGCTATTTATGTGTTATGATTCTATAGATTAGATGCGCACAGAGAAGTGTTGGGATTTTCAATACTCTCTGCGCACATTGATCAAACAACCACCAAAAATGCAGTTTAAAAAATACAAAAACAAAGCCACTTACTTGTATGTATGGAGTCCCTCGATGAAAGGCCTTTCAAACGATGTGGACTTTGAGTGGTAATGATGATGGGGGGAATGTAAAGGGGATCTTTGGTAGGTTATTAATTTGCCCTTGAAACAGCTTCACACTTTTTAATTTAGTTGTAATATTTTTTTCTGATATTTAGTTTTTTTTTCCAAAAAAAAAAATGCACACAACGAGGAAAAAAAATATAAAATTTAAAAAAAAATTAAAATAAAGTAGTTTTCCTCTTCCTTATATTTTCTTTTTTTTTTACGAAAAAAACGCACTTTAAATTTCCATTTCCGATTTCACAAAATTTGGGAATGTATACAGGCGAAAGAACTAGCAATAGTAACAATTAGAAAAATAATGAAATCAAAAATTATCAAATTCTTAATTATTTTTTTTTCTTGACTTTGCACTCTTTTCTTTAAAATTAAAGATTGACAAATAAACTGCCAACGGGGTTTTGAATTTAGCACTTTACTCAAAAGAAAAAACACCGACGGGATCTGTTTTTTTTTCTTAAAAGGAAAAGACGACGAACACTGCTTTTCGCGGAGATATTTGCACTGATCTCACTGTTGTCTTGGGCAGTAGAGTTGCTTGCGAGTTCCCCCCTGCAAATTACCAGCGCAAATAGCTAAATACGCGCTGTTTACTTTAGAGCATCCGTCGTGTGCTAACAATTACAGAATTTTCCTTTTTTTATTGGGATGAACAGATTAAGTTTGTGCTCGTGTCAGAGCCCACAGGCAGGAACGTGAGATGCGAGATCCAAGGGTTAGCGTTAGTCCAAGAAATTTGGATGACTTTGATGGCGATAAAAAATTTTCTTCAGGAAAAAAAAACTCTCATATCGGCACTTACCGCTAGCGGGATTCGAACTCGGGTCTCGAGATCCAAAGTGTGGGACACATCCTGTGCGCTACTTCCGGTTTGCAAATCAATGAGCCCAACACTGTCAATGATCAGATATCACGTACTGTGAGATACGAACAAAAGTAAGTGTTGGTAAACACAAAAAAAACTAAACATCCAAACTACAAGAGGAACAACAATATCAGTTAGGAGATAAATATAAAAATATCTACAAGCGCCACTACAAATACCCCCCGCAAAAATCAGGTTTCGGGGATTTTAATAATACGGAAACTGATACCGCTTGTAGATTCTTCTCACTGCCTTATATCCTTTGCGTGATAAATGCCGATGCTGGTCCCATTCATATCTCCCAGTTCGTAGTAACTGATACCAAGCTTTCTCAGAATACGAGCCTTGACAAATGTAGGACCTAATTTTGCACTATAGCCATGCTCGAAACTGCTCTGTCTGAAATTCCTTCTGAACACCTCTTGATTAACATCAAAGGAAACTTCTTTGGATCTAAGGTTGTAAGCCCTTTCGTTTCTTTCAAATTGCCGGCGCATCGTTTCAGCCGCTTTTCTACTCATTATTTGGCGAGAATCATCGGCGTTAAAGCGCACTGACCTATCTTCAAGTAACTCCAGCCTGCGTAATAGTTCGTAAGTCTTCCCATGAGTTACCATATGTTGTCCGAAAGTCAAATAATATGGCGATGTTCCAACGGCTGAGTGAACCGCAGATCGTAGTGCACAACATATGTTGCTCAGTAATTCATCCCAATCTTTTTGATTCGGGGCCACGTAAGATTTGATTGCCGATATCACCGATCTGTTTACCCTTTCGGATGCATTGGCATGAGGAGCGTGTACCGCTGTGCAGACGTGGTTAACTCCATACTTTTTAAGGAAATCCTCAAACTTATGGGATTTAAACTGCGTCCCGTTGTCAGACACCACAACTTCCGGCACTCCAAATATGTGAAAGAGTTCACTTTCCATGTAGCTAACTACAATATCTGTCGAAAATTTCTTCACTGGTTTGAGGAACGGAAACTTCGAGTAGTGATCAAGAACAACAAATATGCCAATATGACCAGTTTTGGATCTGGGATATGGACCAAGAAAATCTACATAAAGCCGCTGGAAAAATCGTGATGTCTCCGTCCTCTTTCCTAAAGGAGGACGAAGTGTCTGGTTTGGGTGTTTGGAGGATTTGCACACTTCGCAGCTGTTGACGTAATTCCTCACATCTGCAACTAAATTTGGCCAAAAATAGTGCCGACGCACTCGTTCTAAGGTTTTGTTTATGCCGCCATGTGCAGACAAGGAACTGTCGTGAGCCTTCCGAAGGACTTCGGGTATCATCGGGGTTGGGATCCACAACTTGTACACCAAGTCATCATGTAGACGGTCTCCTGTAGCATGTTCCGTTCGTCTGTATAGGTATCCGTCCAAAACTTTTAAGTCAGGAGTTTGATTATTGTTTTGTTCTATTTTGTCAATAAGTTGTCGGTGCTCGTCCGATTTAAAATGATGGGAATCTAAGTCCACGAAAACCCCACTGTCCGGAACAATGTTCATACTGCCTCGCCTGTGCTGAATGTTGAACTTGTAAGCCTGAAGCCTTAAAGCCCATCGAGCTAGCCGCGTACTCAGGTCCGTTTGGGACATAAGCCATTTCTGAGAGGCATGGTCGGTCACGACTGTGAACTCCTGTCCTTCCACATACGCTCTGAATTTCTTTATGCTTAACAAAGCTGCCAAACATTCTTGTTCGGTAACAGAATAGTTGCGTTGGGCTTGGTTTAGTTTCTTCGACATAAAGACGATAGGAACTTCATCACCGTCCGCATTCTTTTGTACCAATACGCTTCCTATTCCAGTCTTACTAGCATCACAATGGATGTAAAAAGGTTTTGAAAAATCTGGGCTATGTAAGACTGGTGCGATAGTCATATGGGTCTTCAAAGCCTCAAAAGCTTCTTGAGCGTTTTCCGTCCAAACAAATTTTCTCTTTCCTTTAAGCAAATCAGTCAAAGGCGCTGTAGTTGAAGCATAATTCCGGATAAACTTCCTATACCATCCAGTCATCCCCAGAAATCTGCGAAGTTGTTTAACGGACCTGGGAACTGGGAAATCTGTGATTGCGGACAATTTCTCCGGGTTCGTACGAATTACCCCGTTACCAACCAAATGTCCTAAATATTTTACCTCACGGCCACAGAATTTACTTTTACCTACGTTAATTGTCAGCCCTGCGTCTCGTAGTCTCTGTGCAACTATTCGCAAGACCTCAAGGTGTTTTTCGAAGGATTCCGAAATTACTAGCAAATCATCTAGATAAACAAAAACCTCTGTTCTAAGGTTAGGAGGTATCACTTTGTCCATTAGACGAGACATTGTTTGAGGCGCATTACATAGCCCAAATGGCATAACATTAAAGTGATATAGTGGCCTCCCAGGTACAGTGAACGCCGTCTTCTCCTTAGAACGCTGATCTAGAGGGATTTGCCAAAATGCATCTTTGAGGTCTAAGCTTGTAATGAATTCCGCTTCCGGTAGTCTGCTAAGGATTCCGTCAATCTGAGGCAGTGGGTATGCATCACCCACTGTTACAGAGTTTAATTTTCGGCTGTCTAAGCACAGTCGGTCCTTCCCAGGTTTTCGATGCAACACCACTGGTGATGACCAAGCACTATTTGACTCCTCTATGACCCCTAAAGTCAACATCCTGTCCAGTTCTGCATAAATCAATTTCTCCACGGCAGGAGACACAGGAAAATGACGTTGTTTAATAGGCTTGGCATCGCCAGTTTCAATTTCATGGCACATGACCGAGGTCCTGCCTAACCCGTCTTTTGCGAACGAAGGAAAAGTATTAATCACTAACTGCAATTGCGAACGCTGAACTGCAGATAAATCTATCTGATCGCATACCTCGCTCACGCCTAAGAAACTTTTTTGCGCATTAAATGAACTAAGTTCAGGCGGTAAAAGTTCAAAAAGTTCCCAGAAGTCGATACCTAAAAACAAGTCTCGGTGTAGGCTTGGTATAATAAAAATTGTTATCGACTTCTCAACTCCCTTAAACTGAATCGTTGTGTCGACAAGACCTACAACTCGTTGCTCACCACCATCTGCTGTCTTTACCGAGGAATTTAACCTTTTGTACGACAAACCAGACGTCATGAAATCTTCGGCAACTTTACCGCCAATACAGCTGATTGATGCACCGGTGTCTAAAAGACCTAACAAGCTTTTACCAAAGAGAGTAACCTCAGCATAAGGTCGTACATCATTTGGTTTATCTAAGACAGAGCAGATCATTTTTCTTTTCAGGCCCCTAACTTTTTGCCAAAAATCTCGCATTCTCTTGGAAGATCGACTTGGTTTAGAAGAGGTACCAAAGATTATAGCCCTAGCTTCCCTATACTCCTGCAACCTGATATGTAGTGGCTTAAATGAGTAATGAGTATGAGATTGAGGTAGTTTTTTTCTTTCTGAATTTGAATCACCATGGCTAGAAAGAATTTTGTCGCTTTCGGGCATATTAGTTGTGTTTCCGACCGCATCGGAAGCACTTTTTATGTCATGTTTAAGTAAGGTTAATTTTTCTCGGGGTCCTGAAGTGAGGTATTTCGCTGTGTCCGGAATGTTCCCCTCTGTGGACCCGCTCGGCTGTTTTTTGAACGGCTTGGGCAATTTGGCCTATATACGTTAGTCGTACCACATCCAAAACAAAACACGCGCCTCTCAGCCATGCAATCATGGTATCGGTGACCCGATTCGTTGCAGTTCCAGCACGATACGTTCAGTTCTGCTACTAAAACATCGTCGGTGACCTCCAATGCTTCATCAGCACAATCATCATGATTTATTTCAGCAAGTCTTCCTTTAGCTGGACTAGTCTTCACAACGCCCAGGCCATGCTTTCTTTTCATATCCTGTAAGAAGAATTCACGGCGTCTGCAAACATCTCTGAGCCTCTGAACCGACTTCAACTCCAAATTCAAGATTTCGTGTTGGATCTTAGGGAGCAGATTTCTCCGTAAGATTTCGACAAGTGTGTCGTCACTAAGAGGCACGGAAAGTCTGTCAGTCAGATCGACAATCGCTTCGTAGAAAGTGTCGAAGTTCTCACCAGGTTTCTGTTTCCGTTCCCTAATCATCTCTCTGTAATCTATATCGGTACGCGAGTCTCGGTACTGCTGTCTTAGAGAACAACACAAGTTGGACCACGTGATGTGAGATACGGATTGGTGGAAACGCCAAAACCAGTCACTCGCTTTTCCTTCGAAAAGAGAGCTGGCGTTACTGCAATGCAACTTAAAATCTCCATTCAACGTTTGTGCAGTCAAAGCTTCTACCCTATATAGAAATTTATCCACAGACAAACTATTCGCATTACCAGTAAATTTGAGTCACCAATTTGAAATAATTTGAAGAACCTTATCCGGACGATAAGCTAGATCTGACGTGGAATTAAAATTATTCGTGTTTACACGATTATCATGTAGCCGCCTAGTACTGGATGCTCCGATGTCCTGAGTTGGAATTCCCAACAGCTGCTGAAACGCTTGAGTTTCTACATCGGGCAAAGTTTGCATGCGGGGAAAAGTCTGATCACCAGTAGGTGTCTGATTCAGTGAAGTTCCTGACCCTAGATTTAGTCTAGCCAAACTAGCCTCAACACTTTTGGCAACTAATGCTGAAATATGATCAGCCAATGATTGCGCTGGTGGGCCGCCTATCAGAGATGCTGTCATATTCCTTAAAGTATTCGCCTGAACTGTTTCAGGGTTACCCCCCGCATAGTTTGTTGAACCGTTGTCAACGACAGAACTCGAAAAATTAGCGCTTCGGTTATCGCCGATACTCTGATCTTGTGGTAAATTTTGAGGGCCGGATTTAATTGGAGTAAACATCTCACCTCCTAGCCTTGAGTTACATCTTGGACAAAAAGGTCTAATTCTCGCCAACCGAGATAAACACAACGGATGGAAGGAATGCCCACATGCTGTCTTTTGCAGCTGAGTCCCAAAATCTATAGCATTATTGCAACCATCGCAATTAACCCGCTGAGATTCGCCAGAATTGCCGGGATTCGCATTATGCCGACCAGAAGCCATAGCCATATTTAAGCAAAGGGCCACAACGGTAAACACAAAAAAAAATTATTCAAAACAGAAATAATTTGCCAATCAAAACAAAAAACCAATGCAAATAAAAAAAACTAATAATAAAAATATAGCAAATGAGAAAAAAAAATCTCTTTAATTCCTAACGTTCAATTTTGTTATTCACTTTCGACTATACCTGTTACAAATACTATGTCGAAATTAGGAACTATTTGAGAAATAGTTTAGAAAGTTTTTCAGAAAAAAAACAAAATTATTTATATTACTTACAAAAACAAATGAAAATATGTATATTACTGAAATCAATAATTTCATAAAACCCTGTTTGAATCCAACTGTGTCCAAATAAAAACTAGCAAGGAATATAAAAAAATGACCCAATCCAACTCAATCCGAAATATGGTGGAAAAGATAGTTTAAGGAAAAGCGGAAATAGGTAAGGTATAGGAAAGATTACTATAAAGGATAGCTGACATAGCATGCCCACTATAATTCCGTTCAAAGTATAATAGGGTAGTCACCATCAAAAATCTTCACATCTTGGTTAGCTTTAGCTCAGTTGTCCAAAGTCTAAATTCCATCAGACGATCTGACTTAATGAGGGCACCACAGAAGATAAAAGTAGTGTATACGAGGAGAAAACTATCACCTTGGGTTGTTGCTGAAAACCTCAACGTTTTTATCAGCAGCAAATTCCACCAGGTGTACGAATTCATTTGAGGGGAAAAAAATAATTAAAATGAAAAAAACTTGAAAACTAAAGAGACAGTAACAGAAGTTAAATAAGAAAAAATAATAGGAGCCGAACATTGTCTTAAAGATCACCATTGAGGTAAACCAAGTTGGTGTAGTTTCCTGGAAGATTCCCAATGTTTCGGGCCCCACGTTGGGCGCCATTAAATGTAGTGTGCAAGGGTCAAAATATTTCAAAGAAGTTTAGGCCAGCATTTCAGAACAACAGCACGCATTTACTCCAGCCTTATTGCTCGTCGGACGGGGGGATTTTAGTTCCTAAGCTGCCATATTCGACACTACACTCTGAATTTGCGTGCTTTACAATAATAAAAGTAAAAAATTGAAGGGAGAGCGGAGAAATAGAAAAGAAGGATAGAGGAATACCATATTCGGCGTATGCTGGAATGAGTCTCAAGCTGTACCTGAGGTGTTAAAGTACCAGCTGTTTTGCCCACCCAACCTGATCATAAAGTTGCGGCAGCAACTAGAATCCAGCAACATAACTTTTACTTTATGATCCCACATTTTGCCTAGCGAGCCATTATCGGATTGGAATCAAACAATGTAAAATTTAGGTTCTACTCAGAATTCATTTTGAGTTTATTTAAAATGAAAAAAAAGAAAGAATCTCAACTAAAAACATTTGATCGAAATTGGTACAAACATATATTAACCTGTACATGAACATGTAACTGCATATATATAAAGTCCATAAATAATATAAATATTTAAAATTCAATTAATCATATTTCAATATGGAAAAATGCTAGCATCAAGAAATAAAAATAAATTTAAGTTACCCATACGGGATAAAAAATAAACTAAACGAAATAGACGGGAAATTAAAATCTGCTAAAATGACAGGAAATGGAAATAGAAAGGACTAAGATAGTTCCATACACTCTCAATGTCATGGCTGTATTTCGAAGTTTTAAAGAGAACATCGGTTCATACCAACACATGAAAAAGTTGAAGGAAAAGGAATTCAAAGAAAAAAATAATTTTTGGTCCAAATAATTCGTTAGAGAACATAAACGTTTTCCAATAAAAAAAATAATATATGGCCCATAGGTTTATGGTTTAAATCAATTTAAAAGTTGTATAATTTTTATTATAATTATGTATACTTATACGTGTGTGCATTTCTTTTGCTTATCTCAACCGCAGATATCAGCTGTTTGGGTCATTGGCCCTTTTTTTAGATAAATTAAAAAGTTTTGTCAAAACAGTGGAACCACTGTAAAGCGCTTGGAAACATTATATTGAAAAATTAAAAATTCTATCGTAAAAATGGGACAAAATATTAAAAAATGGGCGATAAATGACTTCTCTTCACCGAAGCAATAATAATTTACACGTAATCACTTTGATATTTAAATTGTTATTCACGCGAACTGCAACCATTTCAGAGAAAATATCAATCGTTAAGGTAGGTCTCACTGTAGTGAGAACTTTATAAACAAAATCTTTTCACAAAAGTGGTCTGTGTCCACACTAATCTAAGCCAAGCTTTCACCCATTATCTGTGGATTCTAAGAGAGAGCTTGTTAAATAAGCTCTCCGCGTGATACTGAGTGAGAGGGCTCAGATTAACTAGCTTCTGAAATGATTACAGCCGCGTAAATATGTTGGTGAGAGAGTTTACTTAGGGACGGAGAGCCATTAAGCTATTTATGGGTTATGATTCTATAGATCGGATGCGCACAGAGAAGTGTTGGGATTTTCAATACTCTCTGCGCACATTGATAAAACAACCACCAAAAATGCAGTTTAAAAAATACAAAAACAAAGCCACTTACTTGTATGTATGGAGTCCCTCGATGAAAGGCCTTTCAAACGATGTTGACTTTGAGTGGTAATGATGATGGGGGGAATGTAAAGGGGATCTTTGGTAGGTTATTAATTTGCCCTTGAAACAGCTTCACACTTTTTAATTAAGTTGTAATATTTTTTTCTGATATTTAGTTTTTTTTTCCAAAAAAAAAAATGCACACAACGAGGAAAAAAAATATAAAATTTAAAAAAAAATTAAAATAAAGTAGTTTTCCTCTTCCTTATATTTTCTTTTTTTTTACGAAAAAAATGCACTTTAAATTTCCATATCCGATTTCACAAAATTTGGGAATGTATACAGGCGAAAGAACTAGCAATAGTAACAATTAGAAAAATAATGAAATCAAAAATTATCAAATTCTTAATTATTTTTTTTTTCTTGACTTTGCACTCTTTTCTTTAAAATTAAAGATTGACAAATAAAGTGCCAACGGGGTTTTGAATTTAGCACTTTACTCAAAAGAAAAAACACCGACGGGATCTGTTTTTTTTTTCTTAAAAGGAAAAGACGACGAACACTGCTTTTCGCGGAGATATTTGCACTGATCTCACTGTTGTCTTGGGCAGTAGAGTTGCTTGCGAGTTCCCCTCTGCAAATTACCAGCGCAAATAGCTGAATACGCGCTGTTTACTTTAGAGCATCCGTCGTGTGCTAACAATTACAGAATTTTCCTTTTTTTTATTGGGATGAACAGATTAAGTTTGTGCTCGTGTCAGAGCCCACAGGCAGGAACGTGAGATGCGAGATCCAAGGGTTAGCGTTAGTCCAAGAAATTTGGATGACTTTGGTGGCGATAAAAATTTTTCTTCAGGAAAAAAAAACTCTCATTTCGGCACTTGCCGCTAGCGGGATTCGAACTCGGGTCTCGAGATCCAAAGTGTGGGACACATCCTGTGCGCTACTTCCGGTTTGCAAATCAATGAGCCCAACACTGTCAATGATCAGATCTCACGTACTGTGAGATACGAACAAAAGTAAGTGTTGGTAAACACAAAAAAACACTAAACATCCAAACTACAAGAGGAACAACAATATCAGTTAGGAGATAAATGTAAAAATATCTACAAGCGCCACTACAAACCTTCAACATTCTTATCAAAACCAGTTTTACTAAAACGGTTTGAATGTTTCGTTGCTGAGTTTGTTTCATGCGACTTCAACAAAAAATATAGATTCAAAGATGTCGTATTTTTTGAAGAGGCAGAATATGTTTCTAAATTTGTCAGAATATTTTTAACTATGAAACTGCGGTAGTGAAATTTTAAAGCTCGGATAACTCCTTGATCTAATGGCTGGAAGGCAGACGTTGTATTTATAGGTAGCCACCTTTATGTTCTCTAACTCATTTTCTCTAACTCCACTGCCGTGTTAAAAAATAAGAGTTTCACTTTCTAAAATATTTAATTTATACAAATCCAAATTTATATTGTTGTTCCAACCATATTTTCAATTTAATTGGCAATTGGCAATAATTAAACAATTTTGCTGCAATCATAGTATTGTCAGAATAAAATACAAAAAATAATTCTATGGTTTGAACAACATACTTTTATTGCAGATAACATATTATAGTTCTCGTGACCAGCTATCAACCATTTCTTTTCTCTGCGTGTATGATCGACAAATTTCGTCATCTAGTGAGTCTCATCAAAAAGGCTTAAAAATACTAAGAACGTTCCATTATTTAAATATTGATAATGCTATTCTGCCACCAACGCATCTATAACTGAGATGCGTCGTCATTTAAAAAAAAATGTTGAAGTCCAAATACTTTTTTCATGTTAAAGCGGTATTTCCAAAACCAAGTAAATAAAAACGGGAGGTATTATTTTTTGTTTCCCTATCCAGGTAATTTTCCATTTCTGGCCTAGGCCACACTAAGTGTTGCCTGGCGCCATCTGCACGCAGAAAAAAAGTATGGTTGGGATAACAATATTCGAAGAGCATCATACTATTGTTGGTTATATGGTTGTGGCACAACAATATTATGATCATCACAACAATAGTGTGGTTCACACACAGCAATACTATGATCCCCATAACAATATTTTGGTCCTCACACCAATAGAATTATTCACGCACAACCATACTATGATTCCCACAACCATATTATTATTTACATTCAACCATACTATGATCACCACAACCATATTATGATCCTCATAACCATTGACTGGTTAACGTACAACCATAGTATCACTCTCACAACCATAGTATCATCCTCACAACCATAGTATGACTTACACACAACCTTACTATGATTCCTAACACTTTTTGTAAAAATTGGGATAAGTTGTTTTTCAACAATAGAGAATTTTATTAGGCAAGTTATGTAAAAATACATTAAACTCTTAATAAAGTAATGATTTATCTAACAGTAAAAATAATTCAGTTATACTAATCCTTAGTTTGTTTTGAAGAAATTTAATTATCATTACTATAATTGCGTAAGATTCTTAAAAATAACATTGTCACATTAAAAAATACGATTTTGCTGGTATGATTGCTGTAATCATATTATTGTTAACATAAAACCCATGAAAACAAAACTTTTTTTCCTACCAACCACATTTATATTGTTGCCACAACCATATATACATTTTTAAATTTGGCTACAATACTATTGTTTTATTTCAGCAATATTAATATTGCCGGAATCATGCTATTGTCAAAATTAAATTCAAAAAACAATACTATGGTTGCGACGACCATACTTTTATTTCAGAGAACATACTATTGTTGCCGTGACCATATAGTAACCATATCTTTTCTCTGCGTGTGACATTACCATTGGAAAGTTTGATATATTTTAGCATAAACGTACTCAGAAAGTTCGACCGTCATTTGTGTTGTTTACAATGACTTAAAAAAATCAATTTGGCAAAAAATTGAATTAACTCGTGAACATTTTCGTACGATCATTTTTCACAACTTTTGACGTGGATTATCACGACAAAAGTGCATCGATGAACTTAAATCTTTGTATGGCGATGAAGCACCATCCTATAGTACTGTGAAAAACTAGTTTTATGAATTCAATCGTAGCCGACACTCGGTCAAAGACGAACGTCGTCCAAAATCGGCCGTTGTGCCAGAGAACATTGAAGCCTTGCGTGAACAGATAATGCAAGATCGTCATGTGACATACCGTAAGATAGAGGCATCCTTGGGCATTTCTTCCACCAGCATGCATTCGATATTTCATGAACACCTGGCCGTAAAAAAGGTTTGTTCTCGTTGGATCTCGCACAATTTGACAATCGCGGTGCTTTAAAAGACGTTTATAAGATCGTCACAGGTTACTAATCATGGATCTATGCGTATGAGCCCGAAACAAAGCAGCAATTGACCGTGTGGGTCTTCGAAGACGAGCCAAATCCAACGAAAGTTGTTCGTGGAAGAAGCACTTCGAAGCAAATGGTCGCCTTTTCTTCGGCAAAACTAGTCAAGTGGAGACTGTTCCGCTTAAGCAACGTAGGAGGTCAATTCTGCGTGGTACACCAGAATTTGTTTGCCTAAAGTCTTCGGAGAAATTCGAAAAACGAACAAGAGAAAACGAATAATTGAGCACCATGACAATGCGAGCTTTCACACATCGGCTCAAACCAGCGCCTTTTTGACCGGCAAAACGTCGAATTAATGGGTCGGTCATCCGCCTTACAGCCATGACTTGGCACCCAATGACTTCTTTTGATTCCCGTACATAAAAAAGAAAATGAGTGGTCAACGGTTTTCGTCGCCAGAAGATTTTGTTGAAGCGTTCCAAAACCATGTTTTGGAGGTGTCTCAATCGGAGTGGAAAAAGTGCTTCGATAATTGGTTTGAGCGCGTACAAAAGTATATCAATCATGCTGAAGAATACTTTGAAAAAAATAAAACCATTTTTGATGATAAATATTCGCATTTTCATTATTAGGCCAGAAATATATATAGCAGCTCTCGGATTAGATATTTTCATTGAACTTAAAATTTCTAAAAATTTAAACAATGCTTTATAAATAAACAATCTAAGTACTGCTGAACAACGTGAATAAAAGAGATATGATGCGCTTAGATGTATTTTTTTGCAAATCAAAGAATTCACGACTTTGTTGTGGTTGTTAATACATTTTCAAGTGCAAATAGTGAAAATATCCGCTACCATTAAAATTCATTTCGTGCATTCGATATTAGACTTATTCCCAGATAACCTTGCTCATTTCTTCGAAGAAATAGCTGCAATTGAAAAGCGCTTTGAAGGAAAAAATTATTTACAAACAATTTCAGAATACTGCAGTGAACTTTAAAGAGAAACTGATGATGCTAAACTATTATAAAAAAATGCTCAAGCAAAAAATTTTGAGTTGAATGCACAGAAAACTCCAATAACCCAATCAATTACACTAGATTACAAATTATGATTTTTTTCCTGGTCCAGAGTTCTAAATAATTGTTTCCTATAGATTTTGACCTCCTAAACTCGAAAATGAATTTTATATATTTTTATCTCGTTAGGTTTATTTCGGTCTGTTGCTTTTACACATTGAACAGGGATTAAACCGGCTCAAGACCTCTTGCTTCTATATTTAAATAGAAGACAAGTTTTTAACAAAAATGGCAAAGTGACATTGATTTTCGTGGCTGCACACTACTTTTATCATGATTTCGGGTCCGTGACAACCCTCTTCAGAAAGCCTTGCTGCAATTGTTGAAAGTAGAACCGAACTCTATAAGGCCAGACTCTCCCCAAACGATTGAGAACTACTGTTGTAAACCTTACTTTTCAAGTTTTCTTCACACAATTGCCCACGAAAATACAACTCGTTCTTGCCATCTCTAAAGAGACTCCACATCGAGAAAAACTTGTCTTCTATTTTAATATCCCTGTTCAATGTATTTTTATTTATATCAAAAATATATAAACAATAATATATTTTTAATAGCGTTTGGGATTTATGGTCAAAAAAGCTGAGAGATCTCACAAAAAATCGTAAAAAAAAATCCAGAAATTCAATCTTGAAAACTAATCAGAGGAAATTTTTAGAATTTATTTTCGTGATTAGGAGGCCAAAATCTATAGAAAACAAAATTTAGAACTTTGGACCAAAATGGCTGTAAACTAGTGTTATCAACGGGTTGTGAAAACCAATGGACTAAAGTAACTAGGTACTCATTTAAACAAATTTAGCAACGAATCCAAATGTGAAGTTATCGCGTGGTTTTGGCTGAGACTGGGATCGGATTAACGCACCTATAGTGCCCAAAAAAATTATGATGACTGGTAAATATGGGCGTATTGGATATTTCAAAAAAAAAGTTAAGATTTTAGTATGGAATTGTTCTTAAAATGTGTCAGAAACTATGGCTCGTATCTCACCTTTAGGACTGTAAAAATGATTCGACATGGTCGAACTTAATATATTTTTTACTCTTTGCCTTTATATCCGTTCTGTTTGACATGAAATGTACATATATGTTTTAAAGAGTGCCTTAAACAATGTTGAAAATGTTTTATATTTGGGCTCTTTTTCTTCTTCTTTTTTGATATATTACTTTGGTCAAATATATATATGACTTTTCATAATAGAACGGTGTCAGCTCGAAGACTCCGCACTATAAATTATCTTGAAACTTGTTTTTTGTTTAAGATATTATGATTTTTATGCAATTTTTTCGTATTTTTTTAACTAATTGTTTATTATACTATTCTGTGAAAATTTTTTTTTTGATTTGCTATTTCAGGGTACCATTTTTCGTGTTTTTAAACTAGTTCTGATAACGAATGTAGTGAGCTCTAGAGTAAATATTTTGGGATTCTCTTTAAAACATATCAATCTACATTAGAGGGGTACATTTGCAACTTTGCATACATCTAACCATAAAAACGAAAATAAAATAGTGTTCAAAATGTTTTTGCACTTTTATGTTTAGTATGTTTTTGTTTTAAAACAGTTCAGGTTGATCCAAATTCATTCTTCTTCTTAATAATTCAAACAAAAATAAACACAATTTTGCAGACCCCTATTTTTAAGCTTAATGGCCCTCGGCTGACCCGTTAGATTTTTTTTTAAATTTGATTTTTTTTCATTTTTGCCACTTTTTTTGTATTAGTTACAAAAAATTACTGTGTTTTTAGTTTTGTATTCCATACAAAACAGTTAAGAACAGTTCCAATACTGAAAGACCACTCAAATCTATAATAGTTTTGTAAAATTACAATAGATGGCGCAGCTATACTACAATAAATAGTACACTATATTTTCACGTGCAAAGGGCGCTGCCACGCCGCCAGAATAATGAGCCATATGTCGTTGGAAAGGGTTTTACCTTTTTAAAAATTAACTGGTCATAAATGGTCACGGCTTAGTTTTGCCGATAGAGGGTTTTAAAGTTGTAAATTGATTTTTGTTAATCTATTTTCCTTATTCTTAAGTATATCGCAATAAACTATCAAAATTTCTAATACATCTATATACCATATGAAAGAAGAATGTTCAGTGAGTTCATATATCGCAATATATATGAAAACATAATTTATTGTCTATTACCCGGATAGCAGGGACAACGAGTGCTTGTTTTTGTCGTTCTGCGTAAAAATAAAAACGAAAGCAGTAAAAAATAAAAGAACACAACTTTAGTTTGATTAAGTCTTTCAAGAAGTGTAGATATGCGTCCAGTGTTCTTGTTAAGAATTTTGGAAGAAACTTTAAATTTAACTAGTGGTGACTTGACAATGAATGTTTGCAACAATCCTGTAGTGCGATTCTGTAACTTTTTAACGATAATCGGAATGGTTAAAAATGGCTAACAACAAAATTGTCGATTTTGCAATTCAGTAAAATTTGTAACGATAGTCTTTACTGTAAAATCAGCTGTTGTTGTTAAGTAAACGACAAAAAAATTTGTGTTGTTAAGAATTCGATAAACTGTTTTAAACGTTTTTAAAATGTCTTTTGAGTATTTGGCATACAATTTGTCGCGGAATGAATTATTAAATCGGATTCCAACAGTTGATAGGCGCTTGCTCCGTATTCTTTTCAACTACGAGGTGATATAGCTATAAAAACTTTTTAATACAGTTCCGATAACACAAGCCGTGTTTTTTCAGGTTGTTAAACAAGCATGTGTATGCAAGTTACTCGGTAAGCAAGCGAGTTGGCTGCTACTCGGTAACGAAACGAGTTAGAGTTACTTGACTTATTTTTTTAACGATATCTAAGTCATTCACGATCTTAGTACCATGCTTTACATATAACATAATTATGGTTCTAACTTGTCCTTGTCTGTAGTCCATGTTTAATGCTGTACTGAACGACATTAAATTTACCAATAAAATGTTTCCAAACAAGAAACTAAACGAAGGTTCTTCACAATTTGTTTTGCCTTTTTTTTGGGCTTATGCTGCCATCTAATTCAAAATGTTGTTGAATGTTGCCAGAATTCCATATTGATAACTAACTAGGTAAATAAGCTAGTTACCTGAAAAAAAACACGGCTACAGTTATTTTACGTAACCAATACAAAAAAATAGCAATAATGAAAAAAAAATTTAAAAACGATCTAACTGGCCAGTCTTATGTCATTCAGCTTAAAAAAAAATAGAACAAAAAAAATAAAAAAAATCGGAGAGGGTGAGGTTGGACCACTTGCTGAAGTACTGTGGAGAGCATCACATACATATTTCAATTTTTTCTTGGGAAGTTTGGGACATAAATGAGATCACGTTTACTTTAAAAAAACGATTCATTTACAAGTTCCTTAGAAATGATTTTCTTACAAATAGTCTTTTCCATTTCCAAAAATCCATTAAACCTTCTCGTATTAATCCATAGAGTGCATTTTTTTTGCGTTGATAGCAAATCAAACCAGCGGTTGGTCATTTAAAAGTGTTTGGAGCCAGAGCAATCGCATTAGACAAAAATACATTCGACACAAGAAACACCGAAGCCTGTGATATTTTTACGTTTGTCAATGCAGATTTTGCTACCAACGAATCGACAAACATAAATGGCGGTTATGACAACGGCAACGACAGCGCAGTGGAAGCCGTGAATGAAGACGAAATTAAAGACAGCATACATCAAGGAGATCCAGCGAATCAAACCGTCAGATTCGGCCATGGGAGATCAAAAATTTTGCGAACTGGGCAATACACCGATCTAAATGCAATGTGTCAACAGTGTTCCAACGTCAGCAACTAAGGAAGAGGCCTTAAAAAGTTTGCACGCGGACGAGTGGCAAAAATCAATGCAAGCTGAGTATGATTCTCTCATAAAAACAACACGTGGGAGCTAACTGAACTACCACCAGCACAGGTAGCGATCGGTTGCAAGTGGGCGTATGCCGTGAAGAAGCACATACATCGCAATATCCGTAGTATCAACAGACGCCGTGTATATTAGGAAATTATTAAGTGTTCCATTCGAGAAGTAAACATATCGCGATAAGCTATCATCATGTGAGAGATATGCTTTTGAAAGGCGAGATGAAGTTGAACTATGTGCCAACTATTTATTAACAAAAAATTTAAGTAAAGTTAAGAATTTTAGATTTCCTAAGTCAATGGGCTTATATTAGTAATTAGTTTTTGAATTAATATGAAGTTTTTATTTTGGAATGGTACAAAACAATTTTCGAAGTACTTTTTCCACTCCGATTGAGACACCGCCAAAAAAACGTTGACCACGCATTTTTTTCTTGATGCTAGGAAATAAAAAGAAGTCATTGGGTGCCAAATCATTTCTGTACGGTATATGGCCCATCAATTCGACATCTTGAGTGATCAAATAGCTCATCGTTTTAGCTGGAGTATGAGAGCTTGAATTGTCGTGAAAATAATCCGTCTTCTCTTATCTTTTCTCATTTCTTCTTCCACTAAAGGCAAAAAACGCTATCATTTGCTTTGATGTACTTCTTCCACGAATAACTTTTGTTGAATTCGTCTTGAAAGACCCATACGGTCGATTGCTGTTTTGTTTCGGGTTCAAATGCATAGATCCACGATTCGTCACCTGTGACAATGTTATACACTGCCTTTGAGGTACCTCAGTTATACTTTTTTAACATCTATTTGCACCAATCTATACGAGCCTTTTTTGAGCATTCGTCAAATTATGTGGGATCCAACGAGAACAAATAGTTTTACACGGCCAAATGAACATGCAATATCTTATTGTTGCTTGTCATACTACTGCCCGAGGATACCTCAATCTCACGGTATGTCACATGTCGGTCTTGCTTAATCAGTTCACGCACAACATCGATGGTTTCTGCCAAAGTGACCGGAGTTGGATGTCCTTCACGAAATTCATCCTGGAGCGAACGGCGTCCGAGACTGAACTCTTGGAACTAGCAATTAACAGTGGTTTTTGATGGTGCTTCATCGCCAAAAGTCGAACCAAGTTAATTTAAATCAAAACTCGTAAATCAAAACTCGTAACAAAAATCATCGCACGAAAATATTCACGGGATAATTCCATTTTTTGACTGAGATGCATTTATCAACACCAGTTTGCATCTGTTAACACTAGTATTGTCAGAACCCGAAATATAAATAGCAACCCTCTTAAAATGTACGGCTGGTTATTATACATATATCGCATTGTAATGAAATTTGATTAACTTTAAATGGTCATATGCCAATTTTAAATTCATCCCCATTGAGGCAATTACTACTCGAATAATATTCAGAAAAAACTTAAAATAAGTCTTTTTTCGAACTCACTTTCTTCGGGTCAATTTCTCCCATTTACGATTTCGCCAGCTTATGACAATAACCTATAATTATATTAACAATAATCTATAATTATATTAACAATAACCTATAATATACATATAACTGATAATTATCAGTTATAAAATATATATAATACTGTTTCGGCCAAATTTAAATGCTTATACACGGGATATGCGTTGATAAAAACTTGGTCATATGCATCGACTGTGCTTTAAGCAAAAAACTTTTTAAGCTGCACAATTTTTGAATAAATTTTTATTATGGCTGAAAAAACTTCTCATGTGAAGGGAAAAAACCGACTGTCGAAATTTACAAAATGTTTTTAGATTAAAAAACCGACATTGACCGAAGTTGCAGGTTAAGCCTTTTGCCAAAGAATGGGAAATATTATCCGAATCTGAAGTAAGGTAATTGTGCTTTTGAAGTGGCACTTAATTTTCCCAAATGTTAAAAATAAGGTCATATTTGAAATTTGTTGATAGTTGCATCGTCTTTTGGTACGCATATGTCCATGTTTAAATGGATCAGATTTTGGGACATAGGGCCCGTCACCCAAGTTTAGCCAAACTTCAAAAATAATTTTATTCTCAGCTTCGTGGGAAGGTATATTACTTTGTTTATAATTTTTGATTAAATGAAAGAGAATGGATATTGAAAAATGTTTTATTTAATGTCTGCTATTATGTATGGAATTCAATATCAGATAAATGTCCCTCTTTGCAAGCCTCACAAATGCGAGCCCTTTTGAGCATATTTTTCATTACATTCAGCACGACGTCGAATTCAGGTTGATGGATTGTTTTGAACACTTTCTTAAGCAGCAGTAATGTTTTCAGCCGATGTTGCAGTACGTTGTGGTCCATGCTTGGGCCTATCAGCTACATACCCTGTTTCTTCGAAATCATTCAATACACGATAAATAGCGCGTTTTGTTGACGTAAACGAATAATTTTCCATAATAAATTTTCCACGTATCTACTTCACGACTGACAAAACAAAGTAGTATACCTTCCCGGCGGACACCCTGTATAAGGGAAGCCATTTTTTTATTACATAAAAAAGTAAAATATTGGTGTGGTTGTCTCTGCACATCTGGTGGTGCAGGTTATAACAATTTGTGAAATGTATCTTACTGGAATTGTTGGTTTCCTGTAATTCAGAAAGTCTCAGCCCAACCGACACGTCACAGTTTAAAACATAAACCGTAAAACATAATATCGGATCAACATATGTGCGGGAGCTATGTCCTATTCTGAACAGATTTTCAATTTTAGCAACTTTCTTCTTTGGTCCAAAAAACTAATGTGAACCCAATTTCGTTAAGATGGGATGTACTATGTGGCAGATAGAGCTAAAAACATTAAAATCAGTTAAACCAATGTGTGTGGGAGGTATATCTAAATCTGAACCGATGTGGCTTCGGGAAGTAAAAACTGAAAACTCGGTTGTTTGTAACAACCAAATGTTTGTTACACTTTTAAGAGTGCCTAGAACTCAGAACAACAAGCTGTTTCGATTAAACGATGTGTGTCTGTCCGACCGTCCATCTAAAGCTTGCAATCAAACTACAGGTCGAAATTTTTGTCCGATCTTTATGAAATTTTGCAGAAGTAAGTTTTTTGCATCAAGGACGGCCACTATTGAAATTGAAAAAAAAAATTAGTACAGATGTTACAAGCCTTAGATGGACGGACGGACGGACAGACATCGTTAAATCAAATCAGCTTGTGATTCTGAGTCGATCGGTACTTTTAATTTTAAGGATGTTACAAACATTTGGTAGTTACAAACATTTGCCATGAAACTAATAAATAATACTCTGTTCCACTGAGTGGTGCAGGGTATAAAAAATGACTCAAATCAGTGCAAGATTGGTTGTTTGTCAATAGTAATATATCATACTAAATTTGATTGAAATCAGAATTAATATGGATGTTCTAGATCGTTTGTATATTATATGGGGAGAGATCTTTACACTGGTGCTAAATCAAAACGTGGACCAGTATGACCCAGTTTGTTCTCAGCTGATCGTTCGATATGAGCTGTGCCCAAATTCATCAATATTGGATTTACTTTGTGGCTGCTAGAGATTAAGTTATAAAACTAGTGTGGGAGTTTTATCTTAATTTTAACTGATCCCATTAAAGTCAAAAGGCTTTGTCCAAAAACCTTGCTTCTGCCAAATTGCATTAACATCAAACAACAATTGTGACGTATACTTCGAAAACAAGCCTAAGATAGACAGCAGACGGACGGACAGGCAGATGTCGTTATATCGGTTTTTTGGTTTTTACGTTTTCCGTACATAAAAATTAAGTTTTTTTGCTCTTACATATCACAACCAAAAAACTGAAAAACCCGACTGCACAAAGGGTATTTAGGTATTTTTATAAAACCGACTGCCGGGTTTCAAAATAAAAACCGGAATTTTGGTTTCGGACGCTCTAGTGTCAATCCAAAAAATTTAGGTTTTGCAAATGGAATGACTAATTTCGTGTATACTTAATCTTAAGGGGGCCAAAAATGGCACAAATAAAAGCTATTTTTTCTAATTTTGCAGGTGCAAACTACTGTAATTAAATTTTGTACGTGTTGCGGGGGAAACTATAAAAACGGTACGTTTTTTTTAAATTTGTAATAGCTTTTAATAATTTGCTAACGATCTACACCTGAGTCTATTGCTTTGATCTCGTTATTTTCAAACATTACATATCGCAGGTAAATAAATGATCATATGTTTGTATAGGTATATGTCTGTTTTGTATGACACTATTAAAGAAGTTCTTCTTAATTAAATAAATCCCTTGAGAGTTTCATTCTTTCTCACCTCCGGCGGGTGAGAAGGTCCCTGGGGACCTTTTTCATTTTCAAACTGAAATTACACCTTGATGGTATATGGGAAGTATACCCGACCCACACATGTATTCCAAGGAAATTTTATCTAGAATCGTTTTAAATTTCAAATCGATCCGCCCAATAGTTTAGTTTCTATTGAAATTTAAATGTGTTTAGTACAGGAACGTCGGCTGGACCTTGTACTGAAATTTCAAGAAATTGATAATAAATGCACTGTCTTTCGGCTTGTTTTATTGTTTGAACACATCACAAACGTGTTCCTTGAATCTTAGTTACTTTTTGGATTATTTTATTGTGCCTTTCCTTGAAACATAATAAACTTTCCGTCCCTTTTTGAATTTTTGTTGCCGTCCCTTTTGAGTTGTTTGAATTTACCCTTCCCTTTTTCGCGTACTCTTACGTACTTTTACTCTCACATAGACGCAGATGCACAAGCTAGAAGCCAGGTAGACGTAGAAAAGGGTATAAAAGCGGCTGTAGTTTCTTAAACCAAATCAGTGAAAGTTGAGATAGTGAAGAGTGAACATCGAGTGCGAAATTTTATTTTGAATTTTATAAAGAGAAATAAAAGTACAATACAATGGCAGAGGGAAATTTAGACATTGCTGAAATTGTGGTAGGTCGTAGTACACGCTACCAGCAAATGAGTAAAGATGAAAGACGTGAAGTGAATGATAGATTTGCAGACTTCATGAGTGATGATGATGAAGGTGCTATTCCTGCAATCACTTTGAAAGAGTTCGATGCTTTTTTTAGGTATTATTTTGTAGCGCTGTCCAATATTTAAAGCTGCATTATCATTAGATCGTATGAATTGCATAAAACAATGCCTTAGATTCGACAATGGAAATACGCGACTAATCAACAGCAAAACTGCGGCTATTGGTGATATTTGGCAAATGTTGCAGTCTAACTTGGCAGCAGCTTACACTCCGCATGATGCAGTGATCGTTGATGAGCAGTTATTTCCATACAGAGGCGGCACCCGCTTCACACAATACATTCCATCGAAGCCTGCCAATTACGGTATAAAGATATGGTGGTTGTGCGACTCAAAATCATTTTATCTTGCAAAGGAATGATTTACTCTGGGAAATTGCCTGACCAGGCACGAGAGGTGAATCAAGGGCAGAATGTTGTACTTCAACTTTCGGAGAGGTATTTGAATACAGGCCGCACAATTTATGCCAACAATTTTTTCCCAACTTCGGATTTGGCGCGTACTTTGATTAGGAAGAAAACCGCATATGTTGGAACAGTGCGCTCGAATAACACATGTGTGCCTCGGGAATTCCAAAAAAATCATATGCGTCCTGTCAACAGCGCATTGCTCGGCTTCAACGAAGGCAATATAGCACTATGTTCATATGTGCCCAAGAAGAATAAAGCGGTAATTTTGCTGCGACACAGCATTATACTTGCGGTGTGGATATGCAAACTGAAAAGAAGCTTTTTTGCTATTTTGGATTACAACGCCAACAAATCGGGCGTTGATACAATAGACCAGACGCTTGGCACATATACATGCAAGCGCGCAACAAACCGCTGGCCATTGGCCATGTTTTTTAATATGGTGGACATTGCTGCATTGTTTTTAATACAACGAGATGAAGCCAATAAAAAGAACTGACAGACGACGGTCATTCCTACTGATGCTGACAAAACAATTGGCACTACCAAACATAGAGGAACGAGCGCTGAACAACCGCATAATCGCAAATTCTAGGATACGGAACGGAATAGAAACATTTGATGTAAAGGTAAGAAAAAACAATTCTAATGTTCAACAGCAGAATAACTACTTAATTTTGTTCTTTTTAGATATTATCAAGACCGGCAGAAGGAGCTGCACCGTCGTTTTCGTCTAGAACGAACAGACCGTCATGCCATTCTGAGTACGGACGGCAGCGGAAAACAAGGGCCTATTGCCATTCCTGTAACAATCCAGTTTGTGCAGAGCATTCAACACTTATGCATCGATGCTACACCTGCACAGAAAATATGCTGGACGAGGGACAAACTACACAACAATAATTTTTTAACATTTTTTTATATAAAACAAAAAAAAAATTAATAATGTTATATATAACATTCATTATACATGTATAATTAGTAAATAATAATAATTCAAAACAAAAAAAATGTAAAAAAAATGTGTTTTCATATAAAATTCCCTACAAATAGAAATAGATCCCTGGTGACCTTGTACTTCGTATAAGGGCAACGGATGACTCAACCGTCGGAGGGTTAAAAGGGTAGCTCGCCGTAAAACAAACGAGAGTTCACAATGAGGCCTAAAAGGCTCATTGTGATATAGTGCGAACGAGAGGGAGGGCGATAATGAAGAGTTATAGGAAGGAGAAATGGTGCATATTTATAAAAAAAATGATTTGTGACAGTTATTAAATTTTATTTTGCTATGGTTTATCAACTGGCTCTAATAGATCAGAACCAGCCCGACTATGCAACAAATTTTAAGAGTGGTTTAAGGGGTACATCCGCTTTTTCTACCAGGTCATCAAAGTATCTTCTGCCTAAGTAGGTAATTCTCTATTCTTGAAGACCAGAGAATGTGCATAGCAAATGCTCCGATCCTCCGTTTTTTCTGCGTCTTCCTAGCGTTAGCAATTCCCTTGTTTGTTTCTGGTCTGTTGTTGGCCAAAGAGGCGGGGTTATTCTGCAGTTGAGAATCCATCGACCCTGCTGCCACAACCACCACATCGGCGAGTGCCTTCAACAGTTTGACGAGTGGGATGTGTATGCCTGTGGTTGTTGGTTCGTCCACTGCTCCTAAGCCCATTCTGGCACATTCGTCTCATATCAATTTGCCCGGTATTTGGATTTGTACATGTCAGCATAATATTGTGTCTCCGTATTCGTTGGAGTGGTTTGATGCATCTCTTCGCACATTTTAGTTTCATTTTTATACAATACAGCGCCTTTATTGCCGCCATGCTGTCCACATATATTCGGATTTTGAAGGGGGTATGCCTAGTTTCAGAATTTTGTCTGCGACTATATTGATTGTAAATATCTCTTCTTAAAAGGCCGTGCACTTATCCAATAGACGTGGAGATATTTTTAGGTTGGGGGATACCGCGCTAACTCCTGATATCGTACCTTCTATCATCCGTGAATATTGAGATTTCATTTTCTTATATTAAAGCGTGCTATACCCAGCCTTCTCTCGTTGGAAAATTGGTCCTAAAGGGTTTCTTTTAGATCGACCTCGTTGTCAGATAGTCTGACTCTATATCAAGCCTGTCCATCCAACCAGCTGATATCAGTATCGCGCCATGTCTGTGTTTCAACATACCTGTTTCTCTCAAAGGATGTCATGTATATGTCTATGGGTTTAATGTCGCGGGATTCACTGGTCGTGCTCCAGGTCGTGCACGTCTGACAGATCTCCTGCTGGAGGTGCCAGTGATTACATAAGACCTCTGAATTAATACCAGTTTGTCGACCCTCATATCGTGCTCCACATAGAAGTGAATTCTGAAGTGATCTTATAATGAACAATCCGTTGATACTCTTCAAATTAACACATTAACTGAATCACTGTTTGTTACAAAGTTATGTCTATAACCTATTTTCTGATCCTATTGTAATGTATTCAAAAAGCGACTCTCGTTTTTGGATATGTCCGTGGTACCCCTTATGGTCATGGCATAATTTCCCAGGTCCAGGTTATGAGCTTTCACTATACATTAGTCTATTAGGCGACTCATCGAGTTTGGCAGGTACATGGAGCCAATTGCTAGGGTTGGTTTGATCAGGCATTCCATGGCCACAACCGTCTTCATTGCTTTAACGAGAATTCTAGAATGGGGATATGAACGTGGGACTGCGTGATCTCAGTCTACGTACCTTATTGCCGATATTCCTGCACTAGGGCTACGTCGGTGCACTTCCCCATAAAATGCACCAAATCTGCACCATCTGAATTTCTGCTCCTCATCAGTACGGATTTATGCTCCAGTAAAGGAGGAGGAACCCATACAGTCGCCCAGCAAGGGATTTAATCGCGGCGACGATATCTATCTTCATGCCAGGCCGCAGAGTGTCGAGGCCATTCGTGCAGGTAGTAAGAAAGTCCAGAGCCTTATTATTACTGCAGCCAATGACCTTTACACCGTTGTGCCATCTGGTACCATTAACCTCAGTGAAGGAGTCATCTTCACTGTGCTTGAAGGCTAAAACGACTCTTTCTTTTTTTGTACTTAAAAGAAAAAACAAAAGGATTTTACTGATGTGGGCATAATATTCTCATTAATAAAATGCTTTTGTATTTTTTTGATAACTATTTAAAATTATAGCTCTGCAGTTCTCCTAGACTAAGGTATATATTTTTATTTTTGACTTGAACAGCTTTTATTCTGGTTCGAGACCTTTTTGTTGTTTCTTTTTCAGAATCAACGTAAAAAGAAATTGGTGAAATGTATTAAGCTACGATTGCCAGGCAGACTGTACAGCTGTTTCTAAACGCGCCAAGGCTTTTCTTCAGCAGTCTTTGGCAACAAATCAAACGACTAATGCGGGAGACTCATTTTTATTAATGAGAATTACCCTTTGCGTATAGTCTTCGAACAGTGCGTAGATCAATCTTCAACGCGCAATATCATTTCCACCAATTTCGTTTCGCATGGGCCTTCGTTGAAAACCACAAATACAAAAAGCACAATGAAAGTGTACATGTTTTGTGCGTACATATACTCATACATCCGTTGTACATTAGGGCGTACAAATCCTTTTTATTAGTTTTTTTTGTTTATATTTATTCGGTCTTTTATCATTATTGTGACTTATCATTATGTTCAAGTCATAATAATGATAAAATACCGAATAAATATAAACAAACAGAAAAAACAATTTTTATTTTTTTTAAATTTTCTCTAAGAATTTCCAATAAATATAGTTTTAAGTGAACCTCCGTAATGTGATGGTAGTATGAACACTTTGCAGGTAGTGTGTTTCAGTCTCTAGCTTCCCTTTAATATGCATTAGCCGTGCATAGCTTACTGATTTGAGATAAGTCTCATCTTATACCTTCATTGGATTTTGAGCAAGTTTATTTTTACTTTGATAACTTATTAAAAAAAAGTTATTGCATACACATCATTATATCTTTTGATAAAATATTGATCTTTTATAAAATTTGGTTCTAAGATTTCTATATATAAGTACATAAAGTTTTTTAAGATAATTGTTTTATATGAAAAAGTCATTTTATCTTAAAAGTGGAAAACAAAATCAATGTGAATTCGGCGTTTTTTATGGCCCAGCTCTCAGGGGATGTCCCCTATTATGAAGTGCATTGCGTTGGTGAGTAAAGCATCCGAGGGGTTAAAAGGGAGTCATTTTTATTGACATTTGTCATGAATTTGTGGATGTCGTAATTGGTTGATATACATACATTTACCAGAAATCGATTCCACGGGCATAAAACTAGTTTGATCTGCAGTGTACGAGTATAGTGCGGCAACCAGCCAATCGATAGCACACAGGTGTGAGTTCAGTGAAGGCGCCTATTCCTGCCTTACATCCTACCGCCAGGAATAAGTCGACGGATGTCCGTGGAGCACACACCATGAAACGAAAGATAAAACGCGACACTCATCCGCCATTCCGACAGTTCGTCAATGAATATAAGAATTAATGAGGGAGAAAGGACAGAGCATTGTGGTACACCCTATGTCTGTTGGATGAGAACCCATTTACAACAGCCCTTATAGTGCGATCTCTAAGATACCTCGATATAAATCGATCGAAAGTATTACCGACAGCAAAAGTGATCAGCTTTGATATAAGTGCTCCGTATCAGACTACCAAAGGCCTGGGAGATATCCAGAGCCAGAAACCTACTCTCACCAAACTGGTGTATAGAACGACTTCAGCGTCCCGACAAGAAAGCCGTCAGGTCTCCTATAGGGCGATTTCTGCGGAAGCCATAATGTCGATCAATATGCAGGTCGTTGGACTAGATACCCCACAAGATGGTGGTTAGCAATGCTCTTCATTACCTTGGAGAGCAAATTGCGTTTGGACGATCATTTGCAGGGTAATTGGCTTCACCTTTTTAGGGATCGGCTGAAAGTTCGCATCCTTTTAACATGCTAGGAAGACAGCTGCACGATAAGCAAGGTTGAAGAGTTTGCGAAATGAACTAGCTAGCGTCGAGGAGCATTTAAATAGGACAAGTGCCGAGATACAATGGCCTTATTTTCATCGAGATTCGCAAGAACCCTTCACGTGTACGAAAAAATGTTTGTGGTTGATTGCTTTCCGGCAAGTAATAATTTCCTGCAAGCATTGACCCAATAGGTTAACTGTATTAAACTGGTCAATGAATTCCTGATTGGCTTTAACAAGAGTTGGGGTAGATGATGATATACGTACATACGTGGACGTTGTTCGTGGAGACATTTTTCAGCATTCTGGCACACGAAGTTCTTGCTTGTCTACGCAGCAATTCAGCATTGCGTTTTTGTTTAAACGACTCCTCTTTAGATCTGACATTATGGTTAAGCCAACTGTTTTTGGGTGGCTAAGCCGACATAACTTTATTTTGAATAAATGTCTTCATTCCAAATGATATTATATTGCGATCACTTCAGTCGCAGCAGGTATCCAGAAAGCTAAGTTTCCAATTAAAATGCTAAAAAAGGTGATTGACCTTAGCCCAACGTGCCTTTTCCTCGATAAAAACTGTCAGCTTTGGACCTGGTATTAAATACGAAAGGATGCTGAAATAATAGATTTATCAGAGTTACCAAGAGGTGCATGGACATTTACTTTGTACTTTTAGGGTGCGAAGATAAATAAAGTTCAAGAATATTGTGTTGGTGCCCTGCGACACACGAAATATGTGTCGGTTTATTCACTAGTTTTGTCAAGCCATTTTGTGGGGCTTCATGTGGACATATAAATCCTGTGGATTTATATTTTATTCGCCGAAGTTCAATAATGTGAAGTCGTGCACTGAATAAATTTAAAAAATGTCATAGTTGCTTGACTTTGGGCTTATGTGGTCCAAAAAATGGATATAACGAGCGATTAGCAGTCAATCTTGACATATGGAACTCAAATTGAAGTAAAACTTTAGCGATTTCAAATAATTTGAAGTTATGGTTTAGTTAAGTGTGGACCCATGGGCCGTAAGACCACAAAACAACGGAACACTTTTTCGCTTTAGTAGGGTAGGGACACTCGGGGGAGGGTATATAAGGTTCAACCTTACATACCGAACTTAAAGACTTTTTTACTTGTTTAATTTTAAAAGCAACTTTTCTAATTAATAAGTATTCATTAACTTCAATATAAATGCAATTTTTGTTATTGTGTCACCATCATGATATTACATGTTGCATTTCGGCGCTTTTAAGAGACATTATAGCATAGTGTTAGAGTATAAGGGTTTGCAGTACTAAAGTCACAGTACTTTAATGTTGGATATTCCCCAAAGGTTCAACCGATATTTTCAATTTGATGATCCGGCCTATTATATATACTCTTATTATTTTGAAACTCTCGTTAATTTGACTTTTTCTCTGGTCCCTTGAGTTTCATTATCGAAAGTAGACTGTACATCATTTTAATGTTTTTTTAATGATACGTATTTAACCGTAACTATGTGCATATATTTCAGATGGCTTCATTGGCAGCAACAAACTGGCCAAAGCCACTTGTGCTTGTACCATGTCTCTCGTGGTCAACGGCTGCAACGGTTTTTACGACTGTAAGTATGTTCACTAGATGTTTTTTTTTTCAAATTTTTCAAAAAATCTTTATAAAGCTAAAAATAAACGTGCTTGATTTACACTTAGGCTAATTTTAAAATTGTACAAAGTCACACTTTTATTAAAGTGATTGTAATTGATTACGTTCAGTGTTGTAAGTTTATGGAATACTCGTGCTGTATCAACGTAGTACGTAGTGGGTGCATTTGGTGTCATCATTGCCGTCTACAATATCATCTCGTCATCATGATTCAACTATGAGACTCCGCAGGCTCCCAGTGCATCTATTTTGCATTAACTGCAATGACCTGCGCAACAAAATTATTGAAGTAATAAAAGTGATAAGTCGGGGAACTATTATGCCAAGCTGAATGCCACTTGTAGCCAGTACAGTTGTGACGGGCGTAACGTAAGCATTGCACGAGAAGTGGACGTGGTGGACTTGCTTTCCTGTTACACCACTTGTTGCAGTTCAGACCTTCAGAATAGAACTGTGTAACCTATACATCCCGCCGGTTGGTGGCTGTGCCCCGCGCTATCTGCGAGACATTAACGACCTGCTACAAGTCAATAACCGCTTTGTCGTAGGAGACTTTAATGCCCACCACAACAGCGACATTCTCTCCTAGACAACGACCAGAGGGGTATATCAAATTTCCCTGCAGAGACAGTAGGACTCGCAGATGAGCGTGATAACATTCGTCGGTCCAACACTCCTGACCCTAAAATAAGCGATCTCAATTCTGGAATTGGTAAATTGTAGACGACGGTCAAATCGTTTTCTAAACCTGGAGAAAAGGATAATCGGACACCCGTCATCCTCGGTTACAGTGACAGTTTGGAAGAGATGCACGAGTTATTTTAACTGCCTTTTTACTGAGCACCCAAAGGGTGATAATTACATTCTATTCGAGAACATATAAGAAACGTTCCTGCCGCCAAGATTGAAACGTTTGTTTAAAGTGTGGGCGTAGAATTTAGAGACAGGAAGTCGAGGCCTCGTAGAGTTAAACAGGGAGTTGCCGCGGGTGGAGTCATATCTCCGGCACTGTTTAACCTCTATCTCTCTAAAATTCCTGTTCCTGTACTGATAATTGCAAAAAACTGGCCTAGTGGATGACATATGCGAATAAATCACTGACCTAGTACGCTTCTTCACTGCGAGGAATATAAAAATATCCGCCTCTAAATTGTCATCTAATGTGAAAGCCGATGATGCCAACAACCCGACTACCAACTACCCCAAAATCCTTGGGGTCACATTAAACAGCACTTTCCGATCCCCTGCACGTGCTTCAGCTCTCTGCGATAATCTTCAATGTAGGAACAAGGTCGTTAAGTCAGTAGTCGGCAGTACTTGGGAAGCCGACAAATAAAGATTGTTGACCTATAACAAAGCGATAGGTTCGGATGTAGCGAACTACGCAACGCTAGTGTGGTCGGCAAAAGGAGTTCGACGTAGTGGAAGATGGAAATTCTGACTTGCCAGAATGACGCCCTAAGAGCATCAACAGTGTATCTTCTGAGGACCACAACATGAAGAGACGGAGGTCCTTACTGTGCGCAGACACAATATCTTGTTGTCAAAGCAGTATCTCCTTGGGTATCTTCGCAGCAGTCATCCCAACCACCATCTCACGGCCTGGATGCCTTCGCGCAGGCAGATCAGGTACGAGCTTCATTATAGAGATAGAGAGAGCTTTTCACATGGCCAAGCCCTCTCAGCTGACCCAAACGTCTCTTTGGACGCATTCAGTTCAAATAGCACGTTTTATTCACCTGGATATTGAACAGATCCTCTGTAGACGAAGAGGGCTTTATACCAATATATTTATTTATATATTTACGTCTGTGGAATTACAATACTTACAGACTAGCTAAGCAAACAACAATGCAAAACTTGGCGGCACTATCACATCCGCTGGTGTGTTCGGCCGGTCAGAACCTTAAACACCCTCCAACGTCAATATTGAAACGGCCCACGCGGTCGACCCTAATCATAGCCAAAACTTTAAGATAAATCAATATTTGAAGTCATACCAAAATTTGCATAAACTATTGATCGACCGTTTACACCATGCGTTCCGTTTTTTGGGTCACGTAAGCCAAACCGTCCCCGTAGAATAACGTTTTTTATTGACTTTGGAACCACTTATAGAGATGGTTTAAATGAAAAACCTTACAACTACATATATTATTAATAATACATTACTGAAATTAAGAAATAAGTGTGAAAAGTAAGGAGAAGGAAAAAATTTAAAAACCTTCTTTAGAACATATCCTTATGGGATATTACAAATAAGAAATTTAATATTTGTGCTTTACATAAATTACATTAGTAAGTATTTAGTTGGAGTTGTATAGATTAAAGATATAATTGATTCCGCTGAAGTCACAAGCGTTTTCAAATTTGTTGGTAATATTTATAATTCGGTTGTGAATATATTCGACACAACTTAAATCATGTAGCCATTTTGTGCTAAAGTGCCACGGTAAATTCAACATCATTTTTAATATTATGTTTTGGGAAATTTGAATTTTCTGGATTTGAGTCTTGACGCAATTACGCCACACAGGGCAAGTCTATAGAGCAATAGCTTGAAAAACTGTTTTTAGTATGACGAACATGTTGGAAAAATTAAGCTCAGACTTCCTATTTAAAATAGGATAACGTAACGTGATTGACATGATCAATTAAAGTCAGATGTTTATTCAGAAATGCACCTGGATATCTGACAGAGTCGGACCAGGCAATTTTTCTTCCAAACATACAAATACATTAGAACCGGGAATGTAACATGTTTTTTCTTTTCCTTGTGAAAAAATTTGCTTGTGATTTCTCGGTGTTAGTTTTGATTTTCCATTAAAGTGAAAATTCAACAACCATGTCTAGAGAAGCTTGAAGGCAGTTTTGAATGCTTTGGGCGAGCATACGCTCTTGAGATCCCATCTAGCAAATCCTAGGGAAAACCAGCTAATCCTAAGGGAAACAAGTGTCTAATGCTGCGGAAAAATTAATTAGACTTTATATCGACCTGGTCGACCAAAACCGACAAGAAACCCGACTTAATAGATTTTGGTATTATAAGAGAAATTAGCAAATCGAACTTGTCCGCTTGTACTTGTCTTGACTTATCGTCAGACCAAATTAAAGTTACATTTCTTCTCCATGAGTACTCATAGATAAGGCTCTTAGATTTACGTCTCCCAACACACGCTGGTTGGAATACAGAAATTATATTAGCAGCCATATAGACTCTAATCGACTTATTTCTAATGCCTTAGATAAGGACAATAGTGTCTCAAATTTTAATTCCATCTTAGAACAGGCTAACAGTGAAATAGAGCTCCTTGTAAACGAGAAACGTAGGTTTCGTCGCGAATGGTAGGGAAATAGATCGCCAGGGACGAGACTTAGACTGGTTGAAGCGACTAAGAGGTTGCAAAGTGCTCTTAAAAACGAAGACAGTAGACAGCATGCAAACTATATCGCAAGTCTTACTCTTACAGTTTCTACCAAATTCTAATTCTGGAAAACTCGAAGATATTTAAGTATGCCTACAGATACGCATCTTCTTTTTCGCAACGCGAATGATGAGTGGGCTATATCGGAGAGAAGAAAGCCAGGGTTTACGCAAACCATATGGACCTGGTATTTCGCCCTAATCCTGCAAGTTGTTTATTCCTCCTTTTCCAGATGAAATCAATTACGCCAAAATTTTATTGCTTACAACTGCTAATAAAGTCATGCATATTATAAGGGAAATTTTAAATCTGGGTAAGGCACCCGGATATGATCTTGTAAAGCCTAAAATGATCATAGAACTTCCTTTTTGCCGTGAAGTTCCTGTCCAAAGTATTTAATTTCATTTTGAGACATAGCTGCTTTTCCAAATCGTGGATAACTTCTTTGATTCAAATGATCTTAAGGCCAGGAAAGGACAAATCAATCCCTTTTCTTATAAAGACCGATCAATTCACTTCCCTGGTCAGAGCCAAACCGTCTGACCAAAAAAAAAATTGTTTGCTGCGTCGTGTTTCTAGATGTTTCTTAAGCATTTGACAAAGTTTGGCATTTTGGTTTGATCAGCAAAATTTGTAAATATTTACCGACGAATACGCATCGTCTAATTAAGTCTTACTTAGAAAACCGCAGATTCATAGACAAGAGTAGACAACATATCACCGACGATCGCGAAATACTAGCTGCTTTCCATAGTATAGTGTCCTGGGGCCTACCCTGTATTATCTGTTTACCGCAGATATACCTACAAGCCCAAATGTACTTATGTCCACTTTTGCTTATCGCGAACACACGCGCGCAAATGACTGTATAGAATCCTCATTTGTACTTCACGATGTTTAAACCAAACAAGGTTTAAATGCTCTGAAAATGGATCCTTATTGCACTCAAAACACAAAACTGAAATGTCTGGCTATAGAAGCCTCAACCTCTATTTCATAAGGTTTAAACTAAATATGGTTTCAAATCCACAAATCCAATCAACAGTTTTATAAAACTAGAGTTCTTTAACCCTAGAGTCATTTAATCTTCAATCAAAAATATCAAACTAATACAGTTGAACAAATAATACAAATCCTGCCAAAAAACGCAGAGGACTACACAACACAGAAATCAATGCCAGGATTCTCTATTGAATTTTACTTTAAGATTGGGTATACTTATTGTTAGGCTCCTCTGGTGCAGATTCAATAATACCAAATAAAGCATTAATAAAAAAAATGTCATTTCGCGTTTAAAAAGATTTTTATCAATTATTTACATTTGCATGAAAGATGTTGTACTAAAACATATGTATCAAATAATAGGTGGCATATTGGCCAATGTAACGAACACATTTTTTTCAAGAAAAAAAAATTAAAACAAGTCTTTTGAAATATTTATCCTTTATTATACTTGAAAGTTTACGGTGGAAACACCAAAAATTAAATATATTATGGGTGCCCTCTTCTATTCCTTCCAAATTTTAGTTTTGTACTACAGTTAGTTTTGTTTCTAAATTTCGTGTAAAATTTGAGTTGATAGGACTACTTCAATACTATTGGTTAAGTTTTATATATTAATTCAAGGATTATGGTGTTTTGAACATTTTTGCAAGTAATTATACTTTAAGAAAAAACAATAATATGAAAAGTAAATGCACTTGCTTTGGTGTTTGCTTTGATCATCGAAGGTTCGGCAGATAGACCAGCAGTATTCGGCAAGCATAAGGATGTTGCTTTTCTCTTTAAAACGTTTTTAAATATTGGTAATATCTTTGTGAAAGCGCATTACATGTTTACTTTTAATGACATACAAACACCACTGGCTCCGAAACTCTGAACTAATTCTTGCACTATGTGTTTGAAATTATCCGCCTTACAATTTCTTCTGGTGCCAAAGAATCAGAAAACTCCTTAATTTTTATAAATTTGTTCAGTTTCGATCTTTGCTGTACTTTAGTTTGGAAAAAATGTTTAGGTACAATTTGCCTGTACCGGCGAAAGCTTTTATAAAATTTTTAATTTTTATCGTTTCCAATTTTATAATTTATGCGTGACGGTCATTTGAAGTCAGTATAGTGCAAACATTTCCGCTGGATTTTCCAAAGACATGCCTTTCTTGAAACCCATAAGGATACCTACCAATTTTATGTCGCAACATGTCACCCCACGGCGATCATGATATTTAATTAATTGAAGTATTGTGCTGTTGCTTTCGTATTCTTTCTTTGTACACAAAGATACACGAACTTATCTCATTTATACTCTTTTGCCTTTTTTGGTTACCTTTTGAGCATGACTGTTCATAATGCAAAAGAAAAACTACTATGAAACTGAAGAAATGCATTGTTTATCTTTAACAGCTGCTTCTCGTAATTTCTTTTTTGAGTCATATGCCACCTTTTCGTAGGCAGGGTCACATATGTTGTTCCACTTTTTTCATCGACATTCGTCAAAAGTTTTCTTGCTTTACACGAATATCAGATGAGGTCAACCGCCACTGTTGTATGCGAGATTCCAATACTACGGCAGCAGTCTGTGATATACTTTCATCGCGAATCAGAGCATCGAAATCATTTTGTGTTAAAAAATGTGCCAGTGTATTATTCATGTCGCTTTCAGAGGCTAGAAAATCTGGATAACTTTTTATAGAATCATTATTCGCTGGAGAGCATTCTGCTACTTGACCACTCCTCTTTCTAGACGGAGCAAATCGGTTTGACGTAGATCGCGCAGCATGGCATCACAAATTATATAGGATCGCACATCGATATTTATAAGTATATGTGACGCGCAAAATAGAAAGGGACCTAAGGGTAAAAACCAGTTTCGTTCAGGAGAGCCATTTTTAAGATTTAAATACGTGTATCTTTGGTGTACTTCACTTTCATAAAACGCACATATCTATGGGAGGGAACACTTTTGGGCATGGGATCGGTCTCAAAAGTGAAAATTGGTCCCTTAGGTCCCTTTCTCTATGCGCTGTCACATATGTATGTACTTTACTTTGTTTGTGGGTGCGATAGACAAAAAAAACAAGATTCTACGGAATATTCACTAGGACTAAGCAATAAATAACTGGGTGTATGTATTTTATTGAACAGTTTTGACCGCCGAAGTACCAATAGTTACACATAACATTTGAACCATACATTTTATTTTGTTAAAGTTTATTTAAAAGTATTGATCATAATACCTTACAGCTTTTTCCCTAATTTTTTGCAATTTGTTTTTGGGAGCACACAAGGCACTAACAAAACTTATTTCAGTGCAAACAAAGGTTTTTTCCCGTTTGCTTTTTAGTAATATCCTAACAATTTGGACAATGTATTTTGTTTTCTTTTGCACCACTGTTGTAGTTAATACGCAAGGAGAATCATCCAAAGGCATCCAAATAAAAGAAGACACAAAGCGAATGCAACACAAAGGCGACGCAGGAAGATAAGTAAGCATTTTTCTTTGAATGATTGATATGAATGATACAATGCATATAACTGTTCCTAAACGATTTCAGTGTTGCACAGTATTATTATACAACTTATTAAAAAGTACCTACACAATGTATAAACTCTGTTTTAATACCGTATTGACACATTGTAAATATACGTTTAGGATGTAATACATACGATGAAAGGACGCAATATGCAATAGCTTCAAAATCAATTTTTAAGTATACCTCCATTTAAAAAACTGAATAAATATATTTTGTGATTTTATTATAATGAGTTTGTGACCCTGCGCTGTCAATAGATATTTTTAAAAAATGCAGTTACATATTTGAAAAAATAAGTTTTTACCATTGAGAATGATAGAAGGGAGTTGTTCAAGAAATCATTCGGATTGAATAGATTTCAAAAATTTAGAAAAAAAGTTTAAGAAAGTTGTTTTAAGGTTTAACTTCTATAGAATACTTAAACGATGTTGTCTGCTTGACAGTCCAAAAAAGAAAGGACAATTTAAATTTGGATTAAAGCAGGTAAACCGAAAGTTGGCTTATAATTATGCAAATAAATAGTGTACTCGTACATATTTTAATACATTTATTCATAAGTTCACGTCGGCTGCAAATAATCGAGCATGTTCAATGTCACTGGCCACCTAAACGCCATACATCAGCATCGATCAAACATAACATAAAGCTAATGTATGCTTGACATAGATGTGCTGGTGGTCAAACGCATGTTCGAACGATTGTGCGTATACTTATCTGCTTCCATCCCATTCTTTGCTCCCACATTTGCTTCGATCAGTTTTACATAAGGCAGAACCTGACTCGAGATGCTTTTGAAACAGATAGGAGGGTGTATGGGGACGCACAACTGCGTCGATGTTACAAAGCAAAGCATACAAGTACACGCACAAATATATGCGTTATTATGCTACAGTGTTTCAATTTTTACATATCGCACTTAAATTCCCTAACAAAAAAGAATAATAATACAATTATGTTGTTACTTTTAAGGCTGTGTAAAGATGTCGTTGACGACTTTTATATCCTCAACAGGAGTATTAAGGTATCAATCTCACTTCATGTGAGGGTAACGTTCTGTTTTCTTAGTTTCGCGCTGTTAGAATACAGTGAATACATATACTCGTATGTATATAACAAATTTGTTTTACTGCATTATAACTAAAACTTGGAATTGGTGGCCCTATTAAGCTTCCAAGCTGAAAGCTCTTAAAACGAATTAAACATAACTCCAAATTATGGAAGTCCAATCAATGTATTAATAATAAAAACACAACCTCTTGGAATTCAATAATGAAATTTAGACATACGTAATGGAAGGGTAGAACCCGTATTAATTTCGTTATATTAGCGCAAATAGCACCTTTCATTTGATACCTACAGTGTACCAATAATGTCTTCGTACAGCAGCTAATAAAAAACAGTCATTCGATGCTCAGATGTTGTCCACATCAAAAAAAAGTGAAAATTGATTTGTTTTACCCTTAGGTCCCTTTCTCTATGCGCTGTCACATATAATAAATCAAATTATAAATATTCTGTAATAAAGAATAAAAAGCTCAACTGATATCCCCTTGCTATTTAATATCCATACAGTGATCAGACGCTTAAAATATGAAGGTTGTGTTGAAAATAATCCAAAATCAGGACAGTTTAAGATTCTAGATCACCGAGATGGGCTGCAAATCATGCGTATGACTGACACGGATCCACTAACTAGCGGTAAGATTAAAAGCATATACATATGTAACTTCTAAGTCGAAATAAAAAGGTGTTCATCGTAAAATAGTAACAAGTGCAGTGATTAATGAAATTCAACACTTTTGTTTCCGACGGCAAAATAAGAGTGTGAAAAAATCCGGGAAAAGCCAATAATGTTAAACTCCTAACAACAACGGTAGAATATGATGGTGGTGACGCATTGGTATGGGGTAATATGGCAGCCAGTGGCTTTAGACATTTAGAAATAATTAAAAGGATGATGCATCATCGTGCTTTCAAGATTTTCTAAGAATAAATTTTAAGACATGTGCTGAAAAATGGTGTTGTCGGCCAAATTTTATTTCCAGCTAGATTATGAGCCAAAGCATAACTCTAGTACGTATGTAATTCGTGTACAATACTATACATATTCTAAAAGCACGACCTTAGAGCCCTTATATAAATCCGATTGGTTTTTTGTATTTGAGTTGTGATTGAAACTTCGCTTTAAGACTGTTCATCGGGAGGAATAGCAACATAGAGTAAAGCTAGACCACCAAAGTTGCGGAATTAAATACCGAAACCTTCATCACGTTATAAAGAAAGGGAGTTGCACATCATAAAATTAAAACATAAATTTGTTTAGCTACTTTTGACTTTTAGATATTTACTTTTTACATGTACAAAGACTTTATAGGAGTTCAATTAATGACTTTTTAAAATTACTTATTTCTTTTGTTCCTTTAAAAAAGGCCCAATAAAGGAATCTGCATTACTTATTCTTTGATATTATTCATACTTTATTTGTAGTTCAAAGTTATAACTAGCTGCTGTATGACGACATTATTGATACACTGTATGTTTTACAATTGTTTACTTTGTATACGAATGTAAATAATTGATAAAAGAAGTCATATCCTTGTAATGGAGTATAAAGTATTGATTTGCTGCGTCTCTACTATCATAAAAATATACTATTATTGATGACCCAAATTATCTGTCTGCCGGTGTTATCGGTCTTATCTATTGCTTACTTGCAAGCATATAATGCCACAGTGAACTTTATCGCTCTGTCTATGTGCTGAGGTTAAAACTCAACTTCCTGTCCTGTAAAACACCGAGGTATTTTGCAGTTTCTGTGTAGGGAAGTTCAGTACCCCTAAATCAGTTAGGTTCCACATTTAGTATTTTGTATCCTCTGTTAAACAGAACTGTTCAGGTCTTGGTTGGGTTAACCTCGAAATCTTTTCGGCTGCCCACTTGCAGTGGAGATGGTTCTTGAAGTACCATTCAATCGGTGCATTATGCTGGCATACCGAATTTCTTGTTTGCTAAATGTTCTTTTTCAAGATCCGCAAGTAATCCCGAGAATTTTTTTCCTTTTTTCCTAACTCTCTTCAATTGTCACTACTCTCAATTGCCACTACAATTGCAAGAATTTGGAATGCTTTACCTACTACACTTCGTACCTTTATTTTTCGTATTATGCATATGAAAATAAAATTAGCTTCTATTTGGGTGGCCTTTGACTAACTAACCATATGTGTCGTGGAATCTGTGTCTGTTTAAGGTTTTTTAATAATGTTTTTTGTAGCTTATTAAGTGTTATAAGCGAAGTAAAGCTTTGGCTTAGATTAAGTAAAGTTAGCATTCTAAATGCAGTTTTAAACCGTTTGATTGTAATTTTCATTTACATATATGTTGATCTAGAAATACGTACTGTTGTCATTGGTGCCTTATTGTGTTACAAATAAATAAATAAATAAAATAAGTCTATCATCCTGCTTCAGGAGCGTTGCTTCTGCGTTAAACAACTCTGAAGAGAAGAAATGACAAAGAATACGGTGGCAAAGAATGCAGATTATTGAACGAGATCCTGTGTTTGCGTAGAAAAGTTGGCAATTGGGGGTGCTTGGACCCGAGACGACCTAAGGTTTCTGAAAGGGAGCAACGCGTACTTTACCTGTATAATTTACATCCACCTGCTCCGAGGGATGCTGATCGGAACGACGGAGATCATTCATCGTTAAGAAGACGGTCTCCTTAGCAGTTCTGACACGCCCTCCTTGTTTGGCTCGGTCTACTCAAATACGCTTTCATCCGTGTGCATTGGCGCTGGTTTGTTTCCAGATTTCATGTGAGGCTGCCGCTCTGCTAATAGGTACAGGGTTGGCGATTTAACATTTCAAATCGGTTATAAAAAAGTACTAACAACTTGTTCAAATTTCTGTTTTTTTGAAAAGGTTGTGGATGCATTGGCTTCTCAATAGTCTCGTGTGGTTTCGCTGAACCCCATATGCGGCATATATTTTTTTCTTGGACGAACGTTCCCAACGCAACTCACAACCGCTCCTGCCGACCAATGGGGCCATGTCCCCATGATGTACGGGCAACGTAAACATTATTGACCGATCCATAATGGAGAGTTGACAAGAAACGTCATATATGTAAATTAGCTACAGATATTTATCAACAGCCAATCGGTGCAAAAATGTATAATAGTCACTAGAAAATGTACACAAACTTTAACATAACGACCACCTTTACTTAGTAAAATATTGGAAACCAAAACCAGTTAAAAATGAGAAAAACAATAAGTATACAATACAAACTTAATGTATAACCACCAACTTCGTTTTTACAATATCAGAGACCAATAAAAATTATAAGAAGCACTATAAGTAAACAATTAGGAAATTTTTAGTTTGCATGTAGTTTAAATTGTTATAAAAACAATGAGTACAAATAAAAAATAAGTATAGTTTTTAATGCATCAAAACCTAAGGAGAAGATCGGTAAATGATATAACGATTGGAAATCAGCACATATTCTACGAAATTAATCAGCACATGCATAATTTTACGTTTGGAGTTCCAAGTGTTAAAACTGATATTATCTAGAAGGTCTTAATGGGACATTAAAAGAGATTTTGTTATATTAAATATTCAGATGCCACAACCACACGGATAATTTTATATTCCATCATCGTGTTCATCATAGTTCGCCTACTCTTCAACGAAGGCAATTGAATAAGATTTAACCTGCTGTGGTAAGATGGGAGTTCATAGCCAGCATTCCTATGAAGACTTCTTAGGCAGAATAGTATAAATTGTTTCAGCGCGGATTCAATTTTGTTAACCACTCATCCATATTCTAAAATTGACTAGATTATAGAACTATAAAGCTGTTTCGTAGTATATGTATCAATGAACTCTTTTGCCCAGCGTTTCATAGAAGACACCAGGCGCTTTATTTACCATAGTAATGATATGGCTATTTAAATTTAACTTTCTCTCCATCATAAAACCAAGATCAATAAATAAATTAACCGATGTCAATTAAGACCCATCTAATTTAAATTTAGTAGTTAACAATCTACTTCTAGAGAAGCACATATGCTAACACTTTTTTATCCTGCAGTATGTGACAGTCCGCAAGGCTAGCTTAAGATTAAAATAATTTCACGTCGTCTGCAAACATTAGAGTTGATAATAGCACGGGAGAAGTCGTTAATGAATAGCAAAAATAGAATGGGTTCAAGGTGACTACCCTGTGGTACAACAGAGGATATGCGAATTGATCTAAAGAGACTTTTCTCAAATAAAACTATTTGTTTGCTCTCACTGAAATAAGAGGCAGGACAATTTTTGAAATTATTATTAAATAAACAGGAATGAACCGGCTCAAGACATCTCGCATCTATATTTTAATAGAAGACAAGTTTTTAACAAAATGGCAAAGAGACATTGATTTTCATGGCTGCACACTGCTTTTATCATAAATAAAAGAGAATTAAGTCTACGAAAGTCACAACGTTTGAAGCAAAATTTACAAGAATCACCAGAAGGACGTGGTGATTCTTTTTTATTTGCTTATTGACATAGCCACAGATGAAAATAAGCTTCACCTGACAACGCGATTTTTCGGTAAAATTTTTCATCTCCTGCTAATTAATACTCAGCCCATTGAGTGAAGCGAAAACAAATCGGATGGTGTTCCATTATAAAATGACAAAGTTCAACCTTTCCAACAAAACCACAAACTTGAAAAAACTATCAGTTTATTTTTTTCAGCCGATGATTATTTTACTTGCCAAAAATGGATAGCAGTTCCAGTTTTGAATATGTCTATAGAAGAAGTCATGCTGTTTTAGATTTATAAAAAAATTTAATCATGATTTGTTGTAGCCATTTTAGTACTTAGTCTAGATAGAGACATACATGATAGTTATCCTTACTAAGTACAGCAAGGGATACAACAATTTTTTTTTAAATAATTTTAAGCATCGAGCTGAAAATGTGCCTTCTTTTTTAACAATTGCATTTATGGCAGCCTTTTTTATTCATTTAACCTAAAACACCACTACTATAACTAATTAACTATATAAAATTAATATTGTCCTTTAGAATAATATCAATAATACTTTTACAAGAAAATAGTGCATCCAATAAATGAAATTTTAAATAGGATATACTGCTTACTTTAAGTATAAGTATAGTATTATCCCACTTATTTTTGTGTTTGTAATTTAATTAATTTTTTTAATTTTCCAGGGTGTTATGAGTCAGTCGATTAATTGGGACATGCTTGAAACTCAGTATTATTCTGATGGAAAATATAGCGAGCGCCTATCAAAAATGGTAACAGTGATTGATGACGCTTTTACTGCTGGACAAACGTTTATAAAGAACTTCAACCAATCGTTGATCGAATTGAAAGAAGACATAAAAAATACCAAAATGCTGCAAACTGAAAATCTTACTGGAATTGACAATAATAATGAGAGACAACCTGACGGAAATAATTCATTGACCCATCTAATGAAGTTAATTCTTCCAAAATCAAGTTCAGAAGACAAGATCGATATAACGAAAATCAATTGGTGGGAACGAGAAGCACTTCAGTTTATGAGGGGTATGATGGATGAGTGTACGCACCTTAAAAATTTTTCGGTTCCACATGAACCATCTTTAATAATAGCGGTGTGTGCGAAGGATGATGCATACGTTCCAAGAGATGGATGTACGAGTTTAGAGGACATTTGGCCGGGAGCAGAAATCCGCTATTTAGATGCTGGTCATGTTAGTGCCTACGTTCTCCACCAAAAACTATTTAGGTAAGTTTACAAAATAACCAAGCCACAAGACATGTGTCTTTGTTTGTTTTTTTGCTGGTTTTTTAACACGTCGTTTGTTAAGTTTTAATAAAATTTGAGGGTTAAAGTGTATACACTGTAAAATTGTTAAGTATTTTCAAACGAACCATCAATATTTTTGGAAAGTAAAACAATATTAACATGAAAAAATATATTTTGTTTAAAAAAATCTTTATTTATTTGCAATCTATCGTAAATAAAAAAATACTTCAGGTTTAAATATCTTCAGCTTATTTTCATATTATAAAAGGCAGGTCCAGAACGTGTAGCCCCTTCAAACGCCTCGTTTCATTGGTATCATCTGGAAGACATCGCAACTAGATTCGGATGTAAGTCTAGCCAGGTAATTTTCAGAGTGACGATTTATTTCATATTTTACGGGGTGGCATATTTAAATCGTTGAGTATAACATCATTTCCAATGTACCATGGTGCATTTTGTATCAGCCGTAGTGTTTTTGATTGAAAGAGTTCTAATATTTTGACATTTGAGTTACACGCAGTTCCCCAAAGATGTATTCCGTATACCCAAACCGATTTTAGTAGTGATCTATATATAATTAACTTGTTTTCCACGCTGATCTGCGATTTTGGTCCTAGTACCCAGTATAATTTCTTGAACTATATGTCAAGATGCTTTCCTTGAGTTTTTATGTGGGACTTCCAGTTCAACCGACGGTCCATGTACATTCCCAGATATCTGACACAATCTGTCCTTGGAACTATCTCGTTATTTTACGTGACTGATGCTCTGGCCTAATTTTGAATGTTTTTACGATGCACTTTTCGCTGAGGTACTTGCTGCCTTGGTTGCCGTGTCACCTGCATATGTTTCTACTACGAGTAAGACATTATCCGATATTGGCATATCTGATGTGAATATGGTTTATAAAATGAGACCTAGGACACTGCCTTGCGGTATACCTGCATTACTCGAGAGAATCTCAGAGTAGTCATTGTTGTGCTTCACATAAAATAATCTGTCCGACAGATATGACCTTAAATGGAGGTAAAAAGGTGTTGGAAGAAAGAATTTTAGTTTAAACAATAGCCCAGGATGCCATACTCGGTCGAATGTCTGTTGAACGTCGAGGAAGACAGCTTAGCAACATTGTTTGTTCTTCAGTGCTTCAGTAAAATAATTAACGATGCGGTGGTACTGTTCCGAATTCCGTGTTTATGGCGGAAGCCAAACTGATAATCTAGAATAATAATCAATTCGTCTATATAAAGTACCATTTCTTGACGAAATATCCGTTTAAATAACTTCTAAAAAGCAGACATCAGGCTGATGGGTCTATAAAAATTTATGTTGGATTCTGGTTTATTCAGCTTCGGTAACAGGGAACTAACGAATTCCAAAATCTGATCTTCTTCCATAGTGCCAGAGTTGAGATTAAATGGTTTAAAAGTCTCTGAAGTGAAAAAACGTTAGCTTTAGCTTCGGCTGACTTTAGCCATGTGTTATTTCCATCTTTTATTTGTGGATCTCGTTTTTTGGGATGTTTTATGTATTTCATTGATTTCCATAAGTTGTACTCATATGAACAAATTATTATGGTGTAGTTATAGAAGGTCGCTTAAATCTTTGGCGGCTTTGTTCCAATTTCTTTTGTCATGTAAATGTCTGGTTTGATGAAAATTTTTTGCGCAATTTCCTCTTTATTTTATTTCCGACGAAAGCATAGTCATATTCCCGTTGTATGTACCACAGTCATCTTTGTTCGAAACGAATGTGGCCTCATGTAAAAAATTGGTAAAACATGCAATGCCATTATCAATATATGCTTCTATGCGACAGCGAGCTCCATTCCCGGTTACGTTCCGACCATCATCATTTTTGAAAAAATATGGACCGATTATTCCACCAGCCCATAAACCGCACCGTACTGTGGTTTTCTCTGGGTATAATGGTACCTCTTGAACCTCTTATGGTTGCACTTCAGTCAAAATGCGGCAATTATGTTTATTGGCGTTGTCGTTGAGCCAGAAATGTGCCTCATCACTGAACAAAATTGTGGTCGAAAACAGTTTCTCACCGAACGCTTATTTCCATTATATAAGTACAAATGGCAAACAATACTGAAAAGAAAAATAATGTTGAACACAACTCAAACGAAATCTGTAAAAAAAAGGCTATTGAAAAAAATACCTCAAGATGGATCACCCGTTATATGCTTTTATTAATCTCTGGTGGCTCTAACCAATAAATAACAAATGTAAAGAATTTTTCGTTATCCTACTTTGGGTATTTTTGACTTTATGTTCATCAAGTTCAAGTTTATTTCACCGACAGGAGTGGACAAATGAATAGTTTCAGAACAACTATGAACGCTCTTTCCGTCGTTAACTGGTAAGTATCGAATTTGATATTCTTTTTCAAACAGTATTCGACGATTTGTCTATAATCGGGTACATTTCTTATACTGACCTTCACTTGGCTACCTCATAACGGTTTGCAACCAAACTGTGATGCAAGCATTACTAATGTAAAACCTTTAATCATACCTGCTACGTTCGCAACATTTGCAATGAATATTGGTGGCGGTTTGGGTGTTTTGTTGATTGCGTTTGTTGTGTTGGCTGCGTTTAATGCTTCCTCATGTTCGCCTATAACCTTGTTGTTGTTGTTACAAAATATAAGTATTTTATTTTGAAGTCCTGGGCGTCGTTGGGGGATATGCTTCGATATCCAGATGGAGGAAACGCGCAATTTGAACTGGATGTGTCCACAAAGACCTGGGGGTCAGTTGAGTGGGCTTGACCGGACAATTGAAGAGGCGCAGCACGGCATGTGGTCCCTGATGGCAGACAGGAAAGATGTCCTGAACGTTAGCATCAATTCGTGCCAAATAAGAATTGAGGCGGCTGCACCATCCAGATCTTAGCTGAGCCAGAAATACGCGCGTCTGCCGCGTGTTTCTGTACCTTCTCCTCAGGTGAAATCTCCGGGGAATGTTCCCCTAGCACTACATTCACACTTTAGCTGGATACCGCTGCTGCGACTTCACCAGCGTGAATGTTGTTCAGACCTGCCTAATAGTTTCGATGATCTAAAGGTTATATCTTGTACTGCTGGACCTCTCTCTAGAGATCATGAAGTTCGTACCTGTTCTGCAAGGGCGGAGGCCTCCAGTCGTAGAGGTGGTAGTTAGGATGAGTACTACGAAAACACCCTAGCAGGTATTGCTTAGGCAGCAGAAACTTGTATCTGCGCACGGTAAGGACCTTTGTCTCCTCATGTAGATGGTCCTTAGAAGACACCCTGTTGATGTTCTGAGGGCGGCATTCTGGCAAGTCTACATTTTATTCCACTGCGACGTACTCATGTTCGCCGACCACACCGGTGCTGTGTAGTTCGCTATAGACCGACCTATCGCTTTGTAAAAGGTCAACAAGGTTTCTTTGCCGGCTTCCTAAGTACTGCCGACAAGTGATTTGAGGACCTTGTTCCTACTTTTGAGCTTATCGCAGATAATTGTAGAATGTGCAGAGGATCGAAAAAGGCTGTTCAATGTGACTCCAAGGATTTTGGGGTAGTTGGTAGTCGGGATGTTGACGTCATCGACTTTCACATTTCATATTCCTTGCAGTGAAAAAACGTGCTTAGTGAGTGAGGTAATAGTTTATTTTCTCGCAGATATCATCCATAAACATCATACCTGTAGCTGTTCGATGGATGGGTCTGTTCTGCAGTTTTTTGGCGGTTCTTTCTTTAACGGGGAGATAGAAGCAGAGCCATTTCGTTTGAGAGATCGTCTTCAGCAATATAATGACCATATTTAAATGCGGAGTGTCCAGAAATTAATATGGTATATGTATACGATACTAAAAAAGGGTTCAGATTCCACTCCCTTGTTTAATGATCGAAAATGGCCATAATTTTGAAATGTACACAATATGCCACTGTGAATGAGGATACTGCTTTATACTATAGGCATACTATTTTACAGAGGGGCGTCACACAGCCCGTTAAAAACTTCAAATGATCACAACTGATAAACCATTGGCATATAACGAAATAAATCGTAAGCAAATGTGTGCCGTGACATTCACTTTTTTACGATTATCCAACGTTAAATTAAATATATTGTCCTACACTTTATGGAATGTCCAAAAAAAGTGCTTTAATGTATGGTAAACCCTTTGCGATACTTTGCATTTTTCCATTGAAATCATTATTAATGTCTAAAAAAACGAAAAATAGTATATGAATGTCTTTTATAAAAAGTATTATGAATGTCCTTTTTATCAGCGTGGTAGAAATTTGGAGTTTGAATTAAAATAATACTAGGGTATATATATATATATATATATATATATATATATATATATATATATATATATATATATATATATATATATATATATATATATATATATATATATATATATATATATATATATATATATATATATATATATATATATATATATATATATATATATATATATATATATATATATATATATATATATATATATATATATATATATATATATATATATATATATATATATATATATATATATATATATATATATATATATATACATATATATATATACATATATATATATATATATATATATATATATATATATATATATATATATATACATATATACATATATATATATATATATATATATATATATATATATATATATATATATATATATATATATATATATATATATATATATATATATATACCCTAGTATTATTTTAATTCAAACTCCAAACTTCTATATATATGTATATATATATATATATATATATATATATATATATATATATATTATATATATATATATATATATTTATATATTATGAATGTCCTTTTTATCAGCGTGGTAGAAATTTGGAGTTTGAATTAAAATAATACTAGGGTATATATATATATATATATATATATATATATATATATATATATATATATATACATATATATATATACATATATACATATATATATATATATATATATACATATATACATATATATATATATATATATATATATATATATATATATATATATATATATATATATATAATACCCTAGTATTATTTTAATTCAAACTCCAAACTTCTATATATATGTATATATATATATATATATATATATATATATATATATATATATATATATATATATATATATATATATATATATATATATATATATATATATATATATATATATATATATATATATATATATATATATATATATATATATATATATATATATATATATATATATATATATATATATACATATATACATATATATATATACACATAGTACATAACCGTCTAAAAAATAGGTTGCCGTGTCGTTCGAGCTTCTGTTTGTGCATCATTTTGACATCTTGAAAGATGCGATGATGCCATTTTTGACAGGGGGTATTTTCAGATCTCGTTGGATGTTTTCATTTCTCATGTACCAAGGGGCGCCAGTGTTTAAACGCAATGTTTTCGATAAGACTCTCTGAATCTTATCAAGGTTGCTTGAACTTTCTTTTCCCCATAGCTGGGCACCGTATAGTCAGATAGGTTTGATTACATTATGGTATAGCAAAATCTTGTATTCAAGACTCAGTTTTTAGTTTGCGTTGAGGAGGGTATGACCCAGGACACTAACCTGTGGGACACCAGCTAGTATTTCGCGATCGTCGGTGGTGTCTAAGTAAGACTTTAGAAGACGATGCGTATTCGCCGGTAACTATTTACTAATTTTGCTGATCAAACCAAAGTGCCAGACTTTGTCAAATCATTGAGCAACATCTAGAAACACGACGCAGCAAACAATTTTTCTTTTGCTTGGGTCAGACGGTTTGCTCGTTCAATGGTACTGTGACCTTCCAAATCCAAACTGATGGTTTGATACGATAACTTTTACAAAGAGTTTGAATATGCATTCGCGTCGAAACTTACGTTTCTCGTTTACAAGAAGCTCTTTTACAGTGTTAGTGAAAATATTAAAGTTTCTTGTCTCGTTTTTTTGTTTCAATGTGCCGTGGATGGCCGCCTAAGATGGAATTAAAATTTAAGACACTATTGTCGTTATCTATGGCATTAGAAATAAGTCGATTAGAGTCTATATGACTGCTTATATACTTTCTGAATTTCAACAAGCGTGTGTTGGGAGACGTGAATCTAGGAGGCTCATTTATGAGTACAGCCTACTCATGGAGAAGAAATGTAACTGTAATTTGGTCTGACGATAAGTCAGGACAAGTACAAGCGGACAAGTTCGATTTGCTAATTCCTCTTATTATACCAAAATCTATTAATTCTTGTTTCTTGTTAAGGTCTCTAGGCCATTTTTTTGGTCGACCAGGCGATATAAAGTCTAATTAATTTTTGCGCCGCATTAGGCACTTGTACAGCTGGTTTCCCCTAGATCTCAAGTGTGATGTTTGGCGTTGTAGTCACCAGGAGTAAGAAAGTTGCGAGGCCACTGAAAAAGTTCATGAGTATATCTTCTGATATCGCACACCGCGGGGGAAAATATATTGCCGAAATAGTAAGAGAACCACCTTGAGTCTGGATACGAATTGTTGTCGCTTGTTGGTAGTTTTGTGAGACCCCTTCTGCGACTTCGTGTTTCATTCGTTTCCGTATAAGCATACCAGTTGCCATGCGCCTTACCGCCAGGGTGGTGTGGCCTAGAGACCTTAACAAGAAACAAGAATTAATAGATTTTGGTATAATAAGAGGAATTAGCAAATCGAACTTGTCCGCTTGTACTTGTCCTGACTTATCGTCAGACCAAATTACAGTTACATTTCTTCTCCATGAGTAGGCTTATTTCTAATGCCATAGATAACGACAATAGTGTCTTAAATTTTAATTCCATCTTAGGCGGCCATCCACGGCACATTGAAACAAAAAAACGAGACAAGAAACTTTAATATTTTCACTAACACTGTAAAAGAGCTTCTTGTAAACGAGAAACGTAAGTTTCGACGCGAATGCATATCCAAACTCTTTGTAAAAGTTATCGTATCAAACCATCAGTTTGGATTTGGAAGGTCACAGTACCATTGAACGAGCAAACCGTCTGACCCAAGCAAAAGAAAAATTGTTTGCTGCGTCGTGTTTCTAGATGTTGCTCAATGATTTGACAAAGTCTGGCACTTTGGTTTGATCAGCAAAATTAGTAAATAGTTACCGGCGAATACGCATCGTCTTCTAAAGTCTTACTTAGAAAACCGCAGATTCAGAGTCAAATGTGGAAACACACCACCGACGATCGCGAAATACTAGCTGGTGTCCCACAGGTTAGTGTCCAGGGTCATACCCTGTACGAGTATATTCTGTTTACCGCAGATATGCCTACAAGCCCAAACGTACTTACGTCCACTTTTGCCGTTGATACGGCTATAATGAGTTCACACAAAAAGGCCGATATAGCATCCACAAATCTAGGTGTTCATCTAAGACGAGTACACAGGTAACTTCTACACTGAACTTAAGCACATGTCCGACATTGAAATTAAACAATATCCCTTTTTCTCTATCCGATAACGTTACATACCTGGGGATCCACCTGGATTGACGACAAACATGGAGAAGTCATATAGAAGACAAGAAGACTCAGCTGAAGCTCTAGGTGTGCCAACTCCACTGTCTCCTCAACGCAAACTAAAAACTGAGTCTGTTGGCATTATTATAATTATAATTATTGATATCTTCACTCCAATTTAGTATTTAAATTTAATACTACACTTTCACCTTTTCACCAAATATTTCAAAATCAAAGTTGTAAGATATTTTAACAGTTTTTTTGTTCTCCTGTAAAATTACATTTTTTGAAAGAGGTTGTTTTGTCAAAAAGCCACAGACATATATATATAGATTCAGAGAGTCTTATATATATATATAGATATATATATAGATATATATCTGTGGCCTTTTGACAAAACAACCTCTTTCAAAAACTATAATTTTACAGTAGAACGAAAAAACTGTTAAAATATCTTACAACTTTAATTTTGAAATATTTGGTGAAAAGGTGAAAGTGTAGTATTAAATTTAAATACTAAATTGGAGTGAAGATATCAACAGATTTTCAGAAAAATTAAGAATAAAAAGATAGGATGTTTTGTCGAAATTGTTTTCAACAAAAAAATTAACTTACATTACACAAGTTGTTTTGTGAAAATGGCTTTAAACAAAAACGTGATTCATATTTTGCGCTTATGTCAAGGCAAGTTTTTTTTTGTTAAAATGGAACTAATAAAAAAAAGTCGAAGTAGGTTATTTTAAAAAATATTATTATATTTAATGTAACATAAATACTTGAATTCAATTAGACAATATTGTTACAAAATTATATTGCTGTAGGGAAAACAAATTGTAAGTTTAACAAAAAAGTATTCAAAAGGAAGAAAATAAAAGCTCTAACTCTACACATTTTAAAAGCATCTAATATCTAATAAATCTTTCTTTTTATTTTGTGATACAGGCAAAGGGGAATTGTAGCTTGTGGCCAATTGGGGAGATGGTTCTTTACGGCGACGCGAGTTTATATCTAGCATCTGAAATGACTCTTCTGGGTGTAATGAAAATTTGTACTGCAAAACTCCTGGCTTGCTTTTTTCGTATCTCAGCCATCGAACGTTTTTCCACTCAAACTTCTCACCTAAAAATCAGAAGATTAAAAAAAAATATTGTGTTGAAAAGAATGTAGGTATTTAAAATTATACCTGAAATGCCATGTGACCTTCATGTATATTTGTCCTTTAGTAGTGCACGAAAATCGAAGAAATCTTCTTGTCTTAATTCATGGATAATATAATTTTTATTGGCCGATATTAAGTTTGCCCAATCTTGCGAATGTTCAATAGATCCGAAGAATTTTTTCTTTTCTTTTCTATTTGCGCATGTACAGTATCACATTCAAGATGCGTATTGGCCACGACAAGAAATTTATGACCAATAAGTTGAATACTTGCATGATCTTCCAAAACTTTTTCAAACATTGGGCAAAGATATGAGTTGCGGTTCTGACCAGGACAGGAATCACTATATAGAACAATATGACGAACTGAATTTGGTAAATCCAATAGACATTTAAATATGCAAGACCCAATATCGTTTGCACCCCGCTTTGCAATGTTTTCCTTCCATATATAGCACAAGGCTTTTTTCGTTGCTCCGTCATGCATAAGTTAAATATCCTCAATGGTCTCTTGTAAAAAAACAAAGCAGCACGTAAATAAGGAGTTGGAAGACATTGTTGTAAGTCAAATCTGAACATTTCTATATTTTCGCTATTTATTGAGAGTTCCTTATCTTTTTTCTTGCTTTCATACGAAAATCTACATCGTCATGATATTTTTTTTTGTTGTAACTTAATCGATTTTTTTCATCTTCGTCGACAGAGTTTCTTATTTTGGATTTAAAGAGTTCGCAGTATTACACAGATCAAGCTGAGGTTTCTTGAACTTAATATCTAGGGTAGTAAATATATCTCTATATTTTGAATCCGATACGCAATCAGAGTATTTTTCAGTATATAACCGGTATAATGTTGCCAAGTTAAGACCACATTTAAAATATAATTGATTTGTATGTCGACGACTGTAGTGACTTTCGTACTTCGGAATGCTGTTTATATGATCTATAACTTCATTATATTTATCGATCGACAGTTTGTGGGGTGGATCATGTTTTCCACGTCTATCATCTGGTATAAGTCCTCCAGAAATTTGTTTTATTTTATGTAAATTCACTGTTTTAATCACCTGGATTGTTTCTGCATATATTTTTAGAAAGCATTTATGACATACCCGAATCTTTTGTCCATTTTTTCACAATGGTATTTGTACACATATTGTCGGTTTCGTGGTCTCGAAGCTTTTATAAGAGTCGCGGTTTTCTTGTTCTCTATAGCAATCATTTGCGAAATAAATAGACGTCGTTTGCTATAGTCTCCAAGATTCCAATAGGTTTTAAATATATGTTTTTGCTCATCTAAAGTTATCTTTGAGTGACAATTTTTCTTACAGTGATCTAATTGTATGAACTTTTTGCCAGCAACTTTCACATTTCGGCTAGTAAAATATTCTTTTCCCAAATTTTTGTTCACCTTATTCGATTTTTTTGATGTTGTTGGAAGTTCATCATCATCATTCGATTCACTGACATATTCTTCCATTTCCTGAGTACTATTTTGTATACTGTCATAAGCTTGATCCGATGGAGTATAATCCGAGTCATCAAAATCCGTTTCGTGGAAAATGTCTTCGTCACTTATTTGATTTGACTGTTGTTTAAATGGTGATGATTTATCATCATTCATTTCGACGTCAGACCCTTTGAGAAAAGCTTTCCTTTTGTCGTTTTCATCCAGTTCGTTATCTTTACAAACATTGGAATTATCTGATTTTTGATTCTTGACCATAACTTTTATATATTTTTCCATTTTTCTGTTTGCAACTCACTCGAACTAAAAACTGGAGAATGAAATTCCCTTAATCACTTTAGCTTTAAAACGCAACGCCTACTATTTTTCGATTTATGTTTGACCTATATTTGACCTAGCTTTACTTTTTAAATGACAGTGGTGCCAGATGATAAGAAATGACAATAGTGCCAGATGATTAAACATGGCAATGGTGCCGAATAATAAAAACGACAAAGACCTGAAATTGTTTAACTGAAAATGTGGCCGAATAGTTCCAAAAAATAAAATAAAAAATAAACAGCTGTATTTGTGATTTGGCAAAAATGCAGTTGTTCGGAGGATTTTTAAAACATTTTATTGGAAAATATCATTCAAAAAACACGTCGGAAAGAGTAAAACTACTAGTTTTTTGTGCGGAAAATATGATACACATGAGTCGTCTTGCAATTTATGTTCCTACAAATAACTAATGGAGTCTTATTTTGTTGTTGCTAGCAATGATTTACATGCCAATTGCTGCTTTTGTGTTTCTTAAACGTGGTGTTGGCTGCCAACTTTATACCACGCATGAACTCCAATACAACTTCTTTTGATCAAAATATTTTTTTTCCACAGTCCACAAAAACACTTTTTTGCAAACAATATTTTACTTTTTATCAGTTTTTGTTTTCACATAAGAACTTCTTTTCACTCAAGTCGTTTAGTCAAAATTACTGTTCTCTGTAAACCATTTAACAATTTATCTTGTCTCAAGCAAGTTACATATTGTCTAAATTTCAGTTTGATAAAACAACTTTTTTGAAGAGAAGCTGTTTTGTTAAAACAAAATGTATATATGCAAACAAATATTAAATACAATTAAGATGTTTTGTCAAGTATTTATGATACATTAAATATAATAATATTTTTTAAAATAACATATTTCGACTTTTTTTATTAGTTCCATTTTAACAAAAAAACTTGCCTTGAGATAAGCGCAAAATATGTATCACGTTTTTGTTTAAAACCATTTTCACAAAACAACTTGTGTAATGTAAGTTAATTTTTTTGTTGAAAACAATTTCGACAAAACATCCTATCTTTTTATTCTTAATTTTTCTGAAAATCTGTTGGCATTATTATAAGTATAATTATTGATATATTCACTCCAATTTAGTATTTAAATTTAATACTATACTTTCACCTTTTCACCAAATATTTCAAAATCAAAGTTGTAAGATATTTTAACAGTTTCTTCGTTCTACTGTAAAATTATAGTTTTTGAAAGAGGTTGTTGTGTCAAAAGGCCACACACACACACACACACACATATATATATATATATATATATATATATATATATATATATATATATATATATATATATATATATATATATATATATATATATATATATATATATATATATATATATATATATATATATATATATATATATATATATATATATATATATATATATATATATATATATATATATATATATATATATATATATATATATATATATATATATATATATATTTATATATATAAAACATCCTATCTTTTTATTCTTAATTTTTCTGAAAATCTGTTGGCATTATTATAAGTATAATTATTGATATCTTCACTCCAATTTAGTATTTAAATTTAATACTACACTTTCACCTTTTCACCAAATATTTCAAAATCAAAGTTGTAAGATATTTTATATATATTTTATATATATATATATATATATATATATATATATATATATATATATATATATATATATATATATATATATATATATATATATATATATATATATATATATATATATATATATATAACTTCTCTCGAATAAGACAGAGATAAGAAATTTTTGCAAGATTTTTATATTAAATATACATTTTTAAGACGCTTTTTTTTGTGTAATCCTTGCATTTCTACGCCATTTGGTTAAAAATCTACAGTTCTTGGCAAATCAACTTCTTTCATTATATTTGGAAAAAATATTTGATAAAATATCTTATCTGAAAGAGTTTAAAATTTTCTAAAATGCAAGAAATAAAATTGTTATATCCTTTTGACAAAACATATAAATTGTAAATAATATTTGTTTGCATATATACATTTTGTTTTAACAAAACAGCTTCTCTTCAAAGAAGTTGTTTTATCAAACTGAAATTTAGACAATATGTATCTTGTTTGAGACAAGATAAATTGTTAAATGGTTTACAGAGAACATTAATTTTGACTAAACGACTTGTGTGAAAAAAAGTTCTTATGTGAAAACAAAAACTGATAAAAAGTAAAATATTGTTTGCAAAAAAGTGTTTTTGTGGACTGTGGAAAAAAAATATTTTGATCAAAAGAAGTTGTATTGGAGTTCATGCGTGGTATAAATTTGGCAGCTAACACCACGTTTAAGAAACACAAAAGCAGCAATTGGCATGTGAATCATTGCTAGCAACAACAAAATAAGACTCCATTAGTTATTTGTAGGAACATAAATTGCAAGACGACTCATGTGTATCATATTTTCCGCACAAAAAAACTAGTAGTTTTACTCTTTCCGACGTGTTTTTTGAATGATATTTTCCAATAAAATGTGTCAAAAATCCTCCGAACAACTGCATTTTTGCCAAACAACAAATCACAAATACAGCTGTTTATTTTTTGGAGCTATTCGGCCACATTTTCAGTTAAACAATTTCCGGTCTTTGTCGTTTTTATTATTCGGAACCATTGCCATGTTTAATCATCTGGCACTATTGTCATTTCTTATCATCTGGCACCACTGTCATTTAAAAAGTAAAGCTAGGTCAAATATAGGTCAAACATAAATCGAAAAATAGTAGGCGTTGCGTTTTAAAGCTAAAGTGATTAAGGGAATTTCATTCTCCAGTTTTTAGTTCGAGTGAGTTGCAAACAGAAAAATGGAAAAATATATAAAAGTTATGGTCAAGAATCAAAAATCAGATAATTCCAATGTTTGTAAAGATAACGAACTGGATGAAAACGACAAAAGGAAAGCTTTTCTCAAAGGGTCTGACGTCGAAATGAATGATGATAAATCATCACCATTTAAACAACAGTCAAATCAAATAAGTGTCGAAGACATTTTCCACGAAACGGATTTTGATGACTCGGATTATACTCCATCGGATCAAGCTTATGACAGTATACAAAATAGTACTCAGGAAATGGAAGAATATGTCAGTGAATCAAATGATGATGATGAACTTCCAACAACATCAAAAAAATCGAATAAATAAGGTGAACAAAAATTTGTCAAAAGAATATTTTACTAGCCGAAATGTGAAAGTTGCTGGCACAAAGTTCATACAATTAGATCACTGTAAGAAAAATTGTCACTCAAAGATAACTTTAGATGAGCAAAAACATATACATATTTAAAACCTATTGGAATCTTGGAGACTATAGCAAACGACGTCTATTTATTTCGCAAATGATTGCTATAGAGAACAAGAAAACCGCGACTCTTATAAAAGCTTCGAGACCACGAAACCGACAATATGTGTATAAATACCATTGTGGGTATGTCATAAATGCTTTCTAAAAATATATGCAGAAACAATCCAGGTGATTAAAACAGTGAATATACATAAAATAAAACAAATTTCTGGAGGACTTATACCAGATGATAGACGTGGAAAACATAATCCACCCCACAAACTGTCGATCGATAAATATAATGAAGTTATAGATCATATAAACAGCATTCCGAAGTACGAAAGTCACTACAGTCGTCGACATACAAATCAATTATATTTTGAATGTGGTCTTAACTTGGCAACATTATACCGGTTATATACTGAAAAATACTCTGATTGCGTATCGGATTCAAAATATAGAGATATATTTACTACCCTAGATATTAAGTTCAAGAAACCTCAGCTTGATCTGTGTAATACATGCGAACTCTTTAAATCCAAAATAAGAAACTCTGTCGACGAAGATGAAAAAAATCGATTAAGTTACAACAAAAAAAAATATCATGACGATGTAGATTTTTCGTATGAAAGCAAGAAAAAAGATAAGGAACTCGCAATAAATAGCGAAAATATAAAAATGTTCAGATTTGACTTACAACAATGTCTTCCAACTCCTTATTTACTGCTTGCTGCTGCTTTGTTTTTTTACAAGAGACCATTGAGGATATTTAACTTATGCATGACGGAGCAACGAAAAAAGCCTTGTGCTATATATGGAAGGAAAACATTGCAAAGCGGGGTGCAAACGATATTGGGTCTTGCATATTTAAATGTCTGTTGGATTTACCAAATTCAGTTCGTCATATTGTTCTATATAGTGATTCCTGTCCTGGTCAGAACCGCAACTCATATCTTTGCCCAATGTTTGAGAAAGTTTTGGAAGATCACGCAAGTATTCAACTTATTGGTCATAAATTTCTTGTCGTGGCCCATACGCATCTTGAATGTGATACTGTTCATGCGCAAGTAGAAAAGAAAAAAAAACTTAATATCGGCGACCAATAAAAATTATATTGTCCATGAATTAAGACAAGAGGATTTCTTCGATTTTCGTGCACTACTAAAGGACAAATATACATGAAGGTCACATGGCATTTCAGGTATAATTTTAAATACCTACATTCTTTTCAACACAATATTATTTTTTTAATCTTCTGATTTTTAGGTGAGAAGTTTGAGTGGAAAAACGTTCGATGGCTGAGATACGAAAAAAGCAAGACAGGAGTTTTGCAGTACAAATTTTCATTACACCTAGAAGAGTCATTTCAGATGCTAGGTATAAACTCTCGTCGCCGTAAAGAACCATCTCCCCAAATGGCCACAAGCTACAATTCCCCTTTGCCTGTATCACAAAATAAAAAGAAAGATTTATTAGATATGCTACCATTAATTGGTACAAATTATCACAGTTTTTATCACAATATTAAAGCGGAAGGTGATATCCCCATTGAAGTTCACCCAGACCTTGACGAAGATGAAGGTATTCAATAATATAATTATGCTTTTAAAATGTGTAGAGAGAGACTTTTTTTGTTAAACTTACAATTTGTTTTCCCTACAGAAATATAATTTTGTAACAATATTGTCTAATTGAATTCAAGTATTTATGTTACATTAAATATAATAATATTTTTTAAAATAACCTATTTCGACTTTTTTTATTAGTTCCGTTTTAACAAAAAAAAACTTGCCTTGACATAAGCGCAAAATATGAATCACGTTTTTGTTTAAAGCCATTTCAAAATCAAAGTTATATATATATATATATATATATATATATATATATATATATATATATATATATATATATATATATATATATATATATATATATATATATATATATATATATATATATATATATATATATATATATATAGGTTTAATTACACCTTTTATATCTTTGTGATAACAAAGGTCATATAAAGATTTAGTAATTTCTAAGTTAATAATTAATAATTTGCGCTTTGTTTTCATACCAAAAAGTTAGTATATTTATATATATAATTTGCATAAACCTATAACAACATCCCAAATAAATTCAGCTTTTCGGCCACAGCACCACGACTCTTTTGCTCCAATATTTACATCTGTACCCCGGAGCAGTATCAACGACACAACAACCTTTGTTAATCCAGCAGCAGCAGCTTCAACAAATTCTTTTCTGCCAAACCATCAAGAAACTTTAGCTGCAACATTTTCATCTAACAGAAGCAGCTTCAACTCAAATCTTACATATCAGCAAATAAATGCGAGGCAGACAGTGCCTAAAGATTTGCCAGTGTTTACGGGAAATCCTGAAGAATGGCCCCTTTTCAGTTCCACCTACGATTGGTCTACAACAGTTTGCGGTTTAACGGATGCTGAAAACTTAGTTCGGTTACAAAAGGCTTTACGAGGAGATGCTCTTCAATCTGTCCAACACATTTTAATTCATCCATCTTGCGTTCCAACTGCAATTTCCACATTAAAGCTCCTTTATGGACAGCCGGAAAAAATTCTGCATTCACTGAAAATTAAAATTCGATCGTTACCACAAGTAAATCCTAATAAGTTGGATACTATTACCTTATTTGCCGTACAAGTAAAAGGTCTTCAAGCGACGAAAGAAGCATGTGGACTTTTTGATGAATTAAATAATTCATCTTTGTTGCATGAATTAATTTCAAAAGTACCATCTTACTTCCAAATAAATTGGGGTACATATAAAATAAACTTAGCAAAACAAAACAGAAAAATTGATCTGTCAGAATTCGCCAATTGGATATTTGAAATTGGCCTTTCTGCGAGCAGCGTTAACATTGAGAGCAATTATAATTCTGCGGCAGAACCTCTCTCTCGCAGTAAGCAGAGAAATGCCTTTGTACATACACATGCTGAACAGAACAGACACACATGTGTGCTATGTAATGGTGGTGGCAGTAACATTGCAAACTGTTTAACATTTAAAGCAGCAGACAGAGCAAAGAGGTGGGACTTTGTGAGAGAATACAAACGCTGTAAGCAATGCCTTCGAAAACATTTTGGCACATGTAATAGCAACATTTTATGCGGCATGGATGGTTGTCAATTTAAGCATCATTATCTTCTTCATAAAACTCAATCTGATGAAAGAGTAGATAAAAGCATAACGTCAAATAGCACAGAGTTAAATAAGAATATAAATAAAAACAACGAAACACACAGCTGCAATACACATAGTGCGTCCATTCACAATAGTTTCTTCAAAATTATCCCTATAATAATTTATGGTAACGACAATAAGTTTGTGCAAACGTTTGCTTTTATAGATGAAGGTTCTTCAACTAGTTTAATTGAAGAACAAATTATTAATGAATTAGGTCTTGCGGGAATTACGGAACCTTTATGTCTCAAATGGACTGGAAATGTAGAACGCAGTGAAGAAAATTCTAGTCGGCTTTGTGTTATTGTCTCTGGGCCTAATAGGGGAAAATTTTCAGCTGATGTTCGAACAGTAAAATATTTATCGTTGCCGAAACAAACACTAGATAGTGACGAACTTAGGAAACATTTTCCATTATTAAGAGGTATTCCCATCCAAAGCTATACAGATGAAACTCCTCGTGTATTGATCGGTTTAAACAACTCAAGGTTATGTGTTACCAAACGCATTAAAGAAGAAAATGTAAAAGAGCCGGTAGCAATTTGTACTCGCCTTGGCTGGCTAGTATATGGGTCCATGAACCAAGGTTCCTCTGTAGAGTATAATCATTGTCACATATGCGAATGCAGTGTGGAACGCGATAAAAAATTAGACAATTTGTTAAAGAAATTTTACTGTTTGGAAACTTCTGGCATTAGTAACACGTCAGACATTTTAAGTAAAGATGGTGAAAAGGCCTTTGCAATTTTAGAACAATGCACTAGACAACGTTCAGATGGTCATTATGAGACGTCGTTATTGTGGCGAGACGAAAATGTAGAATTACAAAATAGCTATGATATGGCCAAAAGGAGATTCACGTGCCTAGATAAGAAGCTTAAATCGGATGAAAATCTAAACGCATTATTTAATAAAACAATTTCGGAATATCTCGAAAAAGGTTATGTAACTAAGATCGATAATGGCTTAATACTGACAAAAAAGGTTTGGTATTTACCAATTTTTCCCGTCTTCAATAGAAACAAACCTGGCAAGTCCAGAATTGTGTGGGATGCAGCGGCTAAGTCGAATGGCGTGTCTCTCAAATCAATGTTGATGAAAGCATCATTGCCTTCGATTCGTTTTCGGCAAAAGCCCGTGGCTATTTGTGGAGACATCAAACAGATGTTCCACCAGATATTTATTAGAGAGGAAGATCGTAACGTCAGCGTTTTTTTATGGCGACCAATCGAAAGTAGTGGAGAACCGGATATATATGTGATGAATGTTATGATATTTGGAGCCTCGTGTGTACCATGCATTTCACAGATTGTGAAAAATATGAACGCTAGCAAATATAAAGACCAATATCCTAGCGCAGCAGCGGCAATACAGGAAAATCACTACGTTGATGATTTTTTGGATTCAGTAGATACCGTCGAAGAAGCTATAAACCTAGCCAGGGAAGTTAAATATATTCATAGTAAAGCCGGATTTAATATACGAAATTGGATATGTAATAATAACGATGTTCTGAGCTCGATAAATGAAACTAATTGTCATCAACCAAAAGATCTAAGTTTAGGCTGTGAGATGGATGCTGATAAGGTCCTTGGTGTTTTTTGGAAATCGAATGATGATTCAATTACATGCAAGCTTTCCTCCTACATACTGGAGAGTTGTTGTTTGAGTACTGATATTCTCATTAGCTGGTAAATTGAAATAGGTCGTCTGACTTAAAGTCTGCTGATTCGCCGATTGGTTCAACCATTCATGCACAGAGTTGGCAGCCGAAGGGATGAAGTCCTCGGTTTCATCTACAGCTTGTTCTAATAATTGATATTTTTGTTTTAAAAATTCACGGTCTCTTTCTATTGCAAGCTGTCTCTCCTCTTCAAGGCGTTGCAGTTCTAAGTTTTGCCTGCATTTCTGGACGAATTAGACGCGTTGCTACGAGAACTACGTACCGAGCCTGTAGAGTCTGGGGCTTGTGTTTGTCGACCACAAGTCATACAGATAAATGTTTGTTGATTATTGGCAACTTAAGCACATTCGACATGATAAGTTCTATAACACTGAATGCAAAATATGGCCGGTGTGCCAGATGGTTTATTACATGTCGCACAATATTGTGTAGGTTGGGAATTAGGGATATTTTCATTGTGGTGTTGTGGTGGTTGACCCTGTGTGGAAGAGGAACTCATTATTTTATGACTTACGTTTAATGCCAAATTGAGAAGGGGCTTCCAGGTATATTGTTGAACTGCTAGTTAAGGTTATGTTAAACCGCTGGGTGTATTGTCAAATATAAGACGAACACGAACAAGAGATCCAATCACTCAACAAAAAGAATTTTAAATATGTTATGGGAGTTTGCCCAAGCGCTAGGTTTCCACTGGATTTTGAACGCCAAATACAAAACTCTCAATTCAAAATTGTTAAAGAATGGTTTATATTTGGACATTAAAATTCCTATATAAATACAAATAAATTATAGGTTTATGCAAATTATAAATATAAATATACTAACTTTTTGGTATGAAAACAAAGCGCAAATTATTAATTATTAACTTAGAAATTACTAAATCTTTATATGACCTTTGTTAACACAAAGATATAAAAGGTGTAATGGCTACTCATAAATCTTTGTCTTCTCCCGAAAACGCGCCTTTATCAGGCTTGGGTTAAATGTATGTTTTGACATTTACAATGATTGACAATTATTGACAAAGATACAAAAGTACGCTAGTGACGACAAAGTACGGTACAAAATAAACAATCAGTAACTAAATTAATGACAGTGGCGGCAACACTCCCCCACAGTATGGCGAGAAACTTATTCGCTGCCCTACTCTTTATCGTGAGCCACGTCGAGAACAGCCAACTTCGCTACAGGTATGTCCAGAACTCCACAGCTCGTCATCACTTTGGCTCTGCGAACTTGGCCATCCTCAGCAACTATTGTCTCCAAAATCTTTCCTCTTGGCCACAAGTTGCGTGGACTAAATGGGTCAACCACCACCACCAAATCACCTACATTTAAGGGCTTAGATTCTTCGTACCATTTTGATCTGCATGTGAGTGAGGGTAAATATTCAGCTATCCACCTCTTCCAGAACTGTTGAGCGTACTGTTGAGAATATAGCCAACTACTTCTAAGCACAAGTCCGCTATCGCTGTATTGAGCTAGGGGCTTCATACCGTTTGAACTTCCGAGCAACAGATGATTTGGAGTAAGTGCCTCCTGATTTTCATTGTCTATTGGCACATACGTTAATGGGCGAGAATGCACCAACGAAATTTGTCCCGTTATCGCGCAAAAAATTCTCTCGGAGTACCACGCCTGGCTATAAAATTGCGAATGGCTAGTATACATGAACTGGTATTCAGCGAATGAACAATTTCAACGTGAACGGCTCGAATCGTTAAGCATGTAAATAAAGCACCATACCGCTTCTCTCTGTGCCGATTAACAGTCACCGAAATCGGTCCAAAAAAATCAAGACCCGTGAAAGTAAATGGTGCAACAAATGGGGATAAGCGAGCTCTTGGAAGTTTTGCCATTTGTAGATAGTCCGGAAGGACTGTCTTGATCTTGCAAGTTTGACACTTCCGTGTTATTTTTCTAAATATAGTTCTAAGTCGGGGTATATAATTTTTTTTGACGAATTTCATTTATAGCAGTTTCATGATTACCATGGTGACATTTAGCGTGAAAATGCAATATTAGAAGCATAGCTGTATAACCGTCTTTTGGCAGAATGGCCGGGTACTTCATTTCATCCGGTATACATGCTTTATCAATTCTGCCATCTATACGCAGAATTCCATCAGCATCTAAAAACGGGGTTAGTTTATTAATTGAACTGTTTTCATTTATTTAATCGCCTCTCTCAATTGTAACAATTTCTTCTAAATATACCTTCTTCTGAGCCTGTTTTATAAGAATAGCTTCAGCTTTTTTCAACTCATCTTGTGACAAAATATATTGGCTTCTTGTTGTAGCATTTTTTACCTTGTTAACAAAATGAATTACATAAGCAACTGCTCTCCGCCACTGCGTAAATCGTTTTATGTTTACTAAATAATTGATTTCTTCAATAAGTAGAATATGTTGTCTCAGTTCGCAAGAAGTGTTAATTTCTACGTTATTTACAGTAGGCCACGTACCCTGCGGTTGTGTCAAAAATGCAGGACCATTGAGCCAACGGCTACTATTTGTTAAATCAGGGCCAACTTTGTACCATTTTGTTGCCTCGTCTGCAACATTTAGTTTACCAGAGATCCATCGTCATTCATTCAACTCAGTGATATCAAGTATCTCGCTAACACGAAATACAACAAACTGATGATATCTTCTATGGTCTGATCCTATCCAACTAATCACTGTTAGAGAATCTGACCAGAACACTCTTTGACTGATATGTATTGTCGTGGCACTAGCAATATTGTTTGCAAAGCGAGCCGCAATCAGCGCTGCCATAAGCTCTAATCGAGGAATCGATGTTATCCTCAGAGGCGATACCCTTGTCTTAGAACCAATAAGGGACACAAAAACATTGACACCGTCTGAGATTCTAAAGTATGACACTGCAGCGTAACCGTTCTCGCTGGCATCAGCAAACGTATGCAATTGTACGTCTAAATTATTGTACGATTGAAAAGATTGAAGGTAACATCTGGGTATCTGCATATTCTGAATTTCCATTTTGACCACTTAAACATTTGCGGGGGATGTATTTCTTCATCCCACCCTACTCTACTTCTCCATACTTCTTGTAAAACGACTTTCAAATACATCAAATAATGTCCAATAAGTCCCAGTGGGTCATATACTGTCATCAAGATTTTCAACAGTTTCCGCTTGGTAGGGGTTTTATTCTTGATAACTAGGTCGCTCTCTAGTATGTAGGAGGAAAGCTTGCATGTAATTGAATCATCATTCGATTTCCAAAAACACCAAGGACCTTATCAGCATCCATCTCACAGCCTAAACTTAGATCTTTTGGTTGATGACAATTAGTTTCATTTATCGAGCTCAGAACTTCGTTATTATTACATATCCAATTTCGTATATTAAATCCGGCTTTACTATGAATATATTTAACTTCCCTGGCTAGGTTTATAGCTTCTTCGACGGTATCTACTGAATCCAAAAAATCATCAACGTAGTGATTTTCCTGCATTGCCGCTGCTGCGCTAGGATATTGGTCTTTATATTTGCTAGCGTTCATATTTTTCACAATCTGTGAAATGCATGGTACACACGAGGCTCCAAATATCATAACATTCATCACATATATATCCGGTTCTCCACTACTTTCGATTGGTCGCCATAAAAAAACGCTGACGTTACGATCTTCCTCTCTAATAAATATCTGGTGGAACATCTGTTTGATGTCTCCACAAATAGCCACGGGCTTTTGCCGAAAACGAATCGAAGGCAATGATGCTTTCATCAACATTGATTTGAGAGACACGCCATTCGACTTAGCCGCTGCATCCCACACAATTCTGGACTTGCCAGGTTTGTTTCTATTGAAGACGGGAAAAATTGGTAAATACCAAACCTTTTTTGTCAGTATTAAGCCATTATCGATCTTAGTTACATAACCTTTTTCGAGATATTCCGAAATTGTTTTATTAAATAATGCGTTTAGATTTTCATCCGATTTAAGCTTCTTATCTAGGCACGTGAATCTCCTTTTGGCCATATCATAGCTATTTTGTAATTCTACATTTTCGTCTCGCCACAATAACGACGTCTCATAATGACCATCTGAACGTTGTCTAGTGCATTGTTCTAAAATTGCAAAGGCCTTTTCACCATCTTTACTTAAAATGTCTGACGTGTTACTAATGCCAGAAGTTTCCAAACAGTAAAATTTCTTTAACAAATTGTCTAATTTTTTATCGCGTTCCACACTGCATTCGCATATGTGACAATGATTATACTCTACAGAGGAACCTTGGTTCATGGACCCATATACTAGCCAGCCAAGGCGAGTACAAATTGCTACCGGCTCTTTTACATTTCCTTCTTTAATGCGTTTGGTAACACATAACCTTGAGTTGTTTAAACCGATCAATACACGAGGAGCTGCATCTGTATAGCTTTGGATGGGAATACCTCTTAAATATGGAAAATGTTTCCTAAGTTCGTCACTATCTAGTGTTTGTTTCGGCAACGATAAATATTTTACTGTTCGAACATCAGCTGAACCATATTAGGCCCAGAGACAATAACACAAAGCCGACTAGAATTTTCTTCACTGCGTTCTACATTTCCAGTCCATTTGAGACATAAAGGTTCCGTAATGCCCGCAAGACCTAATTCATTAATAATTTGTTCTTCAATTAAACTAGTTGAAGAACCTTCATCTATAAAAGCAAACGTTTGCATTGTCGTTACCATAAATTTTTATAGGGATAATTTTGAAGAAACTATTGTGAATGGACGCACTATGTGTATTGCAGCTGTGTGTTTCGTTGTTTTTATTTATATTCTTATTTAACTCTGTGCTATTTGACGTTATGCTTTTATCTACTCTTTCGTCAGATTGAGTTTTATGAAGAAGATAATGATGCTTAAATTGACAACCATCCATGCCGCATAAAATGTTGCTATTACATGTGCCAAAGTGTTTTCGAAGGCATTGCTTACAGCGTTTGTATTCTCTCACAAAGTCCCACCTCTTTGCTCTGTCTGCTGCTTTAAATGTTAAACAGTTTGCAATGTTACTGCCACCACCATTACATAGCACACATGTGTGTCTGTTCTGTTCAGCATGTGTATGTACAAAGGCATTTCTCTGCTTACTGCGAGAGAGAGGTTCTGCCGCAGAATTATAATTGCTCTCAATGTTAACGCTGCTCGCAGAAAGGCCAATTTCAAATATCCAATTGGCGAATTCTGACAGATCAATTTTTCTGTTTTGTTTTGCTAAGTTTATTTTATATGTACCGCAATTTATTTGGAAGTAAGATGGTAATTTTGAAATTAATTCATGCAACAAAGATGAATTATTTAATTCATCAAAAAGTCCACATGCTTCTTTCGTCGCTTGAAGACCTTTTACTTGTACGGCAAATAAGGTAATAGTATCCAACTTATTAGGATTTACTTGGGGTAACGATCGAATTTTAATTTTCACTGAATGCAGAATTTTTTCCGGCTGTCCATAAAGGAGCTTTAATGTGGAAATTGCAGTTGGAACGCAAGATGGATGAATTAAAATGTGTTGGACAGATTGAAGAGCATCTCCTCGTTAAGCCTTTTGTAACCGAACTAAGTTTTCAGCATCCGTTAAACCGCAAACTGTTGTAGACCAATCGTAGGTGGAACTGAAAAGGGGCCATTCTTCAGGGTTTCCCGTAAACACTGGCAAATCTTTAGGCACTGTCTGCCTCGCATTTATTTGCTGATATGTAAGATTTGAGTTGAAGCTGCTTCTCGGTATAGATGAAAATGTTGGAGCTAAAGTTTCTTGATGGTTTGGCAGAAAAGAATTTGTTGAAGCTGCTGCTGCTGGATTAACAAAGGTTGTTGTGTCGTTGATACTGCTCCGGGGTACAGATGTAAATATTGGAGCAAAAGAGTCGTGGTGCTGTGGCCGAAAAGCTGAATTTATTTGGGATGTTGCTGGATTAACAAAGGTAGTTGTGTTGTTGTTTGTAGTTGAAGTTAATGAGGCCTCTGTTACTCCTGTGAAATAATCTTATAAACTGTTAACGAATGATGTGCATATTGAAGTTTGTGGTACATTATTACGTAAATTTGTTGACGCAGCTGTTGCACACATATGATTATGATCATCAGAAGTTGTTGTTTGAGTATTGATATTCTCATTAGCTGGTAAATTGAAATAGGTCGTCTGACTTAACGTCTGCTGATTCGCCGATAAGTCTTGGGTGTTGCTTTGCGTTATATCAGGTTGATTGTTCAACCATTCATGCACAGAGTTGGCAGCCGAAGGGATGAAGTCCTCGGTTTCATCTACAGCTTGTTCTAATAATTGATATTTTTGTTTTAAAAATTCACGGTCTCTTTCTATTGCAAGCTGTCTCTCCTCTTCAAGGCGTTGCAGTTCTAAGTTTTGCCTGCATTTCTGGACGAATTAGACGCGTTGCTACGAGAACTACGTACCGAGCCTGTAGAGTCTGGGGCTTGTGTTTGTCGACCACAAGTCATACAGATAAATGTTTGTTGATTATTGGCAACTTTAGCACATTCGACATGATAAGTTCTATAACACTGAATGCAAAATATGGCCGGTGTGCCAGATGGTTTATTACATGTCGCACAATATTGTGTAGGTTGGGAATTAGGGATATTTTCATTGTGGTGTTGTGGTGGTTGACCCTGTGTGGAAGAGGAACTAATTATTTTAGGACTTACGTTTAATGCCAAATTGAGAAGGGGCTTCCAGGTATATTGTTGAACTGCTAGTTAAGGTTATGTTAAACCGCTGGGTGTATTGTCAAATATAAGACGAACACGAACAAGAGATCCAATCACTCAACAAAAAGAATTTTAAATATGTTATGGGAGTTTGCCCAAGCGCTAGGTTTCCACTGGATTTTGAACGCCAAATACAAAACTCTCAATTCAAAAATTGTTAAAGAATGGTTTATATTTGGACATTAAAATTCCTATATAAATACAAATAAATTATAGGTTTATGCAAATTATAAATATAAATATACTAACTTTTTGGTATGAAAACAAAGCGCAAATTATTAATTATTAACTTAGAAATTACTAAATCTTTATATGACCTTTGTTAACACAAAGATATAAAAGGTGTAATGGCTACTCATAAATATTTGTCTTCTCCCGAAAACGCGCCTTTATCAGGCTTGGGTTAAATGTATGTTTTGACATTTACAATGATTGACAATTATTGACAAAGATACAAAAGTACGCTAGTGACGACAAAGTACGGTACAAAATAAACAATCAGTAACTAAATTAATGACAGTGGCGGCAACACTCCCCCACAGTATGGCGAGAAACTTATTCGCTGCCCTACTCTTTATCGTGAGCCACGTCGAGAACAGTCAACTTCGCTACAGGTATGTCCAGAACTCCACAGCTCGTCATCACTTTGGCTCTGCGAACTTGGCCATCCTCAGCAACTATTGTCTCCAAAATCTTTCCTCTTGGCCACAAGTTGCGTGGACTAAATTGGTCAACCACCACCACCAAATCACCTACATTTAAGGGCTTAGATTCTTCAAACCATTTTGATCTGCATGTGAACTGTTGAGCGTACTGTTGAGAATATAGCCAACTACTTCTAAGCACAAGTCCGCTATCGCTGTATTGAGCTAGGGGCTTCATACCGTTTGAACTTCCGAGCAACAGATGATTTGGAGTAAGTGCCTCCTGATTTTCATTGTCTATTGGCACATACGTTAATGGGCGAGAATGCACCAACGAAATTTGTCCCGTTATCGCGCAAAAAATTCTCTCGGAGTACCACGCCTGGCTATAAAATTGCGAATGGCTAGTATACATGAACTGGTATTCAGCGAATGAACAATTTCAACGTGAACGGCTCGAATCGTTAAGCATGTAAATAAAGCACCATACCGCTTCTCTCTGTGCCGATTAACAGTCACCGAAATCGGTCCAAAAAATCAAGACCCGTAAGTAAATGGTGCAACAAATGGGGATAAGCGAGCTCTTGGAAGTTTTGCCATTTGTAGATAGTCCGGAAGGACTGTCTTGATCTTGCAAGTTTGACACTTCCGTGTTATTTTTCTAAATATAGTTCTAAGTCGGGGTATATAATTTTTTTTGACGAATTTCATTTATAGCAGTTTCATGATTACCATGGTGACATTTAGCGTGAAAATGCAATATTAGAAGCATAGCTGTATAACCGTCTTTTGGCAGAATGGCCGGGTACTTCATTTCATCCGGTATACATGCTTTATCAATTCTGCCATCTATACGCAGAATTCCATCAGCATCTAAAAACGGGGTTAGTTTATTAATTGAACTGTTTTCATTTATTTTATCGCCTCTCTCAATTGTAACAATTTCTTCTAAATATACCTTCTTCTGAGCCTGTTTTATAAGAATAGCTTCAGCTTTTTTCAACTCATCTTGTGACAAAATATATTGGCTTCTTGTTGTAGCATTTTTTACCTTGTTAACAAAATGAATTACATAAGCAACTGCTCTCCGCCACTGCGAAAATCGTTTTATGTTTACTAAATAATTGATTTCTTCAATAAGTAGAATATGTTGTCTCAGTTCGCAAGAAGTGTTAATTTCTACGTTATTTACAGTAGGCCACGTACCCTGCGGTTGTGTCAAAAATGCAGGACCATTGAGCCAACGGCTACTATTTGTTAAATCAGGGCCAACTTTGTACCATTTTGTTGCCTCGTCTGCAACATTTAGTTTACCAGAGATCCATCGCCATTCATTCAACTCAGTGATATCAAGTATCTCGCTAACACGAAATACAACAAACTGATGATATCTTCTATGGTCTGATCTAATCCAACTGATCACTGTTCGAGAATCTGACCAGAACACTCTTCGACTGATATGTATTGTCGTGGCACTAGCAATATTGTTTGCAAAGCGAGCCGCAATCAGCGCTGCCATAAGCTCTAATCGAGGAATCGATGTTATCCTCAGAGACGATACCCTTGTCTTAGAACCAATAAGGGACACAAAACCATTGACACCGTCTGAGATTCTAAAGTATGACACTGCAGCGTAACCGTTCTCGCTGGCATCAGCAAACGTATGCAATTGTACGTCTAAATTATTGTACGATTGAAAAGATTGAAGGTAACATCTGGGTATCTGCATATTCTGAATTTCCATTTTGACCACTTCAACATTTGCGGGGGATGTATTTCTTCATCCCACCCTACTCCACTTCTCCATACTTCTTGTAAAACGACTTTCAAATACATCAAATAATGTCCAATAAGTCCCAGTGGGTCATATACTGTCATCAAGATTTTCAACAGTTTCCGCTTGGTAGGGGTTTTATTCTTGATAACTAGGTCGCTCTCCAGTATGTAGGAGGAAAGCTTGCATGTAATTGAATCATCATTCGATTTCCAAAAACACCAAGGACCTTATCAGCATCCATCTCACAGCCTAAACTTAGATCTTTTGGTTGATGACAATTAGTTTCATTTATCGAGCTCAGAACTTCGTTATTATTACATATCCAATTTCGTATATTAAATCCGGCTTTACTATGAATATATTTAACTTCCCTGGCTAGGTTTATAGCTTCTTCGACGGTATCTACTGAATCCAAAAAATCATCAACGTAGTGATTTTCCTGTATTGCCGCTGCTGCGCTAGGATATTGGTCTTTATATTTGCTAGCGTTCATATTTTTCACAAACTGTGAAATGCATGGTACACACGAGGCTCCAAATATCATAACATTCATCACATATATATCCGGTTCTCCACTACTTCCGATTGGTCGCCATAAAAAACGCTGGACGTTACGATCTTCCTCTCTAATAAATATCTGGTGGAACATCTGTTCGATGTCTGCACAAATAGCCACGGGCTTTTGCCGAAAACGAATCGAAGGCAATGATGCTTTCATCAACATTGATTTGAGAGACACGCCATTCGACTTAGCCGCTGCATCCCACACAATTCTGGACTTGCCAGGTTTGTTTCTATTGAAGACGGGAAAAATTGGTAAATACCAAACCTTTTTTGTCAGTATTAAGCCATTATCGATCTTAGTTATATTACCTTTTTCGAGATATTCCGAAATTGTTTTTATTAAATAATGCGTTTAGATTTTCATCCGATTTAAGCTTCTTATCTAGGCACGTGAATCTCTTTTTGGCCATATCATAGCTATTTGGTAATTCTACATTTTCATCTCGCCACAATAACGACGTCTCATAATGACCATCTGAACGTTGTCTAGTGCATTGTTCTAAAATTGCAAAGGCCATCTTTACTTAAAATGTCTGACGCGTTACTAATGCCAGAAGTTTCCAAACAGTAAAATTTCTTTAACAAATTGTCTAATTTTTATCGCGTTCCACACTGCATTCGCATATGTGACAATGATTATACTCTACAGAGGAACCTTGGTTCATGGACCCATATACTAGCCAGCCAAGGCGAGTACAAATTGCTACCGGCTCTTTTACATTTCCTTCTTTAATGCGTTTGGTAACACATAACCTTGAGTTGTTTAAACCGATCAATACACGAGGAGTTGCATCTGTATAGCTTTGGATGGGAATACCTCTTAAATATGGAAAATGTTTCCTAAGTTCGTCACTATCAAGTGTTTGTTTCGGCAACGATAAATATTATATAATATTTTATAGAACCTTCATCTATAAAAGCAAACGTTTGCACAAACTTATTGTCGTTACCATAAATTGTTATAGGAATAATTTTGAAGAAACTATTGTGAATGGACGCACTATGTGTATTGCAGCTGTGTGTTTCGTTGTTTTTATTTATATTCTTATTTAACTCTGTGCTATTTGACGTTATGATTTTATCTACTCTTTTGTCAGATTTAGTTTTATGAAGAAGATAATGATGCTTAAATTGACAACCATCCATGCCGCATAAAATGTTGCTATTACATGTGCCAAAATGTTTCCGAAGGCATTGCTTCCAGAGTTTGTATTCTCTTACAAAGTCCCACCTCTTTGCTCTGTCTGCTGCTTTAAATGTTAAACAGTTTGCAATGTTACTGCCACCACCATTACATAGCACATATGTGTGTCTGTTCTGTTTAGCATGTGTATGTACAAAGGCATTTCTCTGCTTACTGCGAGAGAGAGGTTCTGCCGCAGAATTATAATTGCTCTCAATGTTAACGCTGCTCGCAGAAAGGCCAATTTCAAATATCCAATTGGCGAATTCTGACAGATCAATTTTTCTGTTTTGTTTTGCTAAGTTTATTTTATATGTACCCCAATTTATTTGGAAGTAAGATGGTAATTTTGAAATTAATTCATGCAACAAAGATGAATTATTTAATTCATCAAAAAGTCCACATGCTTCTATCGTCGCTTGAAGACCTTTTACTTGTACGGCAAATGAGGTAATAGTATCAAACTTATTAGGATTTACTTGTGGTAACGATCGAATTTTAATTTTCATTGAATGCAGAATTTTTTCCGGCTGTCCAAGATAGATGAATTAAAATGTGTTGAACAGATTGAAGAGCATCTCCTCGTAAAGCCTTTTGTAACCGAACTAAGTTTTCAGCATCCGTTATACCGCAAACTGTTGTAGACCAATCGTAGGTGGAACGGAAAAGGGGCCATTCGTCAGGATTCTGACAAATCTTTAGGCACTGTCTGTCTGCCTCGCATTTATTTGCTGATATGTAAGATTTGAGTTGAAGCTGCTTCTCGGTATAGATGAAAATGTTGGAGCTAAAGTTTCTTGATGGTTTGGCAGAAAAGAATTTGTTGAAGCTGCTGCTGCTGGATTAACAAAGGTTGTTGTGTCGTTGATACTGCTCCGGGGTACAGATGTAAATATTGGAGCAAAAGAGTCGTGGTGCTGTGGCCGAAAAGCTGAATTTATTTGGAATGTTGCTGGATTAACAAAGGTAGTTGTGTTGTTGTTTGTAGTTGAAGTTAATGAGGCCACTGTTACTCCTGTGAAATTATCTTATAAACTGTTAACGAATGATGTGCATATTGAAGTTTGTGGTACATTATTACGTAAATTTGTTGACGCAGCTGTTGCACACATATGATTATGATCATCAGAAGTTGTTGTTTGAGTATTGATATTCTCATTAGCTGGTAAATTGAAATATGTAGGTCGTCTGACTTAACGTCTGCTGATTCGCCGATAAGTCTTGGGTGTTGCTTTGCGTTATATCAGGTTGATTGTTCAACCATTCATGCACAGAGTTGGCAGCCGAAGGGATGAAGTCCTCGGTTTCATCTACAGCTTGTTCTAATAATTGATATTTTTATTTTAAAAATTCACGGTCTCTTTCTATTGCAAGCTGTCTCTCCTCTTCAAGGCGTTGAAGTTCTAAGTTTTGCCTGCATTTCTGGACGAATTAGACGCGCTGCTACGAGAACTACGTACCGAGCCTGTAGAGTCTGGGGCTTGTGTTTGTCGACCACAAGTCATACAGATAAATGTTTGTTGATTATTGGCAACTTAAGCACATTCGACATGATAAGTTCTATAACACTGAATGCAAAATATGGCCGGTGTGCCAGATGGTATATTACATGTCGCACAATATTGTGTAGGTTGGGAATTAGGGATATTTTCATTGTGGTGTTGTGGTGGTTGACCCTGTGTGGAAGAGGAACTCATTATTTTAGGACTTACGTTTAATGCCAAATTAAGAAGGGGCTTCCAGGTATATTGTTGAACTGCTAGTTAAGGTATGTATAGGTATGTCCAAAACTCCACAGCTCGTCATCACTTTGGCTTTGCGAACTTGGCCATCCTCAGCAACTATTGTCTCCAAAATCTTTCCTCTTGGCCACAAGTTGCGTGGACTAAATGGGTCAACCACCACCACCAAATCACCTACATTTAAGGGCTTAGATTCTTCGAACCATTTTGATCTGCATGTGAGTGGGGGTAAATATTCAGCTATCCACCTCTTCCAGAACTGTTGAGCGTACTGTTGAGAATATAGCCAACTACTTCTAAGCACAAGTCCGCTATCGCTGTATTGAGCTAGGGGCTTCATACCGTTTGAACTTCCGAGCAACAGATGATTTGGAGTAAGTGCCTCCTGATTTTCATTGTCTATTGGCACATACGTTAATGGGCGAGAATGCAACAACGAAATTTGTCCCGTTATCGCTAAAAAATTCTCTCGGAGTACCACGCCTGGCTATAAAATTGCGAATGGCTAGTATACATGAACTGGTATTCAGCGAATGAACAATTTCAACGTGAACGGCTCGAATCGTTAAGCATGTAAATAAAGCACCATACCGCTTCTCTCTGTGCCGATTAACAGTCACCGAAATCGGTCCAAAAAATCAAGACCCGTGAAAGTAAATGGTGCAACAAATGGGGATAAGCGAGCTCTTGGAAGTTTTGCCATTTGTAGATAGTCCGGAAGGACTGTCTTGATCTTGCAAGTTTGACACTTCCGTGTTATTTTTCTAAATATAGTTTTAAGTCGGACGAATTTCATTTATAGCAGTTTCATGATTACCATGGTGACATTTAGCGTGAAAATGCAATATTAGAAGCATAGCTGTATAACCGTCTTTTGGCAGAATGGCCGGGTACTTCATTTCATCCGGTATACATGCTTTATCAATTCTGCCATCTATACGCAGAATTCCATCAGCATTTAAAAACGGGGTTAGTTTATTAATTGAACTGTTTTCATTTATTTTATCGCCTCTCAATTGTAACAATTTCTTCTAAATATACCTCCTTCTGAGCCTGTTTTATAAGAATAGCTTCAGCTTTTTTCAACTCATCTTGTGACAAAATATATTGGCTTCTTGTTGTAGCATTTTTTACCTTGTTAACAAAATGAATTACATAAGCAACTGGTCGTACTGCTCTCCGCCACTGCGAAAATCGTTTTATGTTTACTAAATAATTGATTTCTTCAATAAGTAGAATATGTTGTCTCAGTTCGCAAGAAGTGTTAGTTTCTACGTTATTTACAGTAGGCCACGTAGCCTGCGGTTGTGTCAAAAATGCAGGACCATTGAGCCAACGGCTACTATTTGTTAAATCAGGGCCAACTTTGTACCATTTTGTTGCCTCGTCTGCAACATTTAGTTTACCAGAGATCCATCGCCATTCATTCAACTCAGTGATATCAAGTATCTCGCTAACACGAAATACAACAAACTGATGATATCTTCTATGGTCTGATCTAATCCAACGAATCACTGTTCGAGAATCTGACCAGAACACTCTTCGACTGATATGTATTGTCGTGGCACTAGCAATATTGTTTGCAAAGCGAGCCGCAATCAGCGCTGCCATAAGCTCTAATCGAGGAATCGATGTTATCCTCAGAGGCGATACCCTTGTCTTAGAGCCAATAAGGGACACAACAACATTGACACCGTCTGAGATTCTAAAGTATGACACTGCAGCGTAACCGTTCTCCCTGGCATCAGCAAACGTATGCAATTGTACGTCTAAATCATTGTACGATTGAAAAGATTGAAGGTAACATCTGGGTATCTGCATATTCTGAATTTCCGGTAAAAACGATAACCATTTTGACCACTTCAACATTTGCGGGGGATGTATTTCTTCATCCCACCCTACTCCACTTCTCCATACTTCTTGTAAAACGACTTTCAAATAATGTCCAATAAGTCCCAGTGGGTCATATACTGTCATCAAGATTTTCAACAGTTTCCGCTTGGTAGGGGTTTTATTCTTGATAACTAGGTCGCTCTCCAGTATGTAGGAGGAAAGCTTGCATGTAATTGAATCATCATTCGATTTCCAAAAAACACCAAGGACCTTATCAGCATCCATCTCACAGCCTAAACTTAGATCTTTTGGTTGATGACAATTAGTTTCATTTATCGAGCTCAGAACTTCGTTATTATTACATATCCAATTTCGTATATTAAATCCGGCTTTACTTTGAATATATTTAACTTCCCTGGCTAGGTTTATAGCTTCTTCGACGGTATCTACTGAATCCAAAAAATCATCAACGTAGTGATTTTCCTGTATTGCCGCTGCTGCGCTAGGATATTGGTCTTTATATTTGCTAGCGTTCATATTTTTCACAAACTGTGAAATGCATGGTACACACGAGGCTCCAAATATCATAACATTCATCACATATATATCCGGTTCTCCACTACTTTCGATTGGTCGCCATAAAAAAACGCTGACGTTACGATCTTCCTCTCTAATAAATATCTGGTGGAACATCTGTTCGATGTCTCCACAAATAGCCACGGGCTTTTGCCGAAAACGAAAAAGAATCGAAGGCAATGATGACAATAAATCAGGTCCTTTCATCAACATTGAATTGAGAGACACGCCATTCGACTTAGCCGCTGCATCCCACACAATTCTGGACTTGCCAGGTTTGTTTCTATTGAAGACGGGAAAAATTGGTAAATACAAAACCTTTTTTGTCAGTATTAAGCCATTATCGATCTTAGTTACATAACCTTTTTCGAGATATTCCGAAATTGTTTTATTAAATAATGCGTTTAGATTTTCATCCGATTTAAGCTTCTTATCTAGGCACGTGAATCTCCTTTTGGCCATATCATAGCTATTTGGTAATTCTACATTTTCATCTCGCCACAATAACGACGTCTCATAATGACCATCTGAACGTTGTCTAGTGCATTGTTCTAAAATTGCAAAGGCCTTTTCACCATCTTTACTTAAAATGTCTGACGTGTTACTAATGCCAGAAGTTTCCAAACAGTAAAATTTCTTTAACAAATTGTCTAATTTTTTATCGCGTTCCACACTGCATTCGCATATGTGTACAATGATTATACTCTACAGAGGAACCTTGGTTCATGGACCCATATACTATCCAGCCAAGGCGAGTACAAATTGCTACCGGCTCTTTTACATTTTCTTCTTTAATGCGCTTGGTAACACATAACCTTGAGTTGTTTAAACCGATCAATACACGAGGAGTTCCATCTGTATAGCTTTGGATGGGAATACCTCTTAATAATGGAAAATGTTTCCTAAGTTCGTCACTATCTAGTGTTTGTTTCGGCAACGATAAATATTTTACTGTTCGAACATCAGCTGAACCATATTAGGCCCAGAGACAATAACACAAAGCCGACTAGAATTTTCTTCACTGCGTTCTACATTTCCAGTCCATTTGAGACATAAAGGTTCCGTAATGCCCGCAAGACCTAATTCATTAATAATTTGTTCTTCAATTAAACTAGTTGAAGAACCTTCATCTATAAAAGCAAACGTTTGCACAAACTTATTGTCGTTACCATAAATTGTTATAGGAATAATTTTGAAGAAACTATTGTGAATGGACGCACTATGTGTATTGCAGCTGTGTGTTTCGTTGTTTTTATTTATATTCTTATTTAACTCTGTGCTATTTGACGTTATGCTTTTATCTACTCTTTCGTCAGATTGAGTTTTATGAAGAAGATAATGATGCTTAAATTGACAACCATCCATGCCGCATAAAATGTTGCTATTACATGTGCCAAAATGTTTTCGAAGGCATTGCTTACAGCGTTTGTATTCTCTCACAAAGTCCCACCTCTTTGCTCTGTCTGCTGCTTTAAATGTTAAACAGTTTGCAATGTTACTGCCACCACCATTACATAGCACACATGTGTGTCTGTTCTGTTCAGCATGTGTATGTACAAAGGCATTTCTCTGCTTACTGCGAGAGAGAGGTTCTGCCGCAGAATTATAATTGCTCTCAATGTTAACGCTGCTCGCAGAAAGGCCAATTTCAAATATCCAATTGGCGAATTCTGACAGATCAATTTTTCTGTTTTGTTTTGCTAAGTTTATTTTATATGTACCCCAATTTATTTGGAAGTAAGATGGTAATTTTGAAATTAATTCATGCAACAAAGATGAATTATTTAATTCATCAAAAAGTCCACATGCTTCTTTCGTCGCTTGAAGACCTTTTACTTGTACGGCAAATAAGGTAATAGTATCCAACTTATTAGGATTTACTTGGGGTAACGATCGAATTTTAATTTTCAGTGAATGCAGAATTTTTTCCGGCTGTCCATAAAGGAGCTTTAATGTGGAAATTGCAGTTGGAACGCAAGATGGATGAATTAAAATGTGTTGGACAGATTGAAGAGCATCTCCTCGTTAAGCCTTTTGTAACCGAACTAAGTTTTCAGCATCCGTTAAACCGCAAACTTTTGTAGACCAATCGTAGGTGGAACTGAAAAGGGGCCATTCTTCAGGGTTTCCCGTAAACACTGGCAAATCTTTAGGCACTGTCTGCCTCGCATTTATTTGCTGATATGTAAGATTTGAGTTGAAGCTGCTTCTCGGTATAGATGAAAATGTTGGAGCTAAAGTTTCTTGATGGTTTGGCAGAAAAGAATTTGTTGAAGCTGCTGCTGCTGGATTAACAAAGGTTGTTGTGTCGTTGATACTGCTCCGGGGTACAGATGTAAATATTGGAGCAAAAGAGTCGTGGTGCTGTGGCCGAAAAGCTGAATTTATTTGGAATGTTGCTGGATTAACAAAGGTAGTTGTGTTGTTGTTTGTAGTTGAAGTTAATGAGGCCTCTGTTACTCCTGTGAAATAATCTTATAAACTGTTAACGAATGATGTGCATATTGAAGTTTGTGGTACATTATTACGTAAATTTGTTGACGCAGCTGTTGCACACATATTATTATGATCATCAGAAGTTGTTGTTTGAGTATTGATATTCTCATTAGCTAGTATTAGCGTCTGACTTAACGTCTGCTGATTCGCCGATAAGTCTTGGGTGTTGCTTTGCGTTATATCAAGTTGATTGTTCAACCATTCATGCACAGAGTTGGCAGCCGAAAGGATGAAGTCCTCGGTTTCATCTACAGCTTGTTCTAATAATTGATATTTTTGTTTTAAAAATGCACGGTCTCTTTCTATTGCAAGCTGTCTCTCCTCTTCAAGGCGTTGCAGTTCTAAGTTTTGCCTGCGAAGAACTGCATTTCTGGACGAATTAGACGCGTTGCTACGAGAACTACGTACCGAGCCTGTAGAGTCTGGGACTTGTGTTTGTCGACCACAAGTCATACAAATAAATGTTTGTTGATTATTGGCAACTTTAGCACATACGACATGATAAGTTCTATAACACTGCATGCAAAATATGGCCTGTGTGCCAGATGGTTTATTACATGTCGCACAATATTGTGTAGGTTGGGAATTAGGGATATTTTCATTGTGGTGTTGTGGTGGTTGACCCTGTGTGGAAGAGGAACTCATTATTTTAGGACTTACGTTTAATGCCAAATTGAGAAGGGGCTTCCAGGTATATTGTTGAACTGCTAGTTAAGGTTATGTTAAACCGCTGGGTGTCTTGTCAAATATAAGACGAACAGGAACAAGAGATCCAATCACTCAACAAAAAGAATTTTAAATATGTTATGGGAGTTTGCCCAAGCGCTAGGTTTCCCCTGGATTTTGAACGCCAAATACAAAACTCTCAATTCAAAAATTGTTAAAGAATGGTTTATATTTGGACATTAAAATTCCTATATAAATACAAATAAATTATAGGTTTATGCAAATTATAAATATAAATATACTAACTTTTTGGTATGAAAACAAAGCGCAAATTATTAAATTATTAACTTAGAAATTACTAAATCTTTATATGACCTTTGTTATCACAAAGATATAAAAGGTGTAATGGCTACTCATAAATCTTTGTCTTCTCCCGAAAACGCGCCTTTATCAGGCTTGGGTTAATTCTATGTTTTGGCATTTAGAATGATTGACAATTATTGACAAAGATACAAAAGTACGCTAGTGACGACAAAGTACGGTTCAAAATAAACAATCAGTAACTAAATTAATGACAGTGGCGGTAACATATATATATATATATATATATATATATATATATATATATATATATATATATATATATATATATATATATATATAAATCTTACCCCTGGCGATCTATTTGTTGAAGCGTTCAAAAACCATTTTTTGTGCTTCGACAATTGGTTTCGGCGCATGCAAAATGTATAAATCATGCTGGAGAATACTTTGAAAAAAATAAAACCATTTTTGATGATAAATATTCGCATTTTCATTATTAGGCCAGAAATATATAGAGCAGCCCTCGAAGATAAATCAAACAGCCAAAAAAATTCTATATCTGTGAATTGTTACCATTCTAACAGAAATCTTAAAATTAAAAAATGCAACGTGTTCTGGGACTTTAATGCATTCTGCTAATCTCTACCATAACCAGTGCCATATTAAAACATTTTCCCCAAATTCTCAAAAAAATATTTTTATGAACAGGTCTATTATGTATATGTGAGGAGTGCTGATAATTTCACAATAGTACGGTGCAGCACACATTCTAAAAAATGTTCAACCCAATCTTTACGAATTAGTAGTATGCAGTATACAGGGTGATTCGTTCACGACTGGACAAATTTCTCCAGCGTATTCTTTGGCTCATTTCACGAAAATATGTCCATCTACGACCATTCCCGAAAATGCAATGGGGCGAAATGGCAGCGTTTTGATAATTTTCAGATTGGTGGTCGGAGGGTACTCGGGTAAAATTGCTAAGTTCTGAACCAGACTAGCAAAAAATTGGCCCCCTTAAGATATGCTCGTGGAACGCAGACGGTGTGAACCAACATTAACCGGAGCTGACAGATAACCTAGATAAAATAATGATATAATTCTATTATCGGAAACGCATCTTACAGACAAATACAACTTTCAGATACCTAATTTTAGATTTTATGGTACACACCACCCTGGCGGTAAGGCGCATGGCAACTGGTATGCTTATACGGAAACGAATGAAACACGAAGTCGCAGAAGGGGTCTCACAAAACTACCAACAAGCGACAACAATTCGTATCCAGAGTCAAGGTGGTTCTCTTACTATTTCGGCAACATATTTCCCCCCGCGGTGTGCGATATCAGAAGATATACTCATGAACTTTCTCAATGGGCTCGCAACTTTTTTACTCCTGGTGACTACAACGCCAAACATCACACTTGAGATCTAGGGGAAACCAGCTGTACAAGTGCCTAATGCGGCGCAAAAATTAACTAGACTTTATATCGCCTGGTCGACCAAAATAATGGCCTAGAGACCTTAACAAGAAACAAGAATTAATAGATTTTGGTATAATAAGAGGAATTAGCAAATCGAACTTGTCCGCTTGTACTTGTCCTGACTTATCGTCAGACCAAATTACAGTTACATTTCTTCTCCATGAGTAGGCTGTACTCATAGATGAGCCTCCTAGATTCCTAGATTCACGCAGTCATATAGATTCTAATCGACTTATTTCTAATGCCATAGATAACGACAATAGTGTCTCAAATTTTATTTCCATCTTAGGCGCCCATCCACGGCACATTGAAACAAAAAAACGAGACAAGAAACTTTTATATTTTCACTAACAGTGTAAAAGAGCTTCTTGTAAACGAGAAACGTAAGTTTCGACGCGAATGGTAAAGAAATAGATCGCCAGGAGCGAGACTTAGACTGGTTAAAACGACTAAGAGGTTGCAAAGTGCTCTTAAAAACGAAGACAGTAGACATCATGCAAACTATATCGCAAGTCTTACTCCTACAGTTTCTACCAAATCCTGATTCTGGAAAACTCTAATAAATTTAAGTATGCCTACAGGTACGCAATATCCTTTACGCAACGCGAATGATGAGTGGGCTCTACCGGAGAGGATCAAGCCAGGGTTTGTGCAAACGTACTTACGTCCACTTTTGCCGATGATACGGCTATAATGAGTTCACACAAAAAGGCCGATATAGCATCCACAAATTTAGGTGTTCATCTAAGACGAGTACACAGGTAACTTCTACACTGAACTTAAGCACATGTCCGACATTGAAATTAAACAATATCCCTTTTTCTCTATCCGATAACGTTACATACCTGGGGATCCACCTGGATCGACAACAAACATGGAGAAGTCATATAGAAGCCAAGAAGACTCAGCTGAAGCTCTAGGTGTGCCAACTCCACTGGCTCCTCAACGCAAACTAAAAACTGAGTCTTGAATACAAGATTTTGCTATACCATAATGTAATCAAACCTATCTGACTATACGGTACCCAGCTATGTGGAAAAGCAAGTTCAAGACACCTTTTTTTTAAGACCAACACTCAGGGTGTTTCCCCTATATATGCAGTGCATTGCAACGGTCAAGGGATGATAGGTTAGTGTATTGAAGGAAAAAGGGAGTAATGTTTATGGACATTTAATTTGAACCTGTTCATATCGTACGTGGCAGGAAACACCTCTGCGGGAAGTCTGTTGTGGCCAATCAATAACAAATGGATGCGAACTTCTAGACAAGCGGGTGTTTCGGGCGAAAACTCTGACCTCCGGGATGAGATCACCTATCTCAGAAGAGCACATCCCGTTAAATTACATGTGTAAAGTACATGTATAAGAGATCGATCACTGAGAAAACTCGATATGAATCGAGAAAAATCAGTACCGACTCCAAAAGCAATTAGCTTAGATAGGAGTGCGCCGTGCCACACTCTATCGAACGCCTTGGAAATATCCAGAGCCACTATTTTACTTTCACAAAGTCGGTGAATTGATCGACTTCACTGCTCCGAAAGGAACGCCATCAGGTATCCCGTAGATCCGTTTCTACGGAAGCCATACTGTCGATCGTTGAGAAGGCCATTTGACTCTAAATAATTTCCAAAATGGTGATTAACCATACTCACCATCACTTTCGAGAGTGCACTGCACACTGCAATTGGGCGGTAGTTTTCAGGGTTACTAGCCTCACCCTTTTTTGGGATCGATGTTACATTGGCAATCTTCCAACACGAGGGAAAGACTCCCGCACGGTACGAGAGGTTGAAAAGATTGTGCAATGGACGAGCTAGCGTCGAGGAACACTTATTTAGGACCAGTGCTGAGATTCCATCTGGGCCCGGGGATTTATTTACGTTGAGTTCCGCAAGAACTCTTTCAACTCCTCGAGTTCGAAAAAATATCCGAGGCATAGACGAAGATACATTTGCTATTACGGGAAGTGGTTGGCTGCTATCTGGCAAGCACGATTTCCTTGCAAAAATGCTAGTCAAGAGATTAGCCTTGCCAACCGGGTCAGTGAACAACTGGTCGTCCTTAATGAGGGTTGGGATCGAAGATGGTCTATCCCGTATCCTTTTAACAAACGACCAGAAGCTCTTGCTTCCCCTGGGAAAGGAGAGAACTTTGGCACGTAGACGTTGTTCGTGCAGATGTTTTTCCCGTCTAAGTGTCCTGGCACATGCAGCCCTTTCCTGCTTGCGTAGCATATCAGTAGTTGCGTTTTTGTCCTGACGCCAGTTTCTGAAAGCTTCCTCTCTGGATCTGACAGCCTGTCGACATGCCTGGTTAAACCAACACTTATGTCTTGGCTTAACCGATATATTCTTTTTAGCAATGAAGAGCTTCATTCCAATAAGAATAAGATTTACTAGCATGTCTGCTGCAGCATCGATATTGTTATTGAGAAAACAAAGTTTCCAATTGAAATGCTGGAAGAAACTGTTGAGATCATTCCAATTTGCCTTTTCATAGTCGAAAATTGACCGCTTTGTGGCTGTCGATGAAACGGTACGAAGAAAAGAATATGAAAAGGATGCAGATACAATGGAGTGATCCGAGTTACCGAGAGGTGCAAGTAAATTAATCTCATATTTATCAGGATGAGAAGTTAAGAAGAGGTCAAGTGTACTGCAAAATTGCCCTTCGACACACGGAATATGTGTCGGTTCGTTCACAAGTTGCGCCAAATGGTTATGTGCGGCGAAAAGTTCAGCGTATTGACTCGGAGTTGTATGACTCGAATGGGTAAGCCAGGAAACGTTATGGACATTCAAATCACCAGCAACTATTATTTCACTGTCCCGGTAACTTTCTAAAACTTGGGATATATAGTCAGAAAGAGCGTCAAAGCCATTAAAGGAGGCCATTCTTTCCGTATTTGGGCTTCTATAGAGAAACCCGAAATGAATGGTGTGGGGTCCAATCGTGATTTGATAAGATTCAGAGAGTCTTATCAAAAACATTGCGGTTAAACACTGGCGCCCCTTGGTACATGAGAAATGAAAGCATCTAACGAGATCTGAAAATATCACTCGTCAAAAATTGCATCATCGCATCTTTCAAGATGTCAAGATGATGCACAAACAGAAGCTCGATCGACACGGCAACATATTAGCTAGACGGTTACTATGTACTCCAAGTACGCCAAGACTTAGGAGAAATGTACGCCAGACATTCTGATATATACCTGCGAGTCTCTCGTCACAGTTTATTGCGAATACACGCGCGCAAATGACTGTGTAGAATCCTTATATCTACTTCAAGAGGTTTAAACCAAACGAGATTTAAATGCTCTGCATTCCAAACTCAAAACGGAAATGTCTGGTATAATGGTCTTAACCTCTATTTCGCAAGGTTTAAACCAAATCTGGTTTTAAATTCTCAGTTATGTGAACGCTCAAAGGTCAACAGTTGTACGTACAACGCCGCGCATAAGATTAAAATCGACTCTATAAATCAAGAGTTTTATAAAACTAGAGTTCTGCACTCTACAAGCCTATAGTTATTTACTCTACAATCAAAAATGACATACCACTGTCAACAAATAATTTCAAATCCTGCCGAAAAGACGCAGAGAACCGCATAACGCAGAGAACCGCAGAAACCCATGTCAGGATTACTTTAAGATTCGTATACTTATTGTTAGTCTCCTCTGGATCCAATAATACAAAATAAAGCATTAATAAAAAAGCTTTTATTGTTAAAACATGGCATATAAAATGTATTGAACGTCTTTGGCAACCCTGTCGTGTAATTTGCAATTTTTAGTGCTACGCGCTCCTAAATTTTAAATAATTAATTTAAAAAGTTAAAGTATTATTTATCCGTGTTCAAATTAATAATAATCACTAGAAGTGTTTTTTACATAGTTTGGTGATATAGTGCTGTCCAGTGTTTTATCAAATATCATAATATTTGTGCTTTTTATTTTTGGTTGAGTGCTGTTTTATTTTTACAACAACAACATTGTGATAATTTAAGCTGCAATTGTTAGTAGCTTATTTTGTGCATTTTGCTTTATCTACAATATTCGTTTTGTGTTTCTTGAGTTTTAGAGCGTTGCCACTGTTTTCTTTTTGTTTTTCCCTTTTTGTGTAGTTCACAAATCAATCCTATCAAATTTTAATCACTATATATATATATATATATATATATATATATATATATATATATATATATATATATATATATATATATATATATATATATATATATATATATATATATATATATATATATATATATATATATATATATATATATATATATATATATATATATATATATATATATATATATATATATATATATATATATATATATATATATATATATATATATATATATATATATATATATATATATATATATATATATATATATATATATATATATATATATATATATATATATATATATTGTTATTTTATAATTTAATAAAAAAAAATGACTTGCACTCTCATAGGTTGCAACTTAACATCCAACGAGAGAATGATTGGTTGCTGGGTATGTGGTATGTTTGGTCATACCAAATGTGCCGGCGTTTCTACTCGTGCCGCTGATGCCATAGGTCAAAATAATGGCATCACATGGTGTTGCCCGCGGTGTAGAAGAATTTATATACAGTTTTATAAATTCTTCAAGGATACACTTGCGGAAGTATCCAAGATGGGATTGGAGTTATTAAGCATTCAGGAGAAATTTTCTAATTTCTCTGAAATGTTTGATATATATCCGGACTTGGATAAGTTTGTCGTACCACAGACGACGACACCAAAACGAAAGAAATCGTCGAGGAAAAATTCTCCCAAGCAAACGGAAAGAACATCCGCGGTACCTGTAACGGAACAGGTTAACGTTATGCCGATGGATGTAGGACCGTCTTGTGGCGGAGAAGAAATTGCTTGTGCAGTTGGACTTGTGGATACTGCTGTTAAAAAACTGGAAGGGACACCGAACTCAATTTCAGCTTTGAGTGTGAACCTGCTGACACCGGTTTTAAAATGTCCTACTACTGTCAGTGAGGTGTTCATTGACGTTGAGGCCGGAGAGAGGCCGATTATTTAAAGGGTTGATTTGGCCTGTTCGTCAAGTAATAGCAGACCTAGAAAATTGACAGTCATTCCAGCGAGAAGGACTTCTTTATTTCTCGGTTCGCCCCTGACACCGAAATAGATGACATTAGTTATTATATGAAGTCGATGTTAGAAGGTGACTTTGATTTAAATATTTTTAAATTTAACTCGTCTTCTAATCATTTATCCTCATTCATGATAAATGTGTCAGAAAATATTTTCGATAAGATTGTTGACCCTAAATTTTGGCCGGAGTTTGTTCAAAGAAGTAGTAGAGGAGGGAGATCTAGTTTAGTGAAATTGCCAGCTAAGTCTTCAAACTCTTCAAAAACTAGAAAAGGTATACACTATAGCTTACGAAAACGTAAGAGGTTTAAAAACTAAATTAAGTCGCTTATTTGTTGATAGATATAACTTTGATTTTGATATTGTTGTTTTTTCTGAGACATGGTTAAAAACTGATATTTTGAACTCTGAATTTCTGTGTAATAATTATACAATTTATAGAAAAGATAGAACAGAGAAAATTGGTGGTGGTGTCTTAATTGCGGTTTCGTGCTGTCTACCTTCTGAGCGTATTTTTTCTGATGAATTTAACAATTTGGAATTTATTGCAGTTTGTGTTGCATTGGGATCTAAAAAACTTTTTATTACCTGTTCCTACATTCCTCCTTCGACCGATTTTAATCTTTGTAATGAACATTTGACTGCCGTTGAAAAAATAATTACAAGTATGAATGAGTTTGATATTATCCTAACATTGGGACACTTCAACTTATCTTCTGTATCATGACATATGTTGCCTGATTCAGAAGCACTTACTCCTCTTACTAACAGCGATTGGACCACAGATGTTGCTGGCCTATTGGCAAAAATGAATTTGTCTCAGATTAATAATATTCTTAACCAGAATGGGAGGATTCTTGATTTGATTTTGACCAATGAAATACGTTCATTTCAAGTTATGAGAATACATCCAATTTCTACTCCGGAGGACAACCACCACCCGACTATAGTTATTTCATTTTCAGTTACATTACCTTACCAATCACCATCTCCTGATTTCTAGATTTTGCTTCAAACGTTCTGATTTTCATAGACTTTTCCATTTTATTATCTGTTGATTGGAATGCTATCTGCTGTTGTAGTACTATTGCGGAATTTGATTTTGCTGTTAAGAAATTGTATGACATACTAAATGAATTTGTATCTAAAACAGTGCCTATGGAACCCATTGTTGTAGAAAAACTATGCCTTGGACTTCTATGGAGTTATGTAGATTAAAAAACATAGAGAGTAAATCATTTAAAAGAATCAAAAGAACAGGACTAACTGCTGATTATGGTAGATAGCGAGGTCGTACTTGACAAGAGTTAGGGACAATTTTAAAAAGGACCCTAAATCATTTTATCGATTTGTTAATTTAAAACGTCGAACATCTTCTAAGCCATCGAGAATAAGATTTAATGGTGTTGAGTTCTCAAACGATCAGTCTATTGCAAACTGTTTTGCTGACTTTTTCGAAAATACATATTCACTACGTTCGTTTAACTAATCCTGCAATTCCGTACCTTTACAAAATTTCATGAGTAAATCAAATAGTTCCTCCTTTTTTAGATTTTTAACTTATTGAATTAAACTTGCATCGTCTTAAACCCACTAGTACTTCTGTACCCGATGGCATTCCGAATGTATTATTGAAAGGCTGCTATGAATCCCTAGTCTTACCCTTATCCTTATTATTTAATTCATCATTACAATTGGGGTACTTTCCTGATTTATGGAAACGGTCTTACTTCTTTCCACTTCACATCTTTCCAGATCAATTTGTATCTTCTCTGGTGTCCCGCTGGGCAGCCACCTTAGACCTATTCTCTTTTTACTATTCATTAACGACTTGCCCGACTCTATTATCAACTCTAATTTACTAATGTTTGCAGACGACGTTAAATTATTTTCTTCTTATGCTAGCTTTGCGGACAGTCACATACTGCAGGATGATTTGGACTGATTTTGTACTTGGTGTGAATTTAATTTTATGAATTTTTATGCAATTAAACCTTAAAAAATGTAAGCATATGTGCTTTTCTATACGTAGTTTGTTGGCTACTAAATTTAATTTATGTGGCTCTGAATTGGCATCGGTTGATTCATTTATTGATCTCGGTTTATGATGAAAGTTGAATTTTAATAACCATATCATTACTATGGTAAATAAAATAAATAAAAATACTTAATCTTAAAAATTTCTATTAACGTCCCATTTAGAACTACTAGATACTATCAGTTCTTACAATTGGATTTTCAAAGGCACAATTGTGCATGTGGTGACCCATTTCGTAGAATGTGTGCTGATTTTAATTCGTTATATCGTTAATTGATTTCTCCTTAGGTTTTGATTCATTATTCATTAAAAATTTTAATAATTTTTTATTTAAACTCATTACACCAAGGCTCATTGTCTTCATAACAATTTAAGCTGCTATAAACAAATTTAGTAATTTTTATTATTCGTAAATACTTATGTATATTATGCTTTATATTATTTTTATTAGATTTTAATATTGTAATAAAGAAAGTTGGTCCTTCTCTTACTTTGATTGGATTGTATTAAATTAACGTGTTGGTTATATTACACTGTATGACAAATTTAAGCTTTTGGTTGCACACATGAAAAAAATTAGTATATTCTGAAAGAGGAGGAAAAAATAAAATACACGTGTATCTCACTTTTTCTGCATCAATTCGTATATTTGCAAGAAATTTATGGATATGGACTTGTATGTTAATACAAAATATGTCTATATAAGTGGTTTTTAACCAAATATATATTCACATTTTTCGCGAAAGTACGAATTGATCTAGAAAAACTGGGACACACGGGTAGTTTATTTTTCGACGTAGATTCCGAATATATAGGTCTTCTTCATGTGTGCAAAAGCGTGTGGAACGGTGTTATAAAGTATTAAATTTGGTGTTTATATTTTCTAGTGATTATTATTAATATTTTTTTTGTACCGATTGGCTGTTGATAAATATATGTAGCTAATTTACATGGATGACGTTTCTTGTCATCTCCATTATGGATCGGTCCATAATGGGTACGTTGTCCCTACGTCATGGGGACGTGGCCTCCTCGGTCGGCAGGGGCGGGTGTGATTGGCGTGGGAACGTTCGTCTAAAAAAATGCTTTAAGATTCGTATACTTATTTGGTATTATTGGAGCAGATCCAATAATACCAAATAAAGCATTAATAAAGAAAGCTTTTATTGTTAAAACATGGCATATAAAATGTATTGAAACTTTATGAAATGTTTGTTTGGATAAAAAGCTTTGGAGGATTTTATTTATTTTACGCACAACATTTTTTCAGTTAAATATGTTTCTTTTTTTCAGATCCTGCATCATAGAAGCCTTTGAAAGATCCAAAAAACTTTATATGGTTAACGAAGAAGACCATTTGGAACAGATTTCATCCGAAATCACGTATCATAAACTTCTAGAGAAATATGTTAATTCAAGTTAAACATATTTATTTTTTTATACGAAATAGAAATGATGTCTGTAAAGGAACAAAGCGTTCTTATAAATACAACTGAAATGACTCACTCAAGTAGAAAACTGATTTTTTTAAAAATAAAATGTGATGGACAAATAAATAAGATAAGCCTATACAAATATGCTAATAGCAAATTACACACACGCTAATAGCAAATTACGAGAATACTACTTTGTTTAAATTAAAATTTGATATTACTAAAGTAAGTGTTTGTATAGCTGTTAAATTATTTAAAATAAATAGACACGCGCTTTATGGATAAACAATTAATTTATGTGAACATGTCATCACTTAAACCTATCCAATCTTAAATTATTATAACATTGGCACATAACCATAGTCAAAAAAGCAAGATGTAATAAATATATGTATGTAAAATCGGGGTTTTTAAGATTTTCTGGTCTTATAACCCGAAATCCCACCGTCCAAATTACCATAACAACTCACCAGACACTTATACACATCCTTATGGTCAGAGGTGTTATATTCCAAAACTAATATGTAATAAATTATTGTAGTTATTAAGATTTGTAAATTTATTATCATAGCAGATTGTACAAATATAGCGTTAACACAAAATAAAAAACGGAGTTTTTGTAGCAAAGCACCGATGACTTAATAAAGAATGTCCTTTTGTAAAAAAGCATGCATTTTTCCAAATTCTTTATTTATGATACATATTAGATAACAGGTTGAGGTGTACTTAACTTCAATAATCATCTATTAACAAATTAAAAATGTGCAATGATGTATTAAATTATTTTTGGTAATATTCTTTCTTTTTAAACGCCTTGTTTCGTTGCATCCAGCTAATAGACAAACAGCCAGTAAATTCCAATGTCTTGCCAGATACTTTTTGAAGTATAGTTTGATTTCATCTTTTACCAATATCATGCTGAAATCGTTTAGAATTATATCAATTTTGACAAACCAGGACCAGTATAATTAATCGTGAAATTTTTCCAATATTTTTACGTTTTATTCAAATCGGTTTTAAAAAAGATTTAAAAAGTATTAGTTTATTTTCCACAATTAATTGTGATTTCGGCTCATTGATCCAATATAACTTCGTATTTAAAATTATGTTGTATAGTAAATTTCAGTATGGGTCACCACATCCGATAAATCTATATCTCTACTTTAAGTGTGTCTTTGTGGTATTTTTAATCTATATACAAATTAATGTTTGTCTGTTTCGTATAAACGGCTAGACCGATCATCTTGACATTTTTACATAATATAGTTGTATGATGTGTGGTGAAAATAAGGTACTTAATTTTTTGATAAATAAAGTTGGCGTGGCACCGACAACACATCTTAAAATTTCAAGGTAGAGGTAGAAAGACGAGGTTTGGTACATATACTCCTAATATGATGCAAAATTGTTTTCCGAACAATGGGCGGTGCCATTTATTATTTAAAGAAACTGTTATAACGGACATAATATTACTTTGATCGTCCTTTTTACTGTATGTTGCTGTATGCTCTACGGTTCAAATGGGGTACACAATTTTTTGATGATTTGGCACCGACCACAGACCCAAACGGCTATATCACTTAGACTATTAGAGGTGGAATGGTGATATTTGGTACATATACTCCTGGTATGATGCAAAATTGTGTTTTAGAAAAATAGGCAGCGCCACTACCCTTCTTAAGAAACCGTTATAACAGTCATAATAAAAGTCTGATAGTGCTGAAAATTTTACAGTATTTTGGTGATGCCCTACGAATTATTTTTATCAAGTGGGGGGTAGGAGGGGTTGCTACATATACTAATGATACCACCCATGCAAAAAGTGGGCGATTGTTCCGGTTTTCATTTCAAAATAAATAACGAAGTCAATATTAAAATGTCTCTTTGGGTATATTCAAGTATCCATTGTTCCGAAATATCGTTTGTAAAAACACGTGTGTATGACATAATAAAAATATTGTATCGTTAAAAAACATGGCAATAAATATTAAAACCCCGTTTTGTCTATTAACCAGGTAATCACTGCTCTCGAATATCGCATCACATAATTAAAAGTAACGTTACTTGGGATTTTCGTTTATATACTAAAATTACGGGAAATACAAGATTAATTTAAGCTTCCTTTAGGTAAAAATCCCTTTCTATTATTTATTTTTACAGTGTACAGTCAAAGAATATTTGTTACCTGTTTTCACCACAATACATTTAGATATGTGGGCCTGTGATGTAAAAGAAGTCAACAATAATTTTATGACATTACAATTTGACAATTTTCCGATTGAAACAGAATGTAACATAGAAAAGTTGTCTGCTGTTTACTTATATCTAATTGCTTAAAAATATTAATCAATATCAATAAAAAAGCATTCATTTACATCCTTCATTTCGACAGAAGAAAACGTAAAAATCTAAGTGTTGTGTAATTTTCTTTATTTTTTTTTGCTTTATAAAGTGAATAAAATTATATAAATGCCCCAAAGAAATGATATATTTCAAAACGTGTCTTTGTTAAAAGTGCAGTCCCGAAGGACTAATGAATCAACACAAAAACGTTTATCACGACAGAAGAAATCAATTAAGGTCATCAACTTTCAGGAACGCGGAGACTCCAGAAGATCATGACGCCCGTCTTGAATCCCAAAGATTACGCTCATTAACATCTACTCGTAGATTGAACAAGACTTCCAATCAAAGGGAAACATGTCGCAGAAAAGATCGGGTTAGAGCTTCAAGTTCGAGAACCGCAGAGGAACCTGAGGAAGACGCATAAAGCTTCGAAAGCCAACCCTCTCGATCAACTGCATTCAGAGCTTCCCAGACTTCGCCGCAAAGGCAAACAAGTCTCAGAAGAAATTGGGTAAAAGGTTCAACAACAAGGGTCGCAGAGACGAAGGTACATGCAAAACGCCTCGAAAGTCAACACTCGCGATCGTTAGCCTCCATAGCTTCGCAGACTTTGCAGCAATGTCGAAGCATGCGTCAGAAGAGAACGGGTAAGAGCTTCAACTTCGAAAGCTGCAGAGGCACCGCAGGAACATGCTGACGAGATCGCGTAAAGCTGCAGCATCAAGGGTCACCGATACACCAGAGGAACATGCAGAAAGCCTTGAAGCTCAACTCTAGATCATTACCTACCAGATCTTCCCAAAATGAGCAGAAAAGGCAAACACGCCTCAGAAGTGATCGCGTAAGAACTTCAACTTCGAGGACCACAGAGACATCGAAGGAACATAACGCCCGACTTCAACAAAGTCGCATTTACATGAGGGTTAATCGAACCACTCTATCATCTTATGAAAGATGTTCTTTTCATTATACCCCTTAAATGAATTACAGTGCAAATCAGTTAATTTCACTTGGTCTAATGGATAAGGTTTGCCAATAACATACAATGTTCTTATATATAAATAAGTAGACGAAGCCCCAGAAATCTGCTGCACAAATGGTAAGGTTGATTTTCCAGAACTGCATAACCCCCCCCCCCCCCCCCCCCAAGAACCGATAAAATGCCACTAGGAGGTAATTACGAAACAAACTTACTTTTAAAACATTGTTACATTTATTGTGATTTGTATTCCTAGGAGTTACCGCGGATTCAAAACATTTTCTCAAAAAGATCAGAAAATACAATTCCTGTTATCAAATGACATCTTTTGGAGCAACAAAAGTTATTACAAATAACTTTGTGTCGACATTTCGAGTCCAATGCCAGGTTTACCATCGGGTTCAATGATACCACTTCCAGATGTCGATCCAAAGTTTGTACAAATTTATTTCATGGAACAAGCAGATGACACGGAACAAGTACAACAACGTCAGCATTGCAACCCAGGCACAAGAGAACACATTATAAGACAATTACAAATTATTATGTGATCAACTGGTGAATACATTCAAGCAAGCAAATGATGATCCACGATAATTATTCGTCGTCGTACTGAATCTACATATATACTTTAAATTGAATTTCAGAAGCTCATCGATATTATGACGTTCTTCAATATCCAATTATATTCCTATATGGCGAAGGCGGATACCACTTTGAGCTACAGCAATTACATCAAACACGTACGTCAATTAATCATTTAACAAGATTGCACGTTATTTAATACAATTTTGCTACAATTTCAAAACAATTTAAATGTTACACCTACTTATAACAGGCTTACCAACTTACAAGAAGTACAGCTCAGTGGATATCTACGAATTTCACATAATGATCCGTTAAAAGTCAGAGAATCATATTCTACAATGCCGAGAACTATTTCATCAACTCACGTACGAGGGCGACCGCAAAACTAAATATTTAATGATTATTTTCTTTGTTACAGGTGAATGAAGTAAACAAGTTTTATAATTTTTGAAAAATGGAAAATAAAGAGTTTCGTGCGGTAATTAAACACTTTTATATGAAAGGTTATACGCCACAATTAATCAAAGATGAATTGGATTCTGTTCATAGTGATAATGCACCATCATACTCCACCGTGAAATCCTGGGTTCAACAATTTAAAATGGTACGGAAGATGAACAACGCTCTGGAAGACCGAAACCTGCTACTACTATTGAAAACATTAGAAAAATATTTAATGAAGTGACTAAAGATAGACGAATAAAGCTGAGAGAACTTGCTGATATTGTTAAAATACATGAAAAGCAAGTTTGGAGTATTTTACATGATGTACTCCACATGAAAAAGCTATCCGCGAAAAAGGTGCCGCGTTTGTTGACTTTGCCCCATAAAATCGTCCGTTGGACCAATTCCGAGGAGATTTTAGCGATTTGTCAGCGTAATCCAACAGAGTTCTTGCGCCGATTTATAACTGTTGATGAAACATGGATCCATCACTACATCCCAGAATGCAAAGAACAGTCAAAACAATGGATAACATTTGGTAAAAGTGGTCCCAAGAAGGCGAAAACTGTTAAGTCAGCAGGAAAAGTATTGGCCACAGTATTTTGGGATGCAAGGGGGTTGATTATCTTGAGAAAGGAAAAACTATAAATAGTGAATATTATTGTGCATTATTGGATCGGCTGAGTGAAGACATCAAGATAAAACGACCTCATTGTTGTGGCGCTTGGAGATACTTTCTGTTGGATCTCACTCTGTTGTTCGTTTGTTTGTTTATATATATGTACGAAACGTTGTTTCAGTTCCTTTATTTCTTAACTGAGGGATTTAAGCTTAGTTAAGAACCATTGCATAATTTCGGGCTCCAAACCAAATCCGAGAATTGGTCTAAACTGGTAGCCCAGTGGAAGTGTTGGTGCTTAATACCCGGAGGTCCGAGGTTCAACTCCTACACCAGGCCTATACGATTTTTTTTTCTTATTTTTTTCTTTTTATGTCTGCTAAATTTGCCGTTTGTTGGAGAAAACCAGCGTAAGTTGGTTAAATACCTACTGTGAGGGATTGCACTCAAATTCGAAACTTTCATTCCCTGCTTTCCTACTTTTTCTTATCGAAGCGGTGAATATTTGTGTAGTAGTTGTGTTGCAAAGGTGGTAGTTGCATATGGCGGTTGCGTGTAATTGTTTTAGGATGTGTTGGTGTATCTCAGCAGAAGACATATTTGCCTGGAAGCATGAATGTGTATTTGGCACTAGTCTACCAAAACGGTATGAATTTCGGAATCAACCGAGGTTTAAAAAGGGGTAAGAGGGAATCCATTTTTGCAGTTCTGTTCCAGCACTATCTCTGTGCACACGTATCTTATTATATCTTCTATTTTGCTGATAAGCCTGTAAAGGTTATACTTTTTTTGTGAGACTCAGTCAAGTTCCTGTAAGTACTTATGAACATTGCTTTTAACTGCTATGCCTTCCTTCGTCCTGAATTTTCTAAAATCTTGTGTACTCAAGCTAATTTTATTTGCTGAGATAACATAGGAATACAAAATTCAGGCGGACGGAAGTCATAAGGTGTGCAAGATTTATTGGATATTTCAGTTTATTTCCCTTGCAGTGCTAGTGTGTTTTTTCTGTGTGCTTCCTGTGATCTTCTTCCAAAAGCTTATTCTAAGAGTAGATATTCACTGAGCTGGAACAGTGCAATTGGAGGCATTCATTCTCTCTTAGGTTGGTGCCAATGCAAAAATGTAATAGAATGCGTTAAATTCTCTTTTGTTTGCCCAAGTTAAAGGTGCACCTGTTTTTTTTCTCAGTTTTGGCACCAAGTGTTCCCGATCGTTTGTCCCCGCTTCCTCACCTCTATAACCTACGAGCAACTATACTGCCCCTAAAAGAAGATACAAATAATCTGTCTGCCAGCAGTCTGATTTTAGCTCGGGTTTAAAGTGTTCGTACGGGAAGAAAAAGTAAAAGTGGTGATCGTCAGGAAGTGATTCTGTGTTTTATTTTTTGCTATTTCTGTGAGAAGTCCAAAGGTCTCTTACACTATTTTTTTTCTACATTAAAAACATCATTTGCCTCACAAAACTTATGCCAAGTCGTGAAGTATAATACGATACATAGTGCTCGGAAATTTGATCTTTAGAGTAATAAGAGAAGCATTGGTATTTAGATTGATTTAAATTTGTCATTTTTTTTAAATTCTTTTCGTGTTGTAAAGAGTGAAACCCACGAAAATCGTGTTAGTTTCTGCAAAGTCAACGTTTCCGGATAAAAACGTTCGTGACATCGGGTCATTCTAGCAAAATTCAAAATTTATAAGGAAAAGAAAAACAGAAACAAATATTAACGTGTTGAGTTAATGTTTTGTGTGCAGTGTCGAGCATCAGGGCAAAAGTAATAACGTTGGTTGTTTGGGATAACCTTTATTTAATATTTATCATCTCTCCGGATTATCTGCGTGGAGGGCCTTTCATCGTGGGATCCTAAGTCATGTAAGTGCATCAACACTTTATCTATTGTTTTTTTTTTAAATATTGGTAGAGACGTTTGTACTTTAGGAACAACTAGATCAGTCGTCTCTTGGAGTACACCTGTCCCTGAAACCCCAAATGTGATTGGTTCTCTTGGAATTCGTAATTTTTCTGGACTAAATTAGTCATAGGAATGCCGGGTTCCGGGAAGGGGATCAGAAATACCTGATTTTTGAGTGAGCGTGGGTACGATCCGTCTCGAACGATTAACTTCTTGTAAACATCAGTGAGCGAGACCTATATTCATTTTAATAAAAGACTGATACAAACTGCAATTTTTTTATATACTTAGTGGAAAATCGTGCCGCATTCACTCACAAATCATTTGTTTATTTTTGCCATATAACTTGATATTCGACCATATTAATTTAAGCATCCTACGTCGACGTAAGTTAGAAACCTTTTTGTTTCTGTGCCTCGGTGGCGCGTACATGCATATTTACACAATAAGAAAAAAAGAAAAACATAAAAATAAGAGCGTATTGATCTCACATTATCACGAATACTAATGTGATTAAAGCCAATTATAATTTCTTCACGTTGGTTTCACTCTAGATATTGCTTTCTTTCTCTTTATAAATGATTAAATGTTTTATAGTATAACTTTTTTTTTATTTTAAAAAAATTTGATTTTTTTTCTAATTCTTTTCCATAAAATTTATTTAATTATTACTTCTTATATATACGAGTATATCACTGTTTGGTCTAAATGAAATGAGTAGATTTTAAATGATAATTTTCTGAACAAAGCCTAATCTACGTGAATTAATTCATGTGTCTAAATAAAATGTTAGTTATGCTGATATGAACTAAACATCTTCTATGTTTGATTTTTTGTGACCGGATGTTGAGTTAGGGGAACGTTTAGTGGGTCTACCAACATAATCTTTATTGGTCTATGAGTAGACAGGATGGGCGGGCTAAGTTTGTGCGTTACACCTTGCACAACAACAATTCTTTTTTTGCTGATTTGCATTTCAATCTTTCTACTTTCTATTTTCTCCTCGAAGCACGCTAATATACATAAATTTAAATTTTAACTGTAGCAGCATCGCAAGGTTGGAAGACGGCAAGATCCTACCCCACCGACGAGCAATAAGGCCGGACAATCTGCGTGCTTCCGCTGTCTTTTCCATCCCTCATGACTGATTCCATGATTTAAATAGGAATTTGATTTCTTGAAAGAAACCTATCGTTACATGCTACATTAAATGGCGCCCAACGTGGGGCCGAGCATAGTAAAACTGGCACATTTTTTGTTTTTATGGCTCAGTGAGTCATATAAAATATTTAAGAACTACTTGCTCAGCTCCATTTTCTATTTTTTCTGCATTTTTTTTAATAATTGTTTTTTTTACCATAGCGTATTTCAATTTAAATGGAATTTATGTTTTAGAAAAAGCAGAAGTGCTACTGAACATAACCGGTTAGTGAAATATGTTACTTCTATTATAATCTTGTAAGGTTATTCGTAGGAATTAGGCTACAATGTGAGTTCAAGTTTTGGAATCTTTGCATCTAAAATTGACCATTATAGTATAATTCCATGGAATCACCTTATCCTGAGTTTTCGCAATTGGAGTATAAGAATGTTAAAGATGACATCCTTATCCATTATGAAAAATATCTTTTCTTTTAAATAATTCTACCATTTTAATATTCTATTCTTATCCGCAATTTGAGTATTATCAATTATTTTTTTTTGTTCCCTGATTCTTCGTCCGGTTGTTGCAAGAAATCAGACATGTTACCGTATTTAAATAACTCAGATTTATTTTTATATTTTTTTTTTGTTTTGGTTTCTGTATTTTTTTATATTGATTTAATATTTTTTCTACCATACCAAGAATTATAGTTTCTTCATCAATTTTGTTCTCTAACTGTCTTATATCATGGCTGTCCAAAGAAGTACTGATGATATTCCGTCAGCGATAGCGGCTACTGATAATGAACCCTTTTGTAGTATATGCGATACGGCTATCCTGGCAAAAAACAGAAATGACACAGACCATTTGCAAACACACATTCCATAAAAGTTGCATAAATAATTATATTCGAACAAAGTCTACTTGCCCCGATTGTAATATGAGAATTATTAAGGACCTTCCAGCATCAACGTCATCGAATGCTTAAAAACATGCATCGCCGATGACAACAAGATCGTCGTCTAAAGCTAAAAATTACGATTCTCTTAGATCTTCCTTCAACTGATCCAAACCGAACCAATGTTGATGTCATTGATACATCACATTCCATGTCGAATATGAATCAAATCTGAGATATTGTTTCATCTGTTGTAACTGAGCAAAAATCTCAACTTTTAACAGCATTATCAGGACAACTTTCTAAGTTGGTTGAGCAGAGTGTAGAGGCGAGCCTTGCCAAATTAAACTTGGTAAACCCCCTCGTACTATGCCTTCATCTTCAGGTTCTTCAAACATAAATCCGGTTATGCATACTCTTCCAGATGATGAACAGCGTACCTTGGAACAGTTATTGGGCTTGCCTACATCAGGAGATAGTCGTCATAACGTTAGCCATGGTCCTGATTATGGTACAGGCAATGTGCTCAATCGTTCTCATACTAGCGGGTTCAGAAGAAACTTGCTGCCGGAAATACAACACGAGATACTTAATATGTCTGTGGATTCGGTCAGTGAGCTGCGTGGTATCTGTCGGCGTAGAAAGTTTTTTCTACAGGAAATGCGTAGCAAACATGGAACTAACATTGCCGTACATAAATCGAGTCGATTCAAAAACCGACTATCAATTTGAAGAAGAAGCTTCTGGAATAACTACAACCTGTTGAAATTGTCGAAACTCAGGTCATCGTTATCAGGACTGTGTTGCTGATCGTACAGTTTTTTGTTATGGTTGTGGCGCACCGCAAACATAAAAGCCAAATTGCGGAAATTGCAGGGTGAAGTCAAAAAACTTCCAGGTCAACGCACCAAAGAGTGCGCCCAATACAAAAATGTTTCAGTGATACCCGGAAAGGAAATTAAATCGTTTTCTTCAGATTTTAAAAACGATTTAATTCCGAAACAAATTCAAAATGATATAAATATATATCGTTCTACCACCGGAAAGGTAACTGGGTCCTCCATAAGTGCAGTTCCCTTAATTTTGTCTAGTATAAATAGACAGTCCAATGTTGTTTACAAGGGTCCCCAACCCATAGTTCCATTTCACGAACGATTAAAAAAATATTACGAGGTCCGAGCTCGAATTTTCGGAGAAAGTTCACCTGTTTCCAGATCAGGACGACGAATGCGCGATTTTTGGAGAACAGTCAAGTCTTGCAAAAAGAGCTTTGCAGTTTCTGTTTTCGATGAGCCAAGTGACGTCCGTCCATACGCAGAAGTTGTGTTGCTAAAGAAAAACATAATCGGCTTACTAGATACAGGTGCTTCTGTGTCTTGTCTCGGATCTCAGGCAGCTTCTGATTTTCTTACCTCTGAAGTTCCTTTCAAAAAGCTAGACACGACAGTTAAAACCGCTGATGGGAAACCCCAAAAAGTTATTGGTGTTTTATGCACTGACATTACGTTTCAGGGAAAGGCATTGCCTACTACATTATTTGTTGTACCAAGTTTGTCGCAAAATTTAATTTTGGGAGTGGATTTTTGGAAAATGTTTGACCTACTTCCTCCTACATTGTACTCTTCTCCTTATTCCCCAGTTTGTTCTTTGTGTGTTAGTAAAATCTCTGATCAGAGAATTCTCACTACACAGCAGCAAGTCAGGCTAAATCAACTTATTTCCCTCATTTGCAAAGGAAGGTCTTGGAATGACCAGTTTACTATGCCATATGATTGGCACTGGCGAAGCTCGACCTTTTAAAGAAAGGCATTTCCCGGTATCGCCTGCAATTGAAAAGTTGATTTATGATGAGCTGAATAGAATGCTGGCAATGTGTGTAATAGAGGAGTCGACGAGTCCGTGGTCGTCACCGGTAGTTTTGCACAGAAAGCCAGGCTGCCAAAGGCTGAATTTATTAGCAGCCTTGACTTAAAAGATGCATTTTGGCAGATATCACTGGATCCGTTGTCGAAGGATAAGACTGCGTTTACGGTTCCTGGGAGACAGCATTATCATTTTAAGTTAATGCCATTCGGCCTGAGCAATGCTCCTCAGACAATGTCCAGGTTGATGGATAGGGTTATTCCAGCGACTCTCAGGACCGAGGTGTATGTTTATCTGGATGATCTTTTAGTGGTATCTGCTACTTTTGAGCGTCACGTGGAAGTGCTGAAAGAAGTGGCTAGGTGTCAGCGGGCTGCTGGACTGACAATTAACGTTGAAAAAAGCAAATTTTGTGTGACAGAAGTCCGTTACTTAGGCCATGTAGTGGGAAACGGGGTTATTCGTACAGACCCAGAAAAAGTATCGGCCATTACCGAATTTCCGACACCGAGGTCTGTAAAACAAATCAGACGGTTTTTAGGCATGTCAGGTTGGTATAGGAAGTTTATTAGGAACTATGCTTCACTTTCGACTCCCTTGACTAATTTATTAAAGGTGAATCGTAAGTTTGTGTTGACCGATGATGCTCAGAAAGACTTTGAGGAATTAAAGACTATCTTAAGCACAGCCCCTGTTTTACATAGTCCTGACTTTTCACAGCCTTTTTACATACACTGTGATGCTAGTAAAACAGGTATAGGAAGCGTACTGGTGCAAATAAATGCGGAGGGTGAAGAGTTTCTTATAGCATTTATGTCTCAAACTCAATCAAGCCCAACGTAATTATAGCGTCACCGAACAAGAATGCTTAGCAGCAATGTTAAGCATTAAAAAGTTTAGGGCTTATGTCGAGGATCATGAGTTTACCGTGATTACCGATCATGCTTCGCTGAAGTGGCTCATGCCCCAAACTGACTTAAGTACCCGGCTGGCAAGATGGGCCTTGAAACTTGAGGGGTATAGGTTAAAAATCGAGCATCGAAAGGGGTCGCAGAATGTGGTTCCTGATACGCTTTCCGGTGTCAACTCTGATGACCTGTCCGAGGTCTTTGGTTTGTCCGAAGTAGTGGGGTTTTTGTAGACTTGCGATCTGCTTATTTTCGTTCCGATGACTGCAAGGACTTGATTAGAAGGGCTGAAAATAATATCAATCACACTCCCGACTTAAGAATAATTGATAGGTATTTGTACAGATGAACAGAACATGCTACTGGTGAACAGACAACGGATGGTATGGCCTGGAAGTTATGGATTCCAAAAGCTTTGGTACCGGAATTATTGCAATAACACCACGACAATCCTTTGTCATCTCACTCGGTTATCAACAAGACTCTGGAGAGGATCAGGGGATACTACTTCTGGCCGAATCTAGTAACTGATGTAAAGAATCATATTAACTCCTGCGAAGTCTGTAAAGCAACTAAACATCCTAACCAGACAATGAGACCACCCATGGGTAATACAGGAGAGACTCATCGATGTTTTCAGAAACTCTTTGTGGATTTCTTGGGTCCTTATCCTAGGTCAAGATCATGTAACATAGGTATATTCGTAGTGCTGGACCATTTTTCAAAGTTTTCTTCATACACGCTGTACGGAAATTTACAGCTGAATGTGTTATTCGATACCTGTAGGAATTTTTTCATACATTTGGTGTTCCTGAGACAATTGTATCAGATAATGGAACCCAGTTTAAAGCTACAAAATTCAATCAACTTTTAACACGGTATGGTATTGCTCATGTATATACGGCAGTATATTCTCCTCAAACCAATGCGTCTGAGCGAGCTAATCGATCGGTTATAAGTGCCATAAAAGCGAATGTGAAGACGGATCAAAACGACTGGGACGAAAATCTGAGTAAAATTGCTTGCGCTCTATGATCAACAGTACATTCCTCCGTTGGAACTTCTCCATATTATATGGCATTTGGGCAACACATGGTTACTAACGGTTCCACATACCAGCTGCTGAGAAATTCGAAAGTTCTAGATGACCGCTCCGTGCAATTCACTCTCTCCGATTCTATGGACATAGTTCGGGGAAAAGCCACTAATTATATGCGTAAACAATTCGATCGAAACGAGAAAGCATATAACCTCAGATCGCTAAGTAACTTTGAACAGGGCTATAGTGCTAAGTTAGCTCCGACGTTTGTCAAGTCAAGAGTGCGACGGAAGCTTGGAAATATTATGAACTTGAGGATCTGCGGGGTAAAGTAATTGGAAATTATCACGCGAAAGATATGAAGCAATGAATTATTAATTCTCTCTCCAAGCGGTATTAGATTTCCTGTAATTGCATTTGGTAAATCTGATCTTTGTGGGGGGTAAATGTAGTGGCGCTAGGAGATACTTTCTGTTGTATCTCGCTCTGTTGTTCGTTTGTATGTTTATATTTATGTACGAAACGTTGTTTCAGTTCCTTTATTTCTTAACTGAGGGACTTAAGCTTAGTTCAGAACCATTGCATAATTTCGGGCTCCAAACTAAATCCGAGAATTGGTCTAAACTGGTAGCACAGTGGAAGTGTTGGTGCTTAATACCCGGAGGTCCGAGGTTCAACTAGGCCTATACGATTTTTTTTCTTATTTTTTTCTTTTTTGTTTGCTAAATTTGCCGTTTGTTGGAGAAAACCAGCGTAAGTTGGTTAAATACCTACTGTGAGGGATTGCATTCAAATTCGAAACTTTCATTCCCTGCTTTCCTACTTTTCATTTTTGTTATCGAAGAGGTGAATATTTGTGTAGTATTTGTGTTGCATAGGTGGTAGTTGCATATGGCGGTTGCGTGCAATTGTTTTAGGATGTGTTGGTGTATCTCAGCAGAAGACATTTTTGCCTGGAAGCATGAATGTGTATTGGCACTAGTCTAGCAAAACGGTATGAATTTCGGAATCAACCGAGGTTTAAACAGGGGTAAGAGGGATGCCATTTTTGCAGTTCTGTTCCAGCATTATCTCTGTGCACACGTATCTTATCATATCTTCTATTTTGCTGATAAGCTTATTCTAAGAGTAGATATTCACTGAGCTGGAACAGTGCAATTGGAGGCATTCATTCTCTCTTAGGTTGGTGCCAATGCAAAAATGTAATAGAATGCGTTAAATTCTCTTTTGTTTGCCCAAGTTAAAGGTGCACCTGTTTTTTTCTCAGCTTTGGCACCAAGTCTTCCCGATCGTTTGTCCCCGCTTCCTCACCTCTATAACCTAGAGCTACTATACTGCCCCTAAAAGAAGATAAAAATAATCTGTCTGCCAGCAGTCTGATTTTAGCTCGGGTTTAAAGTGTTCGTACGGGAAGAAAAAGTAAAAGTGGTGATCGTCTGGAAGTGATTCTGTGTTTTATTTTTTGCTATTTCTGTGAGAAGTCCAAAGTTCTCTTACACTATTTTTTTTGTACATTAAAAACATCATTTGCCTCATAAAACTTATGCCAAGTCGTGAAGTATAATAAGATACATAGTGCTCGGAAATTTGATCTTCAAAGTAATAAGAGAACCATTGGTATTTAGATTGATTTAAATTTGTCTTTTTTTTAAATTCTTTTCGTGTTGTAAAATCGTGTTAGTTTCTGCCAACGCCAACGTTCCCGGAAAAAAAACGTACGTGACATCGGGTCGTTCTAGCAAAATTCAAAAATTATAAGGAGTTTTTGTTTTGTGTGCAGTGTCGAGCATCAGGGCAAAAGAAATAACGTTGGTTGTTTGGGATAACCTTTATTTAATATTTATCATGTCTCCGGATTATCTGCGTGGAAGGCCTTTCATCGTGTGAACCTAAGTCAAGTAAGTGCATCAACATTTTATCTATTATTTTTTTTTAATATTGGTAGAGACGTTTGTACTTTAGGAACAACTAGATCAGTCGTTGTCTCTTGGAGTACACTTGTCAATGAAACCCCAAATGGGATTGTTTCTCTTGGAATTCGTAATTTTTCTGGACTAAATTAGTCACAGGAATGACGGGTTCCGGGAGGGTGATCAGAAATACCTGATTTTTGAGTGAACGTGTGTCTACGATCTGTCTCGAACGATTAACTTCTTGTTAACATCAGTGAGCGAGACCTATATTCATTTTAATAAAAGACTGATACAAACTGCAATTTTTTTTATATACTCAGTGTAAAATCGTGCCGCATTCACTCACAAATCATTTGTTTATTTTTGCCATATAACTTGATGTTCGACCATATTAATTTAACGCTAAAGCATCCTACGTCGACGTAAGTTAGAAAGCTTTTTGTTTCTGGCCTCGGTTGCGCGTACATGCATATTTATTTACACAATAAGAACAAAAAGAAAAACATAAGAATAAGAGCGCATTGATCTCACATTATTATGATTACTAATGTGATTAAAGCCAATTATATTTTCTTCACGTTGTTTCACTCTAGATATTTTTTTCTTTCTCTTTATAAATGATTAAATGTATTATAGTATAACTTTTTTTTTATTTTAAAAAAATTAGATTTTTTTTCTAATTCTTTTCCATACAATTTATTTAATTATTACTTCTTATATATACGAGTATATCACTGTTTGGTCTAAATGAAATGAGTAGATTTTAAATGATAATATTCTGAACAAAGCCTAATCTACGTGAATTAATTCATGTGTCTAAATAAAATGTTAGTTATTGCTGAAATGAACAAAACATCTTCTATGTTTGATTTCTTGTAACCGGATGTTGAGTTAGGGGAACGTTAAGTGGGTCGGTCTACCAACAGAATCTTTATTGGTCTATGAGTAGACAGGATGGGCGGGCTAAGTTCGTGCGTTACACCTTGCACAACAACAATTCTTTTTTTGCGGATTGGCATTTCAAACTTTCTATTTTCTCCTCGAAGCACGTTAATATACATAAATTTAAATTTTAACTGTAGCAGCATCACAAGGTTGGAAGACGGCAAGATTCTACCCCAACGACATGCAATAAGGCCGGACAATCTGCGTGCTTCCGCTGTCCTTTCCATCCCTCATGACGGATTCCTTGATTTAAATAGGAATTTGATTTCTTGAAAGAAACCTATCGTTACATGCTACAGCATTTAGAAAAAAAAGTTCTTTTTCATCAAGATATTGCTCCTTCACACACTGCATTTTTAACTCAACAATAACTGGCCAAATTACGATTTGAAATTGCTCCGCATCCACCATATAGTCCAGATTTAGCTCCTTCTGATTATTTCTTGTTTCCAAATTTAAAAAAAAATTCTCGGTGGCAAAAAATTTTCGTCCAATAGCGAGGTTATTGCTGAAACTGAGGCATATTTTGAAGGTTTTGAAAAATCTTATTTTTTGGATGGAATTAAAAAACTTGAAAAACGTTTGATGGAGTGTATTGAGTTGGAAGGAGATTATGTTAAAAAATATATAATAATAATTCCAAAAAAACGGTTCTTTTTATGTTAGGCCAGTTACTTTTGCGGTCGCCCTCGTATGCCAAAATTTAAACTAAGCGCTTGCTTTACATAAGACTTCATCAAGCCAAACTGCTCGTTGATGATTACATCCACCTTCGAGATGCAACGAACTGCTTATATAATAATGATGTAAACCTAAATAAAGTGGGGCATGAATACGCTCAGAATGCAATGACATATGTAAGAGCATATGGCAGACCTAATTTGTTCATCACATTGCCGCACAATCCTAAGAGGGAGTAAATCGTGTCAGAATTGTCGATAGGCTTAACATCAGCACACCAACACGATATAACTGCTCGCATATTCATGCAATAATTAACATACTTAATGAATTTTATGATCAAGCTGCGAATTTTTGGGAAGACCCGATGCTGGATGTACTCTATTAAGTGAGAAAAGCGTGGACTGCCGAATGCGCACATACTAATTTGGTTAGCAGAAAAAAATACAACTGATAAAATTGATGACATAATTTGCACCGAAATACTGGATCCAATTGCTGACCCTGATTTGAATCAAATTATAGTAAAAAATATGGTTCATGGCCCATGTGGAACCATTATTCCGAATGCACCATGCATGACTGACGGGATATTCAACAGTCTCTGGCACTGGCAGTTACTCTCTTTACCGTCGTCGATCTACGGAAGATGGTGAACAATCCATAACAATGAAAGTGCGCAACAATGATGTTGATATTGACAATCGCTGGGTAGTACCATACTGCACTTACTTTCAAGAACTTAAAGGGCACACATCAATGTGGAATACCGTCATTCTGTGAAATCTATAAAGTACAACTGCAAATACGTCATCAGGGATCAGACATGGTTGTTTTTTAATTGCAAAATCCGAATGACAAAATAACGCACTTTCCCATGGCGCTCTTCATAGCGCATTCTAGGATACCATATTCATGAGTGTCACCTCACAGTTTTTCAATTGTCTGTTCATCTCAAAAATAGACAACGTGTTTACTTTACAGAAGGAAATGCAAGGCATCGAGCAGCTACGCCACCAGCTACAACCCAAACTTTCTTCTTTGATCTGTGCTGGAAAGATTTATTTGCCAAAACATTAATGTATGCACAAACACCTACATACTACACGTGAAACTCATCAACGGAAAAATTCGTTCGTCGCCAGCAAGGAAAACGAGTTGAAGCCTGGCCAAATTTATATTCAACAGATGCATTGGGAAGACTGTATGCTGATCATCCGCGGAATGCTTCTACATTCGAATGATATCAATTAATGTTCCTGAACCTACTTCAATTATGTGCTACATATAAAGAAGCATGCCAGAAACAGAAATTATTCATTGAACCCAACTATGGAAATCTCAAGCAAAAAGGTAAAACGAATCTTTGACTTTACTTGAAGACAAATCAACAGTTAGACATTCATACAACTTGGTATTGTGAGTCCAAACCGATTAGTAACTGATGCATGCAACGCAGATCTTCAACGAGAAAGAGAGTACAACCTAAGAGATCTGGAAAGACTTCTCTATCGAATATACCACATTTGCAATCGGATCAAAGAACGGCGTACACCACTAAAATGGATGCAGATAAAAATTAATTTGGTGGGTTTTTTATTGATGCTTCCGGAGGAATTGGTAAATCGTTCATTTTTTCTGTTAGTTTTTGCAAAAGTTCGATCACAAAACAATATTTCATTGGCTCTAGCAACATCCGGCATAGCGGCAACACTTTTGGGTGGAGGAAGACTGTCGCATTCAGCACTAAAATTGCCGCTTAATGTCCATTTTTCGATCCGAATCACACATGTAATATTTAAAAAACCCGTCTTTGGGATAGGTGCTGCAGACATGCAAAATATTTGTATGGGACGAATGTACTATGGCTTACAAAAAATCTGTGGAAGCTCTATACCATACATTACAAGATTTAAGAAAAAGTTCAATATTGTTTGGAGGAGCACAAATTTTGTTAGCTATCGATTTTCGTCAAACACGTTCAGTTGCTTCCGTTCAAAAAAGTCTATACTTATAGCTGTGATATTACACGATCTAGGCGCCAACTCACCGGTCCAAAACGTGAAATTGGCTGCTCTTCGTAATGACCACTTAATAGATCCATTGCTTGAGCAGCTGTATGGCAAGTGGAGCCGTCCTGTTAAATTCAAATGTCTTCAAGATTACGGGCTTCAATTTCAGGAAGCAAAATTTCTGATATTATGGCGCGACAACGAGCTCCATTCACGGTTACGTTCCGACCATCATCATTTTTGAAACAATATGGACCGATTATTCCACCAGCCCCTAAACTGCACCAGACCGTGGTTTTCTCTGGGTATAATGGCACCTCTTGAAACTAATATGGTTGCTCTTCAGCCAAAATGCGGCAATTATGTTGTTGTTGTTGACGTTGTCGTTGAGCCAGACATGTGTCTCATCACTGAACAAAATTGTGGTCGGAAACAGTTTCTCACCGAACGCTCATTTCCATTATACAGTTGCACAATTTTGAGACGTTGATTCGGCGTAAGTATTTCCATGAAAAAATGGCAAACAATCCTGAAAAGAAAAAAAATAAAGTTGAACACAACTCACGCGAAATCTGTGAAAAAAGGCTATTGCAAAAAAACCTTCAAGATGGTTTACCCTATACAAAAGGGGAAAAGAGCATAAAACTTCATCGACAGCTTGTTAAACAAACGTATGGACTGTGAAATACGTCGAGATATCTCAAAAACTAAATTTATCCAAAGGGACGTACTGGAGAGATTAGTATATAGATTTTTAACTGGGATCAAGTTTGAGCTCATCTTAGCAAATAATTTTTTTTTTGCTTATTTTTTGACATATTAATTTTATTTATTGTCGCATTCTCACATATTATCTATTATTACTTTGAAAAATACGAGTACATGATTAAGTTGGACTTTAATTATCAGCACACGTTTGACTTAAAAAAAGATTTATTTTACATTCAAAGCATTTTTTTTCCATTTCAACAAGCCACATTTATTAAACGAGTATATATACTTTATAGCCGAAAATTGTTCATTGATGGGCAATCGAACTCTAGTTCCAACGAGTTGTATTATCTTATATTAAATTCATTAAATTTTTATTTATATTCCGGAAGACGTAAACAACTGAAATTCCTGGGAACTAGGTCAAAAAAGTCCAATGTCCATTATGACGAATTGGGTATTACAGGGTTATAAATGCGTTGTGGCAGAAATAACCGTGTTGCTTAAAAATGAGAAACAAACAAATGCAAACTTAAACACAAGAAAACGGTTCACTCTTTTGGCGGATGAGTCAATGCTGTGTCAGGAATTCCTTTATATCATGTGCAAGAAAGCAGTGATCAGTATGGAATTTACAAAACCGTCGATGTGTATAAAAACCAATATTTGTAATCAAATTCGAACGACTATTTTAATTAAAGGGAAACAAGTCAAATTTGAAGTGGATTCTTGGTGCGGGTATTCTTTTATGTCATTGGTTAAATTTAAATCCATAAAATTACCGAACCAACAAATACGGCCTTCCGCTATTTTCTCAAAACAACCAAATAGCCTAGTAGACCTTAAAGCACGATTAGTACAATACATATCTACATTTGCAAGTTGACAAAATCTTCAGCAAAACTTAAACTATTTCTACATTTAATGACACTTCCCGAATCAACCGTCTACCATTTGGTATAAAAAGTAATGTTTCAAAAATAGTGTCATATTTAAAAGGCATCGTAGTCCACAGTGCAAAGCGATCCTACGACAATGTTCAAACAAGCTGCAAAAAACTAATCTACACCTAACGTTTTAAAATGCACTTTGTGTAAAACCCAGAATAAATATTTGGAACAACTAACTACATTTTCAATACATCAAAATTGAAATTATTTTTTTCAAAAATAAAAGCGATCATGATGTCTGACGTCCCCTGGGCATAACTGGACATACGGAATGATGCTTCACGGTTTCAACGCCGTTTCGATGCTTACTTCAGAGAAATTCAACACTTCAATGGACAAACGGGATGTCAAAAACCATTCAATGCACTTAAAAATAGTTCGTTACGATGTTAGCCCAATATGGTTGCAGGAGTTATCAATGACAAAGTCAGGTTAATTCAATTTTGCAAGAGCAAAAACGCTGGTACAACAAAACTACTCGCGATTTAACCGAGCCGCTTTATTATGTATGACCGATCTTTCAAACTAATTATCGATAACACTGTGCAACACTTAGGTGAGTTAATGTAATCCCCAAAAAGATGGGGGGGGAGGGGTAGGTAGGTCTCAGTCATATTTTATGTGCCAAAGAAGTATGTATGACCGATCTTTCAAACTAATTATCGATAACACTGTGCAACACTTAGGTGAGTTAATGTAATCCCCAAAAAGATGGGGGGGGGAGGGGTAGGTAGGTCTCAGTCATATTTTATGTGCCAAAGAAGTTTTGATTTGGCAATGAAATACTTTATGAAATATAATATACTACACATTCTTTTATATTAGCAAATTTTCGAGATGAGATTTCTTTATCATACGGAGATTTTTCCTAGAGAGTTTGACATTCTACTTATTTTAATTTCTATACCCTCTACCGAAGAGTGGATTGTATACTAAATTTGTCATTTACAACACCACGAAATATTGATCGGAGACCAAAAAAAGGATCCTGAAATTTCGCAAGATGATGGCTTATAGTTTGGGGTCTTTATGAGCGAAATCGGCCAGGGACTAAAGGAACCTCGGTAAAAAGGACACTTTTATAAATATTTGCTTAACAGATCAAAATTTTTGTAGACAGGCAATAGATAGAATGAGTACTGTTAGTTGCAATGTACCTAATAACTCAAAAAAGCGTATATTTCCTGACCCATGTAGCCCAAAAAGCGCCCCGAAAGGTCAAAACGGGCGATTAATCGTCAATTTGGAAGTATAGGAACTCAAATCAAAGCACGATTCCAAATAAAGTATAGACTTATTTTGACGTTTTGGATGAGATATGGTACTGCCGAGAGGGTGCAAAAACGGACCATTTTAAGTAACGCTTAAGTAGCATTTAGTCGGTGGAGGGGATATAAGGTTCAGCCTGGCATGTCATAGAAAGCCTTACGGCCAATTATAATAAATTACAATGTAAAAAAACTATTCAATGTTCAAAAAAATGATAATAAAACTTATGAATGCAAATCAAACAAGAAAAAAATATATTGTTTACTGCAATAGGTAATGTATACTAAAGGGTGTATCAAGAGCTAAAGTATGTATGCTGATTATTATTTATTAGTTGGCATACATTTTTTTATTATTTAATGTGTAAATAATTTTAATCTTTCATATTTATATTTATAGGTTTTATTTCCATATACAGTTTTTGTATATGATTTTCCTCATATGGTATTTTAAATTCGAAGGTGTATAAAAGTTTACAAAATACGTTCTTTCAAGTTGAATATCTTATAGTGTGTTGTAATTAATACTATATTTCCAGGCTTTGTGAAATGTTAAGAAGTCTAATTCCGTTTTTCTGATACTACGTTGTATATTTTTGATTTTATTTTAAAATAATCGAATATTGGTTAATTGTTGGAAGAACACATATGGTTTGGATGGTTTCCTTCCTCTAAATACTTATAGAATTAATTTCATTTTCTATTTGTTCAAAGTTGAACATGTTTCATATTGTGTGTTGGGTAATGTTGTATTCTTAAGTGCAGCCAATGAAATTGAACCCGCACACACGCGAAATGTGACACTATTCGTGTACTTAGGATGAATATGAGCCTATGGGATGTATATACGAGTATACTTCATATGCTATCAAAAATTGTATTGGATATTTTGCCTCCGCTTTGATTGGTAATCTCTGCTGGAGGTTATACTAGATGACTTAAAATATTTTCAACATTTGATGTAACCACTTATTGCCTGATTAAAATTTAGTATCTAACAAATGCTTTTTTATAAAAGTTTTTAAATGATTTAATGTTATTTGGAAAATATTCAATAAATGGTTTTGAATATTGTAGTGGTCCTCTACTTCCATTGTTCCAAACATATCTTTTGAGACAGTTCCTATACCGTTGATATATCCACATCTATGACTATGATTACTTTTTGGTATTATTTCTAGCTTCGAATATTTCTAATTCAAGCATATCCTTATTTTTAATTTTCATTACAATTATGTTGATTGTAATATAACTAAAATGTTCTCTATTTCATGTAAATCGATAATGTGTATTAATATATTCTAGTCGTTAACAATTTCCTGGTTCCTCATGTAAATGTCAGTTTATCCTGTTTGTTCTGTTAAAAGTCTTGTAGTCCTCTAATTTATGCATATTAAATTACCATTATTTACCATATCTGCAACTGTATTTTAATATTTGAGGGATGTATTCTTTCTAGTTTAGTCTTTTAGTACTTTTGGTTTTCCTTACGTCTGAGCGCTTTGTAGTTTTTTATGTATTTTATCTGCCTTACTTTGCCTTAATGTTCTCCAGGTTGATTTAGTTTGTCTATATTTAACTTTTCAATTCTTCCTAACATTTTCCTTATCTACTTATATTTCTCTTGTTGAACTTTATTAGGGGTACATTTAATAGCGGTGTAAAATCGATCCCTGTAGATTCTAATGCATCTCTGTATTAATTGTTTTATAGACACGTTTTTGTCAATTTAATACATTATCCTTTATTTTAGCCATTTTGTTATGTTGTCGTTCTATTTCGACATCGCCTGTGTGACTACTCGTATTAGTAAAGAATACAAATCATATAGAATGTGCTTTTCTAAATCCTTGTAAATAAGGAAAATACAAAAAAGAGAAACTATCAAAAATTAAACTAAACCAAAAAAAATATCAAAGCATTGTGCAAAACAGCTATCGAAATTAAAATTAAAAATATTGGTCAGAGCGTATGCCACTGACTCACTCTATTGAGTAACGGCTGAGTCTCAACAGGAGAAATGCATACATTTCAGTGACCACGGCGAAAAACGATGCAGCAAGTCAACAGCAACAACAGTTAAACGCGACGACATTTTATTTCTTATCGCAAAACCTCTTTCCCGGGCACACTCTTCTTCACCGCACATGCAAAGAAAAACGTCACCTTTATGACCGGAGTTAAGCTAAATGACAAATCCAACAACAACAAATATCGAACAGCATAAAAGCATGCCCCAATCAAACGCATCGAGTGAAAAAAAGATAGAAACCAATAGATAAAGGGACGGATACGAGTACGGTGAGCGAAAATCGATATGTTCTTCTACTAAGTGCCGACGAAAATACTGAAGAAGAAAACTGTGCCGTTCGAGTAGCAAAACCTCCCCCAATATATTTGCGAGAGCTAACATCAAACACGCTTGTAAACAAATTATCGCAGTTATTGGGTAAAGACAACTTTCACGTTGTATCATTAAAGAGAGGAAATGTTCTTGAAACTAAAATACAGACATACTCCTGTACAGAAAATTAGTAGACCAATTCGATAAGGAGAGAAGGAACTACTACACTTACCAACTAAAAAGTTCAAAAGGCATTGTTGTTGTAGTAAAGGGTATTGATAGTTCCGTATTACCTGAAGAAATTAAAGAAGAACATTCGAATGAGGGCTAGGAAATAAAGTCAGTAATAAATATACTGAACAGGAACAAAATACCTCAACCCATGTTTAGAGTGGAACTGACCTTCGCTTCTTCACGAATAAAGAAGAAAGGTGCCACTCATCCAATATACGACTTAAGATACCTATGCAATAGAAGAATCATGGTAGAGGAGCCACTGAAGCCTAACGATCCACCTCAATGCACAAATTGTCAGAATTTGGTCATACAAAGGCCTTTGGAAGTTGCCCTCCACAGCGTCAGGTGTGGCGATGTGCACAAACCTGCGGATTGTCCTCACCCAAAAACTGACGTACACGTTAAGAAATGCAGCAACTGCGATGCAAACCATACGGCAAACTATAGAGGCTGTAGTGAATATACTCATATCAAACATTCCAACACCAAGATTGACAGTCTATGCACAATATCAGCATTCAGCATATCCCAACTTAACCAACGTGACCGCCATGGCATTTTCTAGCTCTAAAGAATTTAATCAAGTCACTATCCCAAACGTACATTCATTTAAGGTATGTCATACCCCCACATGCTCAAAAACGGTGAACTTTTCAAAACTCAATAGAAAAACTAATCCAAACATGTCTTCCTTTATGACAAACATGCAAAGCATGATGCAGGAAATGATGAGAATCCAAAGCATATTAATGTAAATTGTCTTGAACAAAAAATAGGCTCGTTGATAATTTGTTATTGGAATGCAAATGGCTTAATCCAACATAAGCACGAATTGGAACATTTTCTTCAAAATCGAAATATCAATATACTTTTAGTCTCTGCGACACATTTTACAATACGAAACTGCTTCAGAATTAATGGCTACTGTACCTACGACACAAAACATCCCAGCGACAGGGTGGTGGCACATCAATCATTATACGTAACACTATCAGATATTGTCTTCTGCCCGAATATAGGACGAACCACATACAAGTGACAACAGATTGCTTCCAATCGTGGAAGCAATCTGTAATTGTTATGATTTTGAAGCCTGGTAAAGACCCTACTCAAATGAATTTGTATCGACCGATAAGCTTGTTGTCTATTATATCAAAAATGTTTGAAGGAGTTTTCTATAAAAAAATATAACTTTACACTTCGACAAATTGCGTAATCCCCGACCACCAGTTCGGATTTCGGGAGAACCATAGCACAATAGAACAAGTACATCGTAAAACAACTTCGATAAGAGAAGCCTACGAGAACAAACCGTACTGCTTAGCTCTCTTCATAGATATTTCCCAAGCTTTTGACAAAGTATGGCACGAAGGACTTTTGTTCAAAATATGTAGATTGTTACCAGTCAATATCCATAAACTGTTCGCGAGGTACTTATCAAATCGATCGTTTAAAGTGAAGTCAAAAGGTGCATTTTCTACTTCCCAAAAATTACTGCTAATGTCCCGCAAGGAAGCTAACTGGGGCCTATTCTATAAATATATTTACGGCTGATATGCCTACATCCCCTTCAACACATACGTCCACTTTTGTCGATGATAAAGCTTTTGTCAGTATCCACCTTGGACCTGATATAAAAACTTGTGAACAGTCGCCGCCAACTATAATATTAATAATTTTAAATACAATGCTTATTATACTTTTAACGTAAATACCTTTATGACAATAATTTGAATACTGTCTTTTTCTTTAAATCACTTGTGCAAATCTAGCAGGGTTTACACTGGTAAGACTTTTTAGAATCAATTAGGTTTAAGATTTGACTACTTATTGTTATTTTTATTTTCTGAAAAATTCTATAAATAAATAATATGTAAAAAAAATATAGAATGTGCATTTCATACATGCTAAAATTTTCTATTGCGTTAATATTCTGTGCTACCCGTTGAGTGTATGCACTCTCATTTCTTTTTGAAGCGTATGCTGCGCTCGCATTGCTGACAATAATTTGAATACTGTCTTTTTCTTTAAATCACTTGTGCAAATCTAGCAGGGTTTACACTGGTAAGACTTTTTAGAATCAATTAGGTTTAAGATTTGACTACTTATTGTTATTTTTATTTTCTGAAAAATTCTATAAATAAATAATATGTAAAAAAAATATAGAATGTGCATTTCATACATGCTAAAATTTTCTATTGCGTTAATATTCTGTGCTACCCGTTGAGTGTATGCACTCTCATTTCTTTTTGAAGCGTATGCTGCGCTCGCATTGCTGAGAGCGAAAGCGTTCGCAAAAACGAAGGGTGAAGTGACGTCGCTCATAATAAGAGCGATCACTGCTGCTATCGTGTGTGTATTTATGATTTTTTATTAATTAGCTTTTTACAAGGTCTCGTATACAGCTTATCCAATGATAGCATTGTCAGCAAATTTGCAACATTTGGCGTGTATTTTAAAGATTTCTTATCTGAATTCGTGAAAGGAAATTGAAATTTTTTTTACAAGTTTTGGTTTTTATAAAAAGTTTATAAGTGAAAATAGGTACAAATGAAGTAAATTTGGGCCTTAAAAAATAATTCATATAATTAATTATAATTTTTTTTTTAATTTTTTACGTTTTTTTTAATAGTGTTTTTTATTGTTTTAAATTTTTTTTAAATTTTTTCTTCAATTTTGTGTTTTATTTTTTTATTTTATATATAAGTAAAAGAGTAGTGCTATTCATTGGAATTTTTAAACTTCTTTCTTTAGAACTACCTTTTTGTATAGCCCAGGCACAGTGTTTTCGGAGAAGTCGAGTTAGAGAAAATGAAGTATTTCTAATTTGTGATTGCAACATTCGCCATTTAACTATTCTGGTGTTGCGTTTTCATCCTTAAAAATTTTATGAAAAATTTTATGAAAAATTAGTATAAGATTCTTGAACACATTCATTAAGGCATCAGACGGAGCAAGTAAGTTTCCAAAGCTTGTTAATGACTGATAATTTTTGATGTAAAGAGTTCAGTGGAAGCCTTCAAAACTTCATCCAGCTTTCTTAACTTCTGCTCACACTTTCCTTAATCCAGCTTTGTTATAATTTTGAATGCCACGTAACCAAGAAAGTACCTCATCGAAACCACCTTAATATTAATGTCAGCTGAATTATCGAAAACATCTTCAAGAAAATATTTGGCATAGATATGGTTGTCAAAGTCGACATCAGTTTTTTCGCTTGGGATTGTGTTTTTTGGTCAGAAAATTTGCTTCAATCAGTATTTTCTCGCCCTGAGGCTGCTCACAATTGCTAGAGAACTTGATTGAACAATTTTAGCGCCTATCAACTTTGCCAAATGCCATTTAATTCAGCTACAGATTGTTTTTGTTCTCTCCTTTTTGACGCAATATAGCAAAAGTATTTTCTAACTTGTCCTGATTAAAGTATTTTGTCATGATAATAAAAAATATTTTCATCTGCCAATAGTTCGTCGACCAAAAAAAGAACAGAATTTAAAGTTAGTTTTTCATCCCGTCTAAAAAGATCTATGATGGAAAGAAACACAAATCAAAAAGATACGATAGGTATTGAAACAGATGACAAGCAGCACTTTATTTGCATTTGTTTTCATGTACAATATTTTGTATTAAAACACTGTTATTTTAATAAAACTTATATATTTAAACGACATAACTATTAATTACCTTCTCACTTCTTTCGTTAAAAATATGCAAACAAATAAAAAACGTGGAATTAAATAAGCTGGCAGTAGGTGATGTACATTGCAAGTAAATAAACATTTGCACTCGGTTATTTTGCATAACTTACCGATTTCTTTGAAACCGGTTCATAATCATAAAATTTGTAAATTTTAACACAATTCCACCATAAATGTTTGTTTTTCTGCCTATTTTCAAATAAAATTAAACCGCGGTAACACAATTAAAACATGTTTTTTTTATAAAATATTTATTTGTCTAAAATTACATCACTTAAATTGTATTTGGTGTAGCAATCGGCAGAGTACTTGGCTTAAAGTCAGTGAGAATGTTACCGATTTCAAGTTGAGTCACTTTTCTTACAGAAACATTTTTTAAGCAATTCCTATTTAAGAAGAATCGGAACAAATTTCATATACCGATGTGGAACGAGTGAATTAAATCGGCAATTTTTTTTACAGAAACAGTGAAGGTGAGAATGACGTCACAGTGACGTCAAATCTGTAAGTTACAGAAACGAGCTACAGATCTGTAAAACTATCGATATTTTTTTTGGCGCCAATACCCTCCAAGAAAAATAAACGAATCGCATTTTGAGGAGCGAAAACGAACTGCATACGGACCGCCATATCACTAACACTTGCATAGTTTTTCATATAAAAATACGACGAAATTAATTCTGCGTAAAACTCTTCGTAAACGTGCCGTTTTTTACGGTATGAAATGGAAGTGATTTTGCGTAATGGAAACGAACGTATTTAAACCAAAAAGTACCTAAAACAATCCGTTTACGTACCGTTTTTGCGATACGAAAACGAACTGTTTTTTCTTAAAGGTAACGGCATTAACCTTTTTTTTCTTTTTCGGGCAGCCATGTTGACAGAACACTTTAATTGTTTTAGTTGATGTTTGAAGTGTGATGATCTGATTGTTGTTAAACAAAATCAGCTTTTGTAAGTGTTAATATAATAGGTATTTATAAAACGTTTGTAGTATATTTATATCTACATATCTATATTTTGTAATAGCCAAAGAATTCATAATCATTCACAATATATGCAACATTAATTCTTCAGTATAAAACAGCTTATATTATTTCGATAGAGAAAGAAATTCAGTACGGAAACAGAACGTTTTGCAGATACAAAAACGTACCGCTTCAGTGTTACGTAAACGCAACACTCTGGTATTACGAAAACGGACCGCTTTAGTGTTACGTAAAAGTACTACTTTAGCTTAGCCTTGGCGTACTACCAATACATTCAAACTACTACTTTTTTTTCTAATTCTCTTATTCCGAAATTAACGTTTACGGTGCATTTACGTATCGCAAAATCGGTTCGTTTTCGTAGTCTTGTATGAAAAAATGACTTCGCCAACGTTTCGTTTTCGTGCCGGTTTTCTTAGAGGGTACCGACTGTTTTTAATGACTATATATCGATAGTATCGATACCAATGTCATCACTTGCACTGCGAATTTTGGCAAGTAAAATATAAAGAATACTAAAAAAAATATTGTCTGATTCTTATTTAAAAAGAGGTAAATCTAAAATTAAGTTGACGGTTCTGCAAGTTATGCCAACGAGATGAAAACACTAAAAACTTGCGCCACAAGATTTATATGTATTCCAGCAACTTCGACGGAATCTGAAAAAATGTTCAGCAAAGCTGGATCTATAATTTCTGACAGAAAAACTTGCTTAAAATCCTAAAATGTTAATATGCTTGATTCTCAACAAAAATTTTTGGATTACCCAATAATTTTAAAGCTAAACAATAGATTTTAAGACATGAATTGAGATTCAAGACTGATAGCAAAACATAAAAAGTAGGTCATTTACTTATAAAAAGCATCAATTTAGTCTATATATAAAGAAAAAGTCCAACAGAACTTGACTCCAAGAAACATTTTGAAAAAATAATGTGTTGTACCCGTCTTGGTACTTAGCCTTGATAGATATTAAGGATAGTGGCATTAATAACGCTTCTAAACTGACAACAATTATGACAACTTTTAAAAGTGCTGCTCTGTCTTTTTAAATACTGCACTGCTTTTGGAAAGTTACATAATTAAAAAACTGTCTGTTGCTTCTAAAGCATATTTTTAAATTAACCCATTCGTTAAAAAACACTAATTAATAAATTTTTGCATCGACTGTTTTTTAAAAGAATATACATTTTAAAAAAATGGATTCCGTAAAAACTCATGTTCAAAAAGCAACAGACGATTTTAAGGTCCATTGAGTCTTGACGGTGGACGTTTTACTATCATCACACACACTCTATTTCTATCGATTTCAGTTGAGGTTGCATGTGTTAGAGGGATATAACTACAGTTTGACGGTTGACGACGGTAGACTTCTGCAGGCTGCAGAATCAACCGTCCACCGTCAAGGCTAATTGAACCTTAAGCAAAAAAAATTAATTTTTTAGCTCATATGCGCATTCTATACAATTTATATTCTTTGCTATTAGGCTTTGTGAAATGTTATTCAATGTCCGACAAATAAAAAAAATATTTTATTATTATCTACTCAACTTGAAATCGGTAAGTTTCTCACTGACTTTAAGCCAAGTTAGAACTCTGCCGATTGCTGTAGTGTTGTTGCAATTACGACCAAATATAACTTTTTGCTCCAAATACAATTTAATTGCTGTTATTTTAGACAAATTAACAATTTATTAAAAAAATATCTTTTAATTGTGTTACCGTGGTTTAATTGTGACTGAAAAATATGCACCAAAATATAAACATTTTAGATGCCAGTGTGTTGATATTTATGACAATTTATGAACCGGTTTCAACGATATCGGTATGGCAATGCAAAATAACCGATTGCAAATGTTTGTTTTCTTGCAATGTACATCACTAACTGCCAGCTTTTTTAACTACTTGTTTTTTATTTGTGTGCATATTTAAAAAAAAAATAAGTGAGAAGGTAAATAAAAGTTATGTCATTTAAATATATAAGTTTTATTAAAATAGCAAATATTTGTACATGAAATCAAATGCAAATTAAAAGTAGCTTGTCATCTGTTTCAATTCTTATCGTATCTTTTTGATTTGTGTTTCTTTCCATCATAGATCAAATTTTTACCGATTTCAACGTACAGAAACAGCAGTTAACAATCGGTAAAAATTCGATCTGTGATGGAAACAAACACAAATCGTAAAGAAATCATTTGATCTATGATGGAAAGAAACACAAATCAAAAAGATACGATAGGTATTGAAACAGATGACAAGCAGCACTTTATTTGCATTTGTTTTCATGTACAAATATTTTGTATTAAAACACTGTTATTTTAATAAAACTTATATATTTAAACGACATAACTATTAATTACCTTCTCACTTATTTTGTTAAAAATAGCAAACAAATAAAAAACGTGGAAAAAATAAGCTGGCAGTAGGTGGTGTACATTGCAAGTAAATAAACATTTGCACTCGGTTATTTTGCATAACTTACCGATTTCGTTGAAACCGGTTCATAAAATGTAAATTTTAACACAATTCACCATAAATGTTTGTTTTTCTGCCAATTTTCAAATAAAATTAACCGCGGTAACACAATTAAAACATGTTTTTTTATATAAAATATTTATTTGTCTAAAATAACATCAATTAAATTGTAATTGGTGTAGCAATCGGCAGAGTTCTCACTTGGCTTAAAGTCAGTGAGAATGTTACCGATTTCAAGTTGAGTCACTTTTCTTACAGAAACATTTTTTAAGCAATTCCTATTTAAGAAGAATCGGAACAAATGTCATATACCGATGTGGAACGAGTGAATGGAATAGGAATCGGCAAACTTTTTTACAGAAACAGTGAAGGTGAGAATGACGTCACAGTGACGCCAAATCGGCAATTTCAGTTGGTAACTGCGATCGGTACGAGTTACAGAAACGAGCTTCAGATCTGTAAAATTATCGATATTTTATTTGGCGCCAAAACCGACTGTTTTTAATGACTATCGATAGTATCGATACCAATGTCATCAATTGTACTGCGAATTTTGGCAAGTAAAATATAAAGTATACTAAAAAAATTATTGTCTGATGCTTATTTAAAAAGAGGTAAATCTAAAATTAAGTTGACGGTTCTGCAAGTCATGCCAACGAGATAAAAACACTAAAAACTTGCGCCACAAGATTTGTATGTTTTCCAGCAACTTCGACGGAATCTGAAAGAATGTTCAGCAAAGCTGGCTCTATAATTTCTGAAAGAAAAACTTGCTTAAAATCCTAAAATGTTAATATGCTTGATTCTCAACAAAATTTTTTGGATTACCCAATAATTTTAAAGCTAAACAATAGATTTTTAGACATGCATTGAGATTCAAGACTGATAGCAAAACATAAAAAGTAGGTCATTTACTTATAAAAAGCAATTTAGTCTATATATAATGAAAAAGTCCAACAGCACTTGACTCTAAGAAACATTTTGAAAAAATAGTGTGAGACTGATAGCAAAACATAAAAAGTAAGTCATTCACTTACAAAAGGCATCAATTTAGTCTATATATAAAGAAAAAGTCCAACAGCACTTGACTCTAAGAAACATTTTGAAAAAATAATGTGTTGTACCCGTCTTGGTACTTAGCCTTGAAAGACATTAAGGATAGTGGCATTAATAACGCTTCTAAACTGACAACAATTATGACAACTTTAAAAAGTGCTGCTCTGTCTTTTTAAATACTGCACTGCCTTTGGAAAGTTACATTATTAAAAAACTGTCTGTTCTAAAGCATATTTGTAAATTAACCCATTCGTTAAAACACTAACTTTTTGCATCGACTGTTTTTTAAAAGAATATTATTTTTAAGTGTTCACCATTAAAGGTCATATTTACGTTTATAAGCTTTCATGAATGGTCCGTGGATTAAAAGGTGACTATAGACCATTTATGAAATCTTGACAATCGATATCTCTTGATTTTAACGTGTTCGTATACAGTATATATACAAAGGTATGTACATTTTAAAAAAATGGATTCCGTAAAAACTCATGTTCAAAAAGGAACAGACGATTTTAAGGTCCATTTAGTCTTGACGGTGGACGTTTTACTCTCATCACACACACTATCTTTCTCTCGATTTCAGTTGAGGTTGCATGTGTTAGAGGGATATAACTACAGTTTGACGGTTGACTTCTGCAGGTTGCAGAATCAACCGTCCACCGTCAAGGCTAATTGAACCTTAAGCAAAAAAGTATAATTTTTTAGCTCATATGCGCATTCTATACAATTTATATTCTTTGCTATTAGGCTTTGTGAAATGTTATTCAATGTCCGTAAAATAAAAAAAAAATATTTTATTATCTAAAAACTCTTTAATTCTCGTAGCTTTATATTAGTTATTCGCTACAATTTATTCCCCGGTTTTAAAATTTTTCACAATTATCCTCTAACTGTCGATACTAGTAATTTTTTTGTCGTTGGGTGGGTATGCTGCTCAAAATTTGGATAATGTATCTTTTACGGTCAAAAAATAAATAAAAACCTCTTAAACCTGTATAATTATTTTTTTATTGACCAGCATTCTGGTAATGTATGTAGTGCATTGCGTTGGTGAGTGGGAATTTAGAGGACAGAGGGGGCAAAAAGTCAATCGATAACAAACAGGTGTGAATTCCTGCCGAACGCGCATTCCTGTCAGGAATCAGTCGACGGACGTATGATGAACACAGGCCATGAATATAACGAAAGAATAGCGACACAACCATATTGGATACCCTACTGTCACTTATAAGCATCATCGCTCTCTTTTGAACACGGTGCACCTGGTCATATATTTGAGTCGTAATCAATATTCTTATTAGTTGTTTAAATAATAAAAGGATCAGAAGGGGTGAAAAATTGCTTTAGAAAGCCTATACACTTGAGTGCTTCTTTCGACACTTTGGATACACGTTTCCCTCAACGAGCGTTACATTGTATTTCCATGACCTCAGGATCGTCTGATCGTTCAATTTCACGTCATCGGTAGATAATGACGACACTGTTGGGTCAATTGTGAGACAACGAGCAGCACTATGTCACATTTAAATCTATTCTATTCACCCCATTCGGAAATGGCCAGTTGATCCCGGCCATTCATCCATAATTCGCCTTCTGTCTTTAATATTTTGAAGATTTGGATTTACGGTCTTTTCCAAAAAATCGTCAATAAAAGTAAGAAACAAGAGGGAGAAACAACAAAACCTTGTGGTACAGCTGAGGTCAGTTTGTTGGATGAGAACCCATTAGTTTGTTGGATGAGAACCCATTAACAATAACTCAAATAGTGCGATCTCTAAGATACCTCTATATAAAAACGCGATCAGCTTTGATATGCGTGAACGGTGCCAGACTCTATCAAAGCCCTTGGAGACATCCAGAGCCACAACCTTACTCTCACCAAACTGGTCGATATACTTGAAGCCATACTGTCGATCGCTAAGCATGAAGTTAGACTTCAAACCGAGATCTTCAATAACATTGAGAGCAAAGAGAAAATAGCGATCGTTTTTAACATAGGTTTTACGTCATTAGGTGGTACGTAAACGTTGCTCATGCAGAAACCTTTCACGTATAGGCACTTTGGCAGACGAAGTTCTTGCCTGTTTACGCAGCAGTTTGTGATTAAACCAACCAAAACAGTTGGTTTAACCGACACAATTTTTGTTACAATACAAGTCTTGTACTCTGTTTCTCTACGTAGAATGAAAGTGATTCACTCGAATGCGACATTGTTTGCGTTTCCAACAACGAAACCTTTCGTTCGTACGTGCGTCGGTTATTGTATCTTACGTTAACTGAGTTGTCATATTCACATTTTTCATATTAATTAAATCATGCCAACGGATACACACCAAAAAAAAGACAAACAGATAAACAAAACAAACCAATTTTTCAAAACAATACATACAAATTTTTCCAAACAAAAAAAAAAAAATTTTTTTCACAGCAAAACCAAATATACATAATATAAAATCCGCCAGTGTATTTGTGGGAGGTCCTAGGGAGCTTAACTTTAAGCAAGGCTTTCGTAAACAACAATGAAGTTGGTTGGTTCAAACAGAAGTTGGTTCAAACAGACAAACAAAAATGTTGCATAGGAGGCAGAGGATCACGGCGAAGACAATAGAAAAGGGGATCAGACGGTCAAGAACACAGAGTGCAAGCAGCGAACGTCAGGACTTGGTGAGTAACAGAGTGGTGAAAGTGAAAAATATAAAGTGCAGTGCCCTTACGCTAGGTCGTGTCTCTGGAGTACTTACACAGGTCTATCCGTAAGCCTCCTGGAGTAATTACGCAAATCTGTGGACGCTGCTTATACGCCTGAAGCGTTCTTTTTTATCCGTGAGCCTCATGGAGTACTTACGCAGGTCTCCAGACGTCGCGTTTTCGCCTGACGCGTTCCGTTGTTTATCCTTACTTCCGCATGTCTCCAGACGCCGCGTGTTTCCTATGCTTCCCCAAATTAGGGATTAGGTGGTAAGACCCAGATCATTGCCGGTTCTCACTCGTAAATTCACCAGACACTTTCGAAGACGCCCTTGGAGTACTTACCCAGGTCTTCCTAGAGATAGCCCCGGAGTACTTAGTCAGGACTCTCCGTAGACAGCGAGCGCAGAAGCCAGGACTTCCCGAAGGCCGCAAGCACAGAAGTAGTCCTGGAGTTAGTTATTTCGTCTCCCCGAAGACAGTGGGCTGGACGAAAGCCAACTGGAGCATCCAAGCGGGTCTCACCGGAGACAAACCCTTATTTTAGTATTTTAAACATAAGCCTTCCTTTGAATTCTTCTAGATAAAGCCTGAACGTATATTAAAAACATACGCACACGCCTTTTCTCTTACTCCCTCTCTGTAGAATCTAAAAAATGCTGTACGAAACCTACTCTCGCGAGTTTTACCCCAGCAACCAGAGGAATCTTGTCGTTACAAAAAAACATAGTTTTCAATTAAAATGGTGGAAAAAGTGGTTGAGCTCGGACCAACTTGCCTTTCCGTAAACAAATTTTGGCAGCTTTGGAGCTGGTATTGAAGTGACATATTGATCGGGATACGAAAAAGATGATGAAACAATGCAATGCTCAGAACTACCAAGAGGTTTAGATTCATTCTTGGACGAAGGTGTTTCTGTGTGAGCAAATTTTAATCTAATTGGATTTCTATCGTACTTCACTTCTTTGTATATCTCATATTGATTTATAACAATCGGTATTAATTCCATCGACTTTGGATAGTATATTTTATGTCTAATTAAATTAAACGTCTCGATAATTCCCGAGTGTATACTTTCTCTAATGTGATATAAAGAGATTTGTATCACTTCAGTTACTACGACGGTGCTATTTATATTTTGGGTCCTGACAATACTAGTGTTCCCAGATGTAAACTGGAACTTCCATTGGAAACTTTGACATTTTTTAGCATAACTTCACTCAGAACGTGTTGTCATTTGAGGGCGAAATGTTTTGTTTACAGTGGTTGAAAATGCATCTCAGTCAAAAACTTGAATTATCCCGTGAACATTTTCGTGCGATAATTTTTTACAATTTTCGGCGTGGGCTATCGAGACAAGAGTGTTTAAATCAAATTGTTTTGACTTTTGGCGATGAAGCACAAAAACCACTGTTAATGACTGGTACCAAGAGTTCAGTCTCGGACGCCTTTCGCTCCATGATGAATGTTGTCAAGGACGTCCAACTTCGGACATTTGCCAGAAACAATCGATGCTGTACGTCAACTGATTAAGCAAGACTGAAATGTGACATACCGTTAGATTTAGCCATCTTTGGACATTAGTATGACAAGCATCAAAAAGATATTGCATGTTAGTTTGGCAGTTAAAAAATTTGTTCTCGTTGGCTCCCACATAATTTGACGAGTGCAGATGACAAGCAGCACTTTATTTGCATTTGTTTTCATGTACAAATATTTTGTATTAAAACACTGTTATTTTAATAAAACTTATATATTTAAACGACATAACTATTAATTACCTTCTCACTTATTTTGTTAAAAATAGCAAACAAATAAAAAACGTGGAATAAAATAAGCTGGCAGTAGGTGATGTAAATTGCAAGTAAATAAACATTTGCACTCGGTTATTTTGCATAACTTACCGATTTCGTTGAAACCGGTTCATAAAATGTAAATTTTAACACAATTCACCATAAATGTTTGTTTTTCTGCCTATTTTCAAATAAAATTAAACCGCGGTAACACAATTAAAACATGTTTTTTTTATAAAATATTTATTTGTCTAAAATAACATCAATTAAATTGTAATTGGTGTAGCAATCGGCAGAGTTCTCACTTGGCTTAAAGTCAGTGAGAATGTTACCGATTTCAAGTTGAGTCACTTTTCTTACAGAAACATTTTTTAAGCAATTCCTATTTAAGAAGAATCGGAACAAATGTCATATACCGATGTGGAACGAGTGAATGGAATAGGAATCGGCAATTTTTTTTACAGAAACAATGACGTCACAGTGACGTCAATTCGCCAATACCGACTGTTTGACTATCGATAGTATCGATACCAATGTCATCAATTGTACTGCGAATTTTGGCAAGTAAAATATAAAGTATACTAAAAAAAATTATTGTCTGATGCTTATTTAAAAAGAGGTAAATCTAAAATTAAGTTGACGGTTCTGCAAGTCATGCCAACGAGATAAAAACACTAAAAACTTGCGCCACAAGATTTGTATGTTTTTCAGCAACTTCGACGGAATCTGAAAGAATGTTCAGCAAAGCTGGCTCTATATTTTCTGAAAGAAAAACTTGCTTAAAATCCTAAAATGTTAATATGCTTGATTCTCAACAAAAATTTTTGGATTACCCAATAATTTTAAAGCCAAACAATAGATTTTGAGACATGCATTGAGATTCAAGACTGATAGCAAAACATAAAAAGTAGGTCATTTACTTATAAAAAGCATCAATTTAGTCTATATATAATGAAAAAGTCCAACAGCACTTGACTCTAAGAAACATTTTGAAAAAATAGTGTGAGACTGATAGCAAAACATAAAAAGTAGGTCATTCACTTACAAAAAGCATCAATTTAGTCTATATATAAAGAAAAAGTCCAACAGCACTTGACTCTAAGAAACATTTTGAAAAAATAATGTGTTGTACCCGTCTTGGTACTTAGCCTTGAAAGACATTAACCCGAATCAGCCCAGTGTTTCCATATGGTCACACACACAACAAGCGTAGCAAAGTAAATACGTAAATTCGTGTGATTCCCCGATTTCGAAAAATTTGCGCTCATTCTGTTTGTGAAGGGTGTGCGCTTCTGTCAAATTTGTTTTTTAGCTAGTTATTGTGTGTTCGTTGAAGCGATTGGATGCATTGTCAGTACTTAAGAAAATATTATGGCAAAAAACTTGAATTCATGTTGCTACAAAAGGTAAGTATGCAATATTTTTAATGAAATGATGTTGTTCAGATTTTAAATAAGTATTTTTTATTGCGGAAGATATTGAAGTTGTGTATGTACAATTCCATTTCTCAGCTTTCAAAAAATTTTAGTGTTTTTTCTAAAAGTTTTAACAGGTGTGACCGTATGGTCACGCTGGGCGAAATTAAGCAAAAATAGATCACTTATTTTGTTTGGTGTTTTTTTTTCGTTTTTTGATAATTTTAGGGGCACTTACTGCACAAGAAGCTATTGATTTCTTAAATGAGTTGTCTGCTGAAGACGAGTCTGTAACAGCATTGTACATTCTTCCACCTGAAGTTGAAAGTGGCGCACTTAATGGTGAAGATGATGCTGAGGAGGATGGCGTTGGGGTTCCAGTTTACATTTGTGTGGGCCAACTGAAGTCAGCTTGTGAAGCAGACATATCAATAACTTAGACGACGCGCAATGTGAACAAAGGGATGATCAAGATGATGTGGAGGTTCATGATATTATCATGACAAATTCTAGTGAACATTTGGTCTCAAATTTATCGGCTGAGCTATCAACAGAGCCTTCGACTGAAGCATTGACGTCGGCATATTCTACACGTTTAAACAACCTGCAAAAGGTAAAACCCACCCTATCAGCAATGCAACTTCCACTTTCGAATAAGGCCACTAAAATTACCTGGGTGAAAGATGATTTAGTTGCCCAGACTCCTATTTTTCCATCAGCAAATTTTAAAGATTGCAACAATGTCACACCGTATGAGCAGTTTGAAATGTTTTTTGACGAGGAATTATTTCATCACATTGTCAACGAATCTCACAAATATGCTGTGTTTCTTGGAAAGCCGCATCCAAATATTACTGTAGCAGAGCTAAAAACATACATTGGAATTTTGATAGTGAGTGGATATGATGGTCGTACCACTTTTAGGTCCTATTGGAGTGCTGACGATGATTTGCGAAATGAAATGATATATTCGGCTATGCGAAGAAACCGATTTCAGCAGATATCACAATTTCTCCATTTTGAAGATAGTGGAAAAGAAGTAAACGATGGCGACAAAATGTGGAAGCTTCGCCCTATAACAGATCACCTAAAAGCAAACATGTTGAAAAATTTCCATCCAGTGCAGCAATTATCATTTGACGAAAGCATGATATCCTACTTTGGACGACACGGTTGCAGCAAATTTATTAAAGGAAAACCATTGCGCTTTGGGTATAAAGTATAGTCCATGTGTACGCCAGAGGGGTATCTAATAAACTTCGAAATTTACCAAGCCACAAATCCTCGATCCAATCGCAACTATGAAGAAAGATTTGGTAAATGCACTGCACCCCTTATAAATATGATAGACGACTTCAGTCCAGAAGTTCAAAGCCTACCATTTTCGTTCTTCTTTGATAATTTATTCACCGGGTTTCCGGTACTCCATTATTTAAAATGTCGTGGTTACACTGCAACAGGTACAATTAGGGAAAATTGAATCCCTAAAAGTTGCCCCCTTGCTGATAAAAAAAAGGATGAAGAATGAAGCTCGCGGCCATATAGAATCCATTACAATAAAGGAGACCGAAGTACTTTTAACCAAATGGAACGACAACGCTGTTGTTAATATTGCATCAACTGCCTATGGTGTCAATCCTGTTGCGAATGTTCAACGTTATTCCAGAGAACAAAAAAAAAAGAATAAGTATTCCGCAACCATGTGCTGTTAAAGAGTACAACAAGTAGATGTGTGGTGTAGATCGCATGGACCAGAACGTCAGCTTATATAGAATTGGAATAAGAGGAAAAAATGGTGGAGCAGTATCTTCACTTGGTTGGTTGACGTTTCGGTACACAACGCATGGCAGTTGCACCGTTCAGCACATCCTGATATGCCACAACTTGACTTCAGACGACAGATCGCTATTTATTACTGCAAGCATTTTGGACAAAAAGCAAAGGCAAGTGGCCCACGCAAAAGGAATTTCACAGAATCTCTGCGATTTGATAGACAGGACCACTTTGTTGGTCCATGTACAAAAAGAAGACGTTGTGGTGAGGAGTTTTGCAAATCTGTCGGCCGCACTGAATGCACAAAATGTGACGTTGGGCTTTGTGTGAAATGTTTCGCCACTTATCATCCTCAATCAAACTAATAAATAAAAACTAACATGTAAAATAACTCGATTTTTTTTCTTGTTCCTCAATCAAACTAATAAATAAAAAATAAAATGTAAAATAACTCGATTTTTTGTTCGTGTTGTACGAACACAAATCGTACCCAATGTGACCATATGGTCACACCCTATATCTTTCGATCTGAAAGGGCAAAATGAAAAAAAAATTTCGATTTATAATCCCTAGGATCTACATAAATGCCCTATGAAATATTTCCGAAAAATTCAAAAAAAAAAAAGTTCTGGGTCGATTCGGGTTAATGATAGTGGCATTAATAACGCTTCTAAACTGACAACAATTATGACAACTTTAAAAAGTGCTGATCTGTCTTTTTAAATACTGCACAAGTTACATTATTAAAAAACTGTCTGTTGCTTCTAAAGCATATTTGTAAATTAACCCATTCGTTAAAAACACTAACTTTTTGCATCGACTGTTTTTTAAAAGAATATTATTTTAAAGTGTTCACCATTAAAGGCCATATTTACGTTTATAAGCTTTCATGAATGGTCCGTGGATTAAAAGGGGACTATAGACCATTTATGAAATCTTGACAATCGATAACTCTTGATTTTAACGTGTTCGTATACAGTATATATACATATGTATGTACATTTTAAAAAAATGGATTCCGTAAAAACTCATGTTCAAAAAGGAACAGACGATTTTAAGGTCCATTTAGTCTTGACGGTGGACGTTTTACTCTCATCACACACACTCTCTTTCTCTCGATTTCAGTTGAGGTTGCATGTGTTAGAGGGATATAACTACAGTTTGACGGTTGACGAAGGTAGACTTCTGCAGGTTGCAGAATCAACCGTCCACCGTCAAGGCTAATTGAACCTTAAGCAAAAAAGTTTAATTTTTTTGCTCATATGCGCATTCTATACAATTTATATTCTTTGCTATTAGGCTTTGTGAAATGCTATTCAAAGTCCGTAAAATAAAAAAAAAATATTTTATTATCTAAAAACTCTTTAATTCTCGTAGCTTTATATTAGTTATTCGCTACAATTTATTCCCCGGTTTTAAAATTTTTCACAATTATCCTCTAACTGTCGATACTAGTAATTTTTTTGTCGTTGAGTGGGTATGCTGCTCAAAATTTGGATAATGTATCTTTTACGGTCAAAAAATAAATAAAAACCTCTTAAACCTGTATAATTATTTTTTTATTGACCAGTATTCTGGTAATGTATGTAGTGCATTGCGTTGGTGAGTGGGAATTTAGAGGACAGAGGGGGCAAAAAGTCAATCGATAACAAACAGGGGTGAATTCCTGCCGAACGCGCATTCCTGTCAGGAATCAGTCGACGGACGTCTGATGAACACAGGCCATGAATATAACGAAAGAATAGCGACACAACCACATTGGATACCCTACTGTCACATATAAGCATCATCGCTCTCGTTTGAACACGGTGCACCTGGTCATATATTTGAGTCGTAATCAATCTTCTTATAAGTTGTTTAAATAATAAAAGGATCAGAAGGGGTGAAAAATTGCTTTAGAAAGCCTATACATTTGAGTGCTTCTTTCGACACTTTGGATACACGTTTCCCTCAACGAGCGTTACATTGTATTTCCATGACCTCAGGATCGTCTGATCGTTCAATTTCACGTCATCGGTAGATAATGACGACACTGTTGGGTCAATTGTGAGACAACGAGCAGCACTATGTCACATTAAAATCTACTCTATTCACCCCATTCGGAAATGGCCAGTTGATCCCAGCCATTCATCCATAATTCGCCTTCTGTCTTTAATATTTTGAAGATTTGGATTTACGGTCTTTTCCAAAAAATCGTCAATATAAGTAAGAAATAAGAGGGAGAAACAACAAAACCTTGTGGTACAGCTGAGGTCAGTTTGTTGGATGAGAACCCATTAGTTTGTTGGATGAGAACCCATTAACAATAACTCAAATAGTGCGATCTCTAAGATACCTCTATATAAAAACGCGATCAGCTTTGATATGCGTGAACGGTGCCAGACTCTATCAAAGCCCTTGGAGACATCCAGAGCCACAACCTTACTCTCACCAAACTGGTCGATATACTGGAAGCCATACTGTCGATCGCTAAGCATGAAGTTAGACTTCAAACCGAGATCTTCAATAACATTGAGAGCAAAGAGAAAATAGCGATCGTTTTTAACATAAGTTTTACGTCATTAGGTGGTACGTAAACGTTGCTCATGCAGAAACCTTTCACGTATAGGCACTTTGGCAGTTCTTGCCTGTTTACGCAGCAGTTTGTGATTAAACCAACCAAAACAGTTGGTTTAACCGACACAATTTTTGTTAGAATACAAGTCTTGTACTCTGTTTCTCTACGTAGAATGAAAGTCATTCACTCGAATGCGACGTTGTTTGCGTTTCCAACAACGGAACCTTTCGTTCGTCTGCTCGTACGTGCGTCAGTTATTGTATCTTACGTTAACTGAGTTGTCATATTCACATTTTTCATATTAATTAAATCATGCCAACGGATACACACCAAAAAAAAGACAAACAGATAAACAAAACAAACCAATTTTTCAAAACAATACATACAAATTTTTCCAAACAAAAAAAAACAAATTTTTCACAGCAAAACCAAATATACATAATATAAAACCTAGGGAGCTTAACTTTAAGCAAGGCTTTCGTAAACAACAATGAAGTTGGTTGGTTCAAACAGAAGTTGGTTCAAACAGACAAACAAAAATGTTGCATAGGAGGCAGAGGATCACGGCAGAACGTTTTTAAGGGCGAAGACAATAGAAAAGGGGATCAGACGGTCAAGAACACAGAGTGCAAGCAGCGAACGTCAGGACTTGGTGAGTAACAGAGTGGTGAAAGTGAAAAATATAAAGTGCAGTGCCCTTACGCTAGGTCGTGTCTCTGGAGTACTTACACAGGTCTCCAAATCGTTTCAATCCCCAGTGTCCTTACGTTAGGTCATGCTCCTGGAGTACTTATGCCGTTTCTGCGCCTGACGCGTTCCGTTGTTATCCGTGAGCCCCCAGGAGTACTAACGCAGGTCTCCAGACGCCGTATATTAGCCTGACGCGTTTCTTCTGTCTATCCGTGAGCCTTCTGGAGTACTTACGCAGGTCTCCAGTTGCCGCTTATTCACCTAACGCGTTCCTTTTGTTTATCCGTAAGCCTCCTGGAGTAATTACGCAAATCTCTGGACGCTGCTTATACTCCTGAAGCGTTCTTTTTTATCCGTGAGCCTCATGGAGTACTTACGCAGGTCTCCAGACGTCGCGTTTTCGCCTGACGCGTTCTGTTGTTTATCCTTACTTCCGCATGTCTCCAGACGCCGCGTGTTTCCTATGCTTCCCCAAATTAGGGATTAGGTGGTAAGACCCAGATCATTGCCGGTTCTCACCCGTAAATTCACCAGACACTTTCGAAGACGCCCTTGGAGTACTTACCCAGGTCTTCCTAGAGATAGCCCCGGAGTACTTAGTCAGGACTCTCCGTAGACAGCGAGCGCAGAAGCCAGGACTTCCCGAAGGCCGCAAGCACAGAAGTAGTCCTGGAGTTAGTTATTTCGTCTCCCCGAAGACAGTGGGCTGGACGAAAGCCAACTGGAGCATCCAAGCGGGTCTCACCGGAGACAAACCCTTATTTTAGTATTTTAAACATAAGCCTTCCTTTGAATTCTTCTAGATAAAGCCTGAACGTATATTAAAAACATACGCACACGCCTTTTCTCTTACTCCCTCTCTGTAGAATCTAAAAAATGCTGTACGAAACCTACTCTCGCGAGTTTTACCCCAGCAACCAGAGGAATCTTGTCGTTACAAAAAAACATAGTTTTCAATTAAAATGGTGGAAAAAGTGGTTGAGCTCGGACCAGCTTGCCTTTCCGTAAACAAATTTTGGCAGCTTTGGAGCTGGTATTGAAGTGACACATTGATCGGGATACGAAAAAGATAATGAAACAATGCAATGCTCAGAACTACCAAGAGGTTTAGATTCATTCTTGGACGAAGGTGTTTCTGTGTGAGCAAATTTTAATCTAATTGGATTTCTATCGTACTTCACTTCTTGGTATATCTCATATTGATTTATAACAATCGGTATTAATTCCATCAATTTTATGTCTAATTAAATTAAACGTCTCGATAATTCCCGAGTGTATACTTTCTCTAATGTGATATAAAGAGATTTGTATCACTTCAGTTACTACGACGGTGCTATTTATATTTTGGGTCCTGACAATACTAGTGTTCCCAGATGTAAACTGGAACTTCCATTGGAAACTTTGACATTTTTTAGCATAACTTCACTCAGAACGTGTTGTCATTTGAGGGCGAAATGTTTTGTTTACAGTGGTTGAAAATGCATCTCAGTCAAAAACTTGAATTATCCCGTGAACATTTTCGTGCGATAATTTTTTACAATTTTCGGCGTGGGCTATCGAGACAAGAGTGTTTAAATCAAATTGTTTTGACTTTTGGCGATGAAGCACAAAAACCACTGTTAATGACTGGTACCAAGAGTTCAGTCTCGGACGCCTTTCGCTCCATGATGAATGTTGTCAAGGACGTCCAACTTCGGACATTTGCCAGAAACAATCGATGCTGTACGTCAACTGATTAAGCAAGACTGAAATGTGACATACCGTTAGATTTAGCCATCTTTGGACATTAGTATGACAAGCATCAAAAAGATATTGCATGTTAGTTTGGCAGTTAAAAAATTTGTTCTCGTTGGCTCCCACATAATTTGACGAGTGCAGATGACAAGCAGCACTTTATTTGCATTTGTTTTCATGTACAAATATTTTGTATTAAAACACTGTTATTTTAATAAAACTTATATATTTAAACGACATAACTATTAATTACCTTCTCACTTATTTTGTTAAAAATAGCAAACAAATAAAAAACGTGGAATAAAATAAGCTGGCAGTAGGTGATGTAAATTGCAAGTAAATAAACATTTGCACTCGGTTATTTTGCATAACTTACCGATTTCGTTGAAACCGGTTCATAAAATGTAAATTTTAACACAATTCACCATAAATGTTTGTTTTTCTGCCTATTTTCAAATAAAATTAAACCGCGGTAACACAATTAAAACATGTTTTTTTTATAAAATATTTATTTGTCTAAAATAACATCAATTAAATTGTAATTGGTGTAGCAATCGGCAGAGTTCTCACTTGGCTTAAAGTCAGTGAGAATGTTACCGATTTCAAGTTGAGTCACTTTTCTTACAGAAACATTTTTTAAGCAATTCCTATTTAAGAAGAATCGGAACAAATGTCATATACCGATGTGGAACGAGTGAATGGAATAGGAATCGGCAATTTTTTTTACAGAAACAATGACGTCACAGTGACGTCAAATCGGCAATTTCAGTTGGTAACTGCGATCGGTACGAGTTACAGAAACGAGCTACAGATCTGTAAAATTATCGATATATTATTTGGCGCCAATACCGACTGTTTGACTATCGATAGTATCGATACCAATGTCATCAATTGTACTGCGAATTTTGGCAAGTAAAATATAAAGTATACTAAAAAAAATTATTGTCTGATGCTTATTTAAAAAGAGGTAAATCTAAAATTAAGTTGACGGTTCTGCAAGTCATGCCAACGAGATAAAAACACTAAAAACTTGCGCCACAAGATTTGTATGTTTTCCAGCAACTTCGACGGAATCTGAAAGAATGTTCAGCAAAGCTGGCTCTATAATTTCTGAAAGAAAAACTTGCTTAAAATCCTAAAATGTTAATATGCTTGATTCTCAACAAAAATTTTTGGATTACCCAATAATTTTAAAGCTAAACAATAGATTTTGAGACATGCATCTATATATAATGAAAAAGTCCAACAGCACTTGACTCTAAGAAACATTTTGAAAAAATAGTGTGAGACTGATAGCAAAACATAAAAAGTAAGTCATTCACTTACAAAAAGCATCAATTTAGTCTATATATAAAGAAAAAGTCCAACAGCACTTGACTCTAAGAAACATTTTGAAAAAATAATGTGTTGTACCCGTCTTGGTACTTAGCCTTGAAAGACATTAAGGATAGTGGCATTAATAACGCTTCTAAACTGACAACAATTATGACAACTTTAAAAAGTGCTGCTCTGTCTTTTTAAACACTGCACTGCCTTTGGAAAGTTACATTATTAAAAAACTGTCTGTTGCTTCTAAAGCATATTTGTAAATTAACCCATTCGTTAAAAACACTAACCTTTTGCATCGACTGTTTTTTAAAAGAATATTATTTTAAAGTGTTCACCATTAAAGGTCATATTTACGTTTATAAGCTTTCATGAATGGTCCGTGGATTAAAAGGGGACTATAGATCATTTATGAAATCTTGACAATCGATAACTCTTGATTTTAACGTGTTCGTATACAGTATATATACATATGTATGTACATTTTAAAAAAATGGATTCCGTAAAAACTCATGTTCAAAAAGGAACAGACGATTTTAAGGTCCATTTAGTCTTGACGGTGGACGTTTTACTCTCATCACACACACTCTCTTTCTCTCGATTTCAGTTGAGGTTGCATGTGTTAGAGGGATATAACTAAAGTTTGACGGTTGACGACGGTAGACTTCTGCAGGTTGCAGAATCAACCGTCCACCGTCAAGGCTAATTGAACCAATAAAAAAGTTTAATTTTTTAGCTCATATGCGCATTCTATACAATTTATATTCTTTGCTATTAGGCTTTGTGAAATGTTATTCAATGTCCGTAAAATAAAAAAAAAATATTTTATTATCTAAAAACTCTTTAATTCTCGTAGCTTTATATTAATTATTCGCTACAATTTATTCCACGGTTTTAAAATTTTTCACAATTATCTTCTTACTGTCGATACTAGTAATTTTTTTTGTCGTTGAGTGGGTATGCTGCTCAAAATTTGGATAATGTATCTTTTACGGTCAAAAAATAAATAAAAACCTCTTAAACCTGTATAATTATTTTTTTATTGACCAGCATTCTGGTAATGTATGTAGTGCATTGCGTTGGTGAGTGGGAATTTAGAGGACAGGGGGGGGGAAAAAGTCAATCGATAACAAACAGGTGTGAATTCCTGCCGAACGCGCATTCCTGTCAGGAATCAGTCGACGGACGTCTGATGAACACAGGCCATGAATATAAGGAAAGAATAGCGACACAACCACATTGGATACCCTACTGTCACATATAAGCATCATCGCTCTCTTTTGAACACGGTGCACCTGGTCATATATTTGAGTCGTAATCAATCTTCTTATAAGTTGTTTAAATAATAAAAGGATCAGAAGGGGTGAAAAATTGCTTTAGAAAGCCTATACACTTGAGTGCTTCTTTCGACACTTTGGATACACGTTTCCCTCAACGAGCGTTACATTGTATTTCCATGGCCTCAGGATCGTCTGATCGTTCAATTTCACGTCATCGGTAGATAATGACGACACTGTTGGGTCAATTGTGAGACAACGAGCAGCACTATGTCACATTTAAATCTATTCTATTCACCCCATTCGGAAATGGCCAGTTGATCCCGGCCATTCATCCATAATTCGCCTTCTGTCTTTAATATTTTGAAGATTTGGATTTACGGTCTTTTCCAAAAAATCGTCAATAAAAGTAAGAAACAAGAGGGAGAAACAACAAAACCTTGTGGTACAGCTGAGGTCAGTTTGTTGGATGAGAACCCATTAGTTTGTTGGATGAGAACCCATTAACAATAACTCAAATAGTGCGATCTCTAAGATACCTCTATATAAAAACGCGATCAGCTTTGATATGCGTGAACGGTGCCAGACTCTATCAAAGCCCTTGGAGACATCCAGAGCCAAAACCTTACTCTCACCAAACTGGTCGATATACTGGAAGCCATACTGTCGATCGCTAAGCATGAAGTTAGACTTCAAACCGAGATCTTCAATAACATTGAGAGCAAAGAGAAAATAGCGATCGTTTTTAACATAGGTTTTACGTCATTAGGTGGTACGTAAACGTTGCTCATGCAGAAACCTTTCACGTATAGGCACTTTGGCAGACGAAGTTCTTGCCTGTTTACGCAGCAGTTTGTGATTAAACCAACCAAAACAGTTGGTTTAACCGACACAATTTTTGTTAGAATACAAGTCTTGTACTCTGTTTCTCTACGTAGAATGAAAGTGATTCACTCGAATGCGACATTGTTTGCGTTTCCAACAACGAAACCTTTCGTTCGTCTGCTCGTACGTGCGTCGGTTATTGTATCTTACGTTAACTGAGTTGTCATATTCACATTTTTCATATTAATTAAATCATGCCAACGGATACACACCAAAAAAAAGACAAACAAAACAAACCAATTTTTCAAAACAATACATACAAATTTTTCCAAACAAAAAAAAAAAAATTTTTTTCACAGCAAAACCAAATATACATAATATAAAATCCGCCAGTGTATTTGTGGGAGGTCCTAGGGAGCTTAACTTTAAGCAAGGCTTTCGTAAACAACAATGAAGTTGGTTGGTTCAAACAGAAGTTGGTTCAAACAGACAAACAAAAATGTTGCATAGGAGGCAGAGGATCACGGCAGAACGTTTTTAAGGGCGAAGACAATAGAAAAGGGGATCAGACGGTCAAGAACACAGAGTGCAAGCAGCGAACGTCAGGACTTGGTGAGTAACAGAGTGGTGAAAGTGAAAAATATAAAGTGCAGTGCCCTTACGCTAGGTCGTGTCTCTGGAGTACTTACACAGGTCTCCAAATCGTTTCAATCGCCAGTGTCCTTACGTTAGGTCATGCTCCTGGAGTACTTATGCCGTTTCTGCGCCTGACGCGTTCCGTTGTTATCCGTGAGCCCCCAGGAGTACTAACGCAGGTCTCCAGACGCCGTATATTAGCCTGACGCGTTTCTTCTGTCTATCCGTGAGCCTTCTGGAGTACTTACGCAGGTCTAGAGATGGCAAGATTAATCGCAAAGATTAAATTAATCGATTAATTTTGACCAATTAATGATTTAATTGTATCGTAGACTTGCTTTCAATTAATTGCAATTTTAATCGATTAATTGGCAAAATAATCGTTATTTTTTTTCGATTTTTTTATTTCGAGCACATGTTTTTATCTGTGCTTGGCAGCATTGTTTCTTTGTAAAAGTTCAATCTGTTTCAATTTTTTCGGCGTTGAAACGCCGTCAACATCGTCGACATTAACTCCGGGGTTAGAAAGAAGGAAAGAAGATTCTTGTTCACTAACATTGCGCAAAATGGCACCTATAAAAAGTAAAGCGTGGAAATATTTTACTAAAGAAAAAATAACCTGGTTGTGTGTAACTTTTGTAAAAAAAGGTTAAAATTTTCAAACAACACATCAAACATGTTCCAGCATTTAAAATTGAAACATGCAGCTGAAGTTGATAAGTTTAAGGTAAGATAAAATAGTTAATTTCCTTCAAAGATTGGGTGCGTAATGCATTATTTTATTGCATGATTCCAAAACAAACGTTGAAGACAGTGAAACCATTGATGAAAATAGTGTGGATACTGTGATCGATATGTCAAATGAATGCGAAGGTAGCACAGATGAAATGCCGAGTAGTAGCGCCAGTCAGCCAAGTAACCGCCCAAGTCAGTTGAGGAGCACCGTCAGTCAGCCATTACTTTTAAAAGCATTTTCCAACATTCAGAGCTATTCCTCCGGATAAAAAAACAAAAAAATTACACATGGAATCATGCACATGATCGTCAAAGATAATTTGCCGTTTACCTTTGTCGAAGGTATGTTTTGTATTCATTTATTTTTCTATTATTTTATTCTAAGAAATTTAACTTTTATTAAAGGTGCTGGCTTCTTAGACTTTATGAAGGAAAATTTCCCACTTTACAAAGTCCCAACAAGGAACACGATAAAGGCTGAAATTGATAAACTGTATGAAGTGGAAAAAAACAAATGTGTGTCATTGCTTTCAAATCTGCGTTGTGTAACCCTGACCACTGATATATGGACTAATATAGACATGAAAAGCATGTTGGGAATAACCGTTCATGGGTTGCTTGATACAAAGCCATTTAATGGAACAATTGGTGTGTATGAATTGAGTGAGTCCCATACAGCTTCCCATATATCTGAGATTTTGTCCGATGCAATGAGCAATTTTTCTATTGAGGAAGATAATGTTAAGGCTGTTGTCACAGACAATGCAAGAAATATTGTCAATCAATCTATGAAAAATTCGGAAAAAAGCGTCATATTCCATGTTTCGCCCATACGCTGAATTTGGTTTGTTCGAATTCATTAGATATTTCTGCTGTACAAGGTATTATTTTAAAATGCAAAACAATTGTGAAATGGTTCAAACGCAGCGTTAAAGCCAATGACGACATGTAAAAGGTGCAAGCAGCCGCTGGCGTACCAGAGGGTAAATTTTTGAAACTTTTACTAGATGTAAATACGCGCTGGAATTCCACCTATTATATGATCGAGCGGTTCATCAAACTTAGCGCCTACGTCAGCCAAGTTTTGTTAAATTACCCGGATTCTCCGCCCATGATAACGTTAAGAGAAAAGGATGAACTAATGGAAATATGTACATTTTTAAGACCTTTAGAGGCCATGACAGTGCAGATAAGTGGCGAACGACATGGAACTCTCAGCCAAATAATACCTCTAGTTCATTGCGGTCATGAGCAAATTTCGAAAATTCACCCATGTCAACCAGCAGCACAAAAACTGAAACAAGAAATTTTAAAGCAATTTGATAAAAGAAAATTATTATTTTTACAAACATGGCTGAATAAAAAATAACAATTTTTCAAGTAAATTGGTTTTAATTATTATTTTTTTTTTATAAATCGGAAATTAATCGACAATTAATCGATTAATTCTTATTAATTGCAATCAATTATTTTACTTCTGCAATTAATCATATGATTAATTAATCGATTAATTTTTTTTTGCCATCTCTACGCAGGTCTCCAGTTGCCGCTTATTCACCTAACGCGTTCCTTTTGTTTATCCGTAAGCCTCCTGGAGTAATTACGCAAATCTCTGGACGCTGCTTATACGCCTGAAGCGTTCTTTTTAAACGGTGAGCCTCATGGAGTACTTACGCAGGTCTCCAGACGTCGCGTTTTCGCCTGACGCGTTCCGTTGTTTATCGTTACTTCCGCATGTCTCCAGACGCCGCGTGTTTCCTATGCTTCCCCAAATTAGGGATTAGGTGGTAAGACCCAGATCATTGCCGGTTCTCACCCGTAAATTCACCAGACACTTTCGAAGACGCCCTTGGAGTACTTACCCAGGTCTCCCTAGAGATAGCCCCGGAGTACTTAGTCAGGACTCTCCGTAGACAGCGAGCGCAGAAGCCAGGTCTTCCCGAAGGCCGCAAGCACAGAAGTAGTCCTGGAGTTAGTTATTTCGTCTCCCCGAAGACAGTGGGCTGGACGAAAGCCAACTGGAGCATCCAAGCGGGTCTCACCGGAGACAAACCCTTATTTTAGTATTTTAAACATAACCCTTCCTTTGAATTCTTCTAGATAAAGCCTGAACGTATATTAAAAACATACGCACACGCCTTTTCTCTTACTCCCTCTCTGTAGAATCTAAAAAATGCTGTACGAAACCTACTCTCGCGAGTTTTACCCCAGCAACCAGAGGAATCTTGTCGTTACAAAAAAACATAGTTTTCAATTAAAATGGTGGAAAAAGTGGTTGAGCTCGGACCAACTTGCCTTTCCGTAAACAAATTTTGGCAGCTTTGGAGCTGGTATTGAAGTGACACATTGATCGGGATACGAAAAAGATAATGAAACAATGCAATGCTCAGAACTACCAAGAGGTTTAAGTTCATTCTTGGACGAAGGTGTTTCTGTGTGAGCAAATTTTAATCTAATTGGATTTCTATCGTACTTCACTTCTTGGTATATCTCATATTGATTTATAACAATCGGTATTAATTCCATCGGCTTTGGATAGTATATTTTATGTCTAATTAAGTTAAACGTCTCGATAATTCCCGAGTGTATACTTTCTCTAATGTGATATAAAGAGATTTGTATCACTTCAGTTACTACGACGGTGCTATTTATATTTTGGGTCCTGACAATACTAGTGTTCCCAGATGTAAACTGGAACTTCCATTGGAAACTTTGACATTTTTTAGCATAACTTCACTCAGAACGTGTTGTCATTTGAGGGCGAAATGTTTTGTTTACAGTGGTTGAAAAATGCATCTCAGTCAAAAACTTGAATTATCCCGTGAACATTTTCGTGCGATAATTTTTTACAATTTTCGGCGTGGGCTATCGAGACAAGAGTGTTTAAATCAAATTGTTTTGACTTTTGGCGATGAAGCACAAAAACCACTGTTAATGACTGGTACCAAGAGTTCAGTCTCGGACGCCTTTCGCTCCAGGATGAATGTCGTCAAGGACGTCCAACTTCGGACATTTGCCAGAAACCATCGATGCTGTACGTCAACTGATTAAGCAATACTGAAATGTGACATACCGTTAGATTTAGCCATCTTTGGACATTAGTATGACAAGCATCAAAAAGATATTGCATGTTAGTTTGGCAGCTAAAAAATTTGTTCTCCTTGGCTCCCACATAATTTGACGAGTGCTCAAAATAGATTCGTATGTATTAATGCAAGGAGATGTTGAAAAAGTATAACTGAGGTACCTCAAAGGCAGTGTATAACATTGTCACAGGTGACGAATCGTGGATCTATGCATTTGAACCCGAAACAAAACAACAATCGAGCGTAGGGTCCTTCAAGACGAGCCTAATCCAACAAAAGTTGTTCGTGGAAGAAGAACATCTTAGCAAAAGATTGCGTCTTTTTTGGTATAACCGGCCGTGTTACCACAGTGCCTTTAGTGAAACGTAGGACGGTCAATTCTGAGTGGTATGCAGACATCTGTTTGCCAACAGTGTTTGAAGAAATGGGGAAAGATAATAAGAGAAGACGGATCATTTTGCATCACGACAATGCGAGCTCTCACACATCATCTGAAATGTTGACTATTTGACCACTCAAGATGTCGAATTGATGGGCCATCCCTAGCATCATGAAAAAGCATGGTCAACGTTTTTCATCGCCCGAAGCAGCTGTTGAAGCGTTCAAAAATCATGTTTTGGAGGTGTCTCAATCGGAGTGGAAAAAGGGTTTCGAAAATTGGTTTGTGCGCATGCAAAAGTGTACTGATCTTAAAGGACATATTTTGAAAAACAATATAACCATTTCCAATGATAAATTATTGTCTTTTTATTGCCGGACCCGAAATACAAATAGCAACCCTGGTATATGCTGGGCTCTAAGTATGCATTTCGTAAACTTAATTTGTCTATCGTTGAAAACATAAATTATTATTTCTTTAACAATATTATATTTATTTTCTGATAATTATGAATGTATTCCCAATTTTTTATGTTTATCTTGAAGATTTTTCCATTTTCTCGAAGTGTTTTTCTGCTATGAAAATTATTCTTTTTCCATGCAAAACTTTTATTTTATTCCTTTTTTGTTTGTTAATGGATTTAGTTATGGTCTAGGTTAATTGACGCTAATAAAGCCAACAATTCTTTATCTGTTGCTAGATAATTTCTTTCGTGATTATTAAAGGCCTAGATGCAAACAAACTGGGTTCCTGCGAGGGAACCGCTCTAATTGTGTGATTTGATGCATCCATTGTCAGAGTAAATTGTTTTTAAAAATTAAGATATCGTCAGATTGGGTAAGAACTAATCAACATTTTTAATGCCTTAATGTATTTTGGATCGTTGATATTTACTCTGACGTCTTTCTTGAAATAATTTATTGTTAGCTGTTCCATCTTTGCATAACACTGTGGAAAAAATTCAGGTTAGCAAAAGTTAGATGCTGAGAAGACCCGTATCGCGGCGTTTGTTTATGTTAGTTCGAATTTTGTTTTAATCTACCTTCGAACTTTGCAGTCAAATGCCGATTTTCAGCATATTGTTTATATGGCTTTTTGGCTATAACTCGTCGACTAATTGATATTTTTTCAATCTGTAAAAGCCAAATTATTGCTAGAGACCTTGATTTAGAAAATTTTGGCGCTTTTGAAGCAAAATGTTAAAAAAAAATTTTTCATGCTTTTTGAAAATATTTTCCACCGAACTAAGTCTTTTTTGTTTCCTGTTTGATCTATAATATGCTTCTCAGTTTCTTCAATAAATTTCATTTGAAAAGAAAACAATCATAATACAAAATTTGCGTTTTACAGCTTAATAGTAATTTACTTTTAATTTTTTATGTATCAATTTTGTTCAGTGTTGGTTTTGAAGATACATTGAAAAAGATATAAAAATATGTAAAAAATATAATTTTAAAATGTTAGTTATGGAAAGTTTTAAGTAAAAAAATTAAATAAATGATTTGGCCAGTTGCCGTTTAGCAGGCGGCTGTGGATTAACATTATTGCTCTCTCTAATGTCTTGGTCATCCTGGAATTTCATCTCTTGCATCAGCATATTGATAAACTTGCTCAACAGTTGCCAACTGAATCTGATGAGCAAGGCAAACGTTATCACCAAACTGCCATTTGAAATAAGGTAACTACTTATATAGTGTGCATATTTTGAATTCCTAGATTTTTCTCATATCTTTGTCAGAGTGAACAATTTAAACATGTTAACGATTGAAAACTATTTTCGTTTCAGGTACAGAGAAAATAAATCTCCAGACTCAATACTCGCTGAAATTTGTTGGTGGTATAAAAACACCTTTGAAGAAGTGGAAGACGAGGAAAAAGAGAAACAAGGGGAAGACAAAGATAAAATTCCAGAATATCTGTTGGTCGAAATTATCGACCTTTCTGATGATGATGACGACGACCAAGACATTAGAGAGAGCAGTAATGTTGATCCACAGCCGCCTGCTAAACGGCAAATCATTAATTCAATTTATTTAATTTTTTTACTTAAAACTTTTCATAACAAACATTTCAAAATTATATTTTTATTATTTATTTTTCAATGTTTCTTCAAAACCAACACTGAACAAAACTGATACATACAAAATGAGAGGTAAATTAATATTAAGCTGGAAAATGCAAGTTTTGTATTATGTTTTTTTTTCAAATGAAATTTATTGATGAAACTGAGAAGCATATTATAGAACAAACAGGAAGCAAAAAACACTTAGTTTTGTGGACAATATTTTCAAAAAGCATGAAAAAAAAAAATTACAAAATTTTGCTTCTTAGGCACCACAAAAATTTTCTAAATCAATTTTTTAAAAAATTTTAATTGTTGGACAGGTCTCTAGCAATAATGGCTGTTACAGATTGAAAAAATATCAATTAGTCGACGAGTTATAGCCAAAAAACCATATAAACAATATGCTGAAAATCGGCATTTGACTGCAAAGTTCGAAGGACGATTAAAAAAAATCGAACTAACATAAACAAACGCCGCGATACCTGTCTTCTAATTTAGCCTATATTTTCACCCCTCACTATTAGAATCGGCCTAACTTTTGCTAACCTGAATTTGTTTCAATGTGTAATCTTTCACAAAATTTTTTTTTGTCAAATTGTAATAGTCTTTTGTCAAAATAAGTCCCAAAATTTCGGTCTCTTTCTTCGTGAAATTACACTTGTCAATTTTGAATTTTAGGTCCTATTTAGTACACTAAATATGTCTTTTATGTGTTTCTAGAGTAATGAGCTGAAAATTAAAATGTCGTCGGTATACTACACAAGTTTTATTTATGAAATCTGGCTCATTAATCGCTGGAGTGTAGCGAAGTAGCCTTTAGCCAAGTCTATCGTAGTGAAGTATTAAGCTCGTGCTGGTGTGTTTAAAATTGAGTCTATGTTAGGAAGTGGATATTCATCAACAGCTAATTCTTTAAGTTTGCGGTAGTCTATTACTATCCTATAAATCATTTCCTCAGAATTTTAAACCTTCTTGGGTACAAGTATCAATGTAATATTCGTCCGTTAAATAAAATGTATCCGTCTATTAAATTAACTATTGTGTTTAAACAGTTTGTTCAGATTTAACTTTAAATCCTCACATAGTTATTTCTTATTGTATTTTTCTTTATATGGTAATGACTGTACTTAGTGGGAATATTACAATTATGTGTGTATTTATACATTTTTCGAAAACACATTTTTGAAACCACGTTGTTTACGATAGGAAAATTTAATGTTAAAATAGATAAGCAATAACTAATCTTAGTGGGTGATATGTTATCGTTGTTTGGTTAGGAAAAGGGACGAAAACGATACTGTGTAGAATTTTGCAGGAACAATATAGCAAAAGATATTGTTCCTGCCGAAGAAATTTCCCCAAAGAAAAATTTATAATGACGGTTTTCAAGAAAACAAATGAGTTCCTAAAACAACATAAAGACGTTATTATCTTACAAGCGGACAAAGGCAACAGAACGGTTGCAATTTGCAAACAAGAATACAAAAGAAAAATGAAAGAGTTGCTTGAAGACAAAAGTGCATACAAAACATTAAGAACAGATGCAACACATTAACTACAAACAAACTCAAAATAAACAATATCAAAGACGCGTGGGAAAAGAAACAATTACTCTGCTTAGCAGCAAACACAACGGATGTACGGACTGCCTAAAATACACAAACCTGGCACACCCCTAAGACCAATACAACAACATAAAATACATAGCCAAATTTGTAGATGACATCATAGTTATTATAATTTCAAGAAATTTAAACAGGTAGAATTATGAATTACCACTCAAACAAATTTACATATTATCAACACGCAAAACATTTTGTTTTTAGAGTCCTGACTCTAAGTGATGACGAATTTCAAACAAAGAACACCCAAGAAATAACTAATATTTTACAGAGCAACAGTTTCCCCTCTGAATTAATAACACAACTAATTGAAGAGACAAAATGAAAATAAAAATGGAATGGCAACCCTAACAACAACGAAATAACGGAAAGCGTTTTGCGTTATTGTAGCACAAAATACATCCCTGGGCTAACAGACAAGAAGAACATGAACACCATTATATTAACAAACAATAACATATGTTTTGCTAATAAAGCACACACGACACTTAGTGAAATATTTTCCAATGTAAAAACACCAATAGACAAAGAACAACAAATCAACATAGTTTACGAAATAGGATATAAGGAAAACGACGAACAAAATGCGATTAAATATAGTATAGACTAACAAAAAGATCACTTGAAACTAGAATGGGAGAACATAAGGCAGATTTAGAAAAGAGAACAGAAAGAACAGCTTTAACACAACACATCCTAAACATGGGACATATAGCTGACTTTGAAAACGTCAGAATAATTGACAAAGAAAGCAAGGAGAGAAACAGATACATTATAAAGGCTTGAGAATTCAACAGTAAAATGGAAATACGATGAATTTGGAAGAAGACACGGACTATATAAGCATCTGCTACGGAGTTGAAATCAAACAGCTGTGATATGTAAATTAAGTTGTCTGTTTAAAAATGAGTGTTGTCACTGTTAATTGTATGTTTGTAAAATTGTCAATAATGTAATTAAAAACTAAAATTTTATTGAAAGTTTATAATTGTTACAAAATTGCAATATAATAGTTTAATCAATGTTTTTATTTCAAATAGACGAATAATTAATACTCTGGAAATTCCTGAAACAGATATTGTAATAAACTCAAATGAAACGCGAGTTTATTATAAAACTAAAATCTTTATTTTACTTAAAATCAAGTGACAGTTACGCTATTTAAATGATGAGTGATTTGGTTTTCTTCAACAATGTAGCAGGTGGCCAAAAAAGCATATATGTATCGCAAATGGTAACGGCATAAACTAGTGTTGCTTTTGTTGCACATTGCTGAATTAGCATGAGTGTATGTTTTTGTATACATTCGTATGTGTATACATCGCAGAGAGCTGGGGGCATCTGTATAAGTTAACTTAGTTCTAATTCTCGCAAATATTTGAGAGTGTACTCTCTTTTAGTTTGAATTGCAGATTGATACATGGATCTCTTAACAATAGATACATACATAGATTTGTGTCTCTTAGCGATAGATACATACATACATTGATTGGTGTTGCATAAATTATGTACATTCCCAATAAGCACATCGGATCCGAATCTGATCCGAATCGGATCCGACTTCTCTGATTTGGTTTCGAGAACGGGTCCGATTTCGGTCCGAGGTCGGACACGAGAACGGGAGCAATTCCCTCTTCGATATCGGACCGAGAATTGAGTCCGATTTCGAAATGATATCGGACCCGAACTCAAAACGATGTCGGATCCAACATCGAAGTGAGTTCGGATCCGATTTAGATATGAGTTCGGACCCGAACTCAAAACGATGTCGGATCCGAAAACGAAATGAATTCTGATCCGTTGCCGAAACGATTTTTGATCCTGCATAATTTAGCATAAAATAATAAGGCGGAACAAATTAAATTTTTACGCATTTATTTATAGCATAGGTAAGTATAAACGATTACTTTACGATAATATTTTTTCATTGTTATATTTTGTTTTTTTTCGTAAATCTGTCCATTGCATATTGGAAGTATTTTTTGCTCCGCTGGTCCATTACTTCCAAGGGCTCGTGAGGATTTTATTGAGTTTGAAGATTTGCCCAATGAGCACAACATATTACATATAAAAAAGGTTTTCAAAATTAAATTGACAAACGAATTGTATTTTGTACCACTTATACACTAATATGACGTCTGTTACATATGAGTCATATACTTATTAATATATTAAATTTTAATGTCATATTACTTTTCATCTAATTGTTGCTTATTTCACCACATATATACTAAGTAATAAATTCAAAATAATAAATAAATTCATTAATAAATATAAAAATAATACTCCAAATTTTTACTGCAAACCTGAATCGAAAGCGGAGTCCGACATCTAGGACTCAAATCGGATCCGAATCGGACCAGAGAAAACCAAGTCTGTCATATCGGACTCAAATCGGATCCGAATCGGAACAGAGAAAGCGGAGTCCGACATCTCGGACTCAAATCGGATCCGAATCGGTACAGAGAAAGCGGAGTCTGTCATATCGGACTCAAACCGGATCCGAATCGGAACAGAGAAAGCGGAGTCCGACATCTCGGACTCAAATCGGAACAGAGAAAGCGGAGTCCGTCATATCGGACTCAAATCGGATCCAAATCGGAACAGAGAAAGCGGAGTCCGACATCTCGGACTCAAATCGGATCCGAATCGGAACAGAGAAAGCGGAGTCCGTCATATCGGACTCAAATCGGATCCGAATCGGAACAGAGAAAGCGGAGTCCGACATCTCGGACTCAAATCGGATCCGAATCGGAACAGAGAAAGCGGAGTCCGTCATATCGGACTCAAATCGGATCCGAATCGGAACAGAGAAAGCGCAGTCCGACATCTCGGACTCAAATCGGATCCGAATCGGAACAGAGAAAGCGGAGTCCGTCATATCGGACTCAAATCGGATCCGAGTCCGACTTTGTGCTTATTGGGTTAATACGGAACACCACAACTACCCCCCTCATAAATTTGTTTCTCATCAACTGAATTTTGAATTTACAAGGCGTTGCTTGATCATTGTTAGTTATTCTTTTTTAAAAATTAAGGTGATGAGAAAAAAATTTATAAAAATACATTATTTATTTATTTCTTGTTTTTCTTTCTCTTAAATTATATTTTACAATATCTTTTCCAGGTACTTCCTTTGTACTTGAAAAATTTTCTTCAATTTGATTTAAACTTGGTTGTTCATTTTCTTTATTTACATTCTCAGTGATTTTTTCTGTTAGGCTTTCATTAACATTATCTTGGATACTGGGAGAAATTTTCTGTAATGGATCTAAAAATGTGCTAGGCACTTCTGTTTCCGTTTTAATACAAGATATCATCTGATTTGCATGTCGTTTCCATGTTTTACCACAATCAGTTTTGATAGAATACGTTTGCTTTCCGATTCTATCCAGTATTAAACCTTTAGTCCACGAAACTTTTCCTGGAACGGAATAATCCTTGACAATCACATCTTCATTGGTTTTAAAAACAAAATTTTTACTTCCTTTGTAGTACTTTTTCTGATTTTCTTGTTTTTTCTTAACAACATTTTTAATTTCTTTTAAGTTTCTATTTTCCACAGTTCTTTTAGGGTTAATGAGATCAAGTCTCGTTCTTAACTTCCTCTTGTTAAACATTAAATAAGCTGGGGAAACACCAGTACTCGTATGAGCTGTGTTCCTATAATCAAAAAGAAATCGACATAATACGCTGTTAAATTCGGACAATGGTGCATTTTTCAAACTTCGCTTAAGAGCATTTTTAATAGTTTTTACGGCATTCTCCGCCTGGCCATTCGTGGCAGGGTTCCCTACAGGTGACGCAACATGGTTAATACCGTTCAATCGTAAAAACATTTCAAATTCATGCGAGACAAAAGAAGTGCCGTTGTCTGAAACTATACATTTTGGCAAACCGAAACGAGCAAAAAGTGCCCTCAACACAGAAATGACGGCACGACTTGTCGTATTGGTTCCCATATCGATGCATTCCACCCATTTACTGGAACTATCCACCACTACCAAACACCAACGTTTCAAAAATGGTCCGAAAAAATCTATATGAATTCTCGACCAAACCTCATCAGATCTCGGACATGGAATCAATTCCTGCTGTGGTGGGTTTGGACGTGTCATAAGACAGGGTTCACATGATTTCACCATTTCTTCCAAATCTTTGTTCTGATCGGGCCACCAACAACACTCACGAGCCATCGCCTTCATTTTTACTATTCCCATATGGGACGCATGTAAAAAATCTAGAATGTTCTTTCTTAAAAGTTGGGGTATTATCACTCGATACCCCCAAAAAAGACAATTTGACTCCTCCGACAACTCATTCTTTTTTGAAAAATAGGGTAGCAAACTCCTATCAGGACATTTTTCAGGCCAGCCCAACTCAAGAAACTTTTTCACCTTTTGCAACGTTTCATCTTTACTCGTTTCACCACAAATGGTCTCAAAATTTAACAAATTGGTGTCGCCGTGCAGCACTTTCAAAAAATTTACATAAACATCACTCGGAAATTGCTCTGCGGAAACTTCTGAATCCCTTGGGTATCTAGAAAAATAATCAGCAATGTTTCCCTTTGATTTAATATGCGACACATCAAACTGGTAACCGGATAACGTTAAGGCGATACGCTGTAATCGGCTTGAAGCCATCAAGGGAATGCCCTTCTTTGGGCCAAAAATATAATGAAGTGGTTTGTTATCAGTCACTAAGGTAAAATGACGTCCATACAAATACTGATGAAACTTCGTCACCCCAAACAAAATTGCCACAGCCTCGCGATCCAACTGAGAATACCTTGTCTCAGTGTCAGATAACGTTCTAGATGCAAATTCAACTGGTCTCTCTACACCCTGTGTATCAATTTGCGAAAGCACCGCACCTACACCAACTGGACTTGCATCCACCGTGACCTTCGTCCTAAACGCCGCATTAAAATGAGCCAAACAATTTTTTCCCAGTAAATGCTTTTTCAACCTGTCTACCACAGCTGAACAATCATCATTCCATTTAAATTTGGAATCCGCCCTAAGTAACTGATGCAATGGATGAAGCAATGTTGAAGCCTCTGGTACAAAACGTCTGTAAAAATTGATAACCCCTAAAAACGCCTGAAGCTGCTTTACATTTTTTGGGTATGGAATGTCAGAAATCTCACGAACCTTTTCTGGGTTCATATGCAATCCATTTTTATCAATCTCATGGCCTAGGTATTTAATTTTTTTACAAAAAAATTCACATTTGTCTGGGGACAATTTAAACCCTGCATTGCTCACAATGCTTAAAACATGCTCAAGTCTCTGCACATGAAGTTCCCTTGTACCGGCACTAATCAAAATGTCATCCAGAAAAACGACAACACCATCAAGGCCCGCCAACAGGGTATCCATAATTCTTTGAAAAATTGCTGGGGCCGAAGCCAAACCATATATCAGCCTTGTATATTGAAAAAGACCCTTTGACGTGGAAATCGTGGTATATTTCCGCGAATCCTCCTCTAACTGTATCTGCTGATACGCCATACTTAGATCCAGCTTTGTGAATTCTTCACCACCGTGCAATTTTGCAAATATTTCCTCTATACGGGGTAAGGTATACTTTTCAACCAACAAATGTGGGTTAAGTGTAACCTTAAAATCCCCGCAGATCCGAATACTACCGTTCTTTTTCAAAACTGGAACGATGGGCGTACCCCACTCGCTATATTCCACAGGCTGCAACACTTTTAAATTCACCAGATTGTCAATTTCTGATTCGACTTTCTGTTTAATGGCAAAAGGTAGTGGTCTAGGCCTAAAAAATTTCGGTTCTGCGTCATCCCTCACCATTAACACTGCCTTACTCTTATTAAACAACCCTAATCCGCCATCAAAAAGATTTGAAAATTTTTTAATAATTTTCGAAGCTGCCATCGAACTTGGAGCTGAGTAATTTAAATTACAAATTTGAATACCAAAAAGTTTTAAAAAATTTCTACCAAGTAGTGGTGGACCCCCATTCTCAATAACAATTATTGGAATGACTTTCACTTTATCACCATATTTCACTGTTACGTCACACTCACCGATAGGGGTTATATTTACACCATTATACGCCTTCAACAACATATCGATTCCTTTGAGTTTGTGGTTACCAAAAAATGTGTTGTAAGTTTCTTCCGAAATTACGTTATTTTCGGACCCAGTATCCAACTCCATAACAAAAGGTTTACCATCCACAAAGATTTTAATTTTGATAGGACCATCATCTGGACTAGTAATAGAAAACAAAGATACATCATTATTATCTATAAAATTAAAATTTTGTGATCTACACATTTTCTTCAAATGTCCCCTCTGTTTACATTGGTTACATTTATAATTCTTAAACTTACAACTCTCGCTTCTGTGATTTCTATACCCACACACTCTACACTGCTGCTCGCTTTGCTTTTGCTGATGTTGTTGTGACGTCTGTTGCTTTGCTGCTTCTTTTCTGCTGCTTCCACCCCTGTTCTTGTTGATGTAGTTTAGCTGTGGTTCTTGTTTTACCTCCACCGTTTCATATTGGTGTTTCATATACTCGGCGCTGTTGGCAATTTTCACCGCATTGTCGAATGAACACGACACCGACTCCAAAACAATTTTGTCTCGGGCCGGACCCTTTTCCAGCCCCATCACGAACTTGTCCCGTATTGCTATATCCAAACACGTATCAAATTGACAGTTCACTGCTAACGATCTTACTCTTACGGCCCATTCATTTACCGTCTCCGTTGCAGATTTGGTTGCGTTATAGAATTTGTAACGTTCCGCAAAACCAGATGTTGGCGGCTTAAAATGCTTTGTCATCGCAGCCATGCACTCATCGAACGTTGTTGTTGTAGCATCCACTTGTGCGGGGCTCACCAAATTTGTCAATAAAATGTATGACGATTCACATACCGATGTCAAAAGAATGGCTTTCTTCTTCTGTTCCTCCGTGATGCCGTTGGCAATCAAAAACTGCTGAAGTTGGGTCTGGAACACTGACCACACTTTTTGTGTATGGTCGAAAAAAGGAACTTTTCCAATCAGTTGTGCACTCATTCTGCCCGTTGATTATTACTTTTTTTTTAAAAAAATAAATATTGTTTTATCCTCGTCGCCACTGTAATAAACTCAAATGAAACGCGAGTTTATTATAAAACTAAAATCTTTATTTTACTTAAAATCAAGTGACAGTTACGCTATTTAAATGATGAGTGATTTGGTTTTCTTCAACAATGTAGCAGGTGGCCAAAAAAGCATATATGTATCGCAAATGGTAACGGCATAAACTAGTGTTGCTTTTGTTGCACATTGCTGAATTAGCATGAGTGTATGTTTTTGTATACATTCGTATGTGTATACATCGCAGAGAGCTGGGGGCATCTGTATAAGTTAACTTAGTTCTAATTCTCGCAAATATTTGAGAGTGTACTCTCTTTTAGTTTGAATTGCAGATTGATACATGGATCTCTTAACAATAGATACATACATAGATTTGTGTCTCTTAGCGATAGATACATACATACATTGATTGGTGTTGCATAAATTATGTACATTAATACGGAACACCACAGATATGAAAAAACAGAAGAAGTGCTTGAAGGAAAACTGGGGTTAAAACGAAACGCAATACAAACAAAACCCTGATTTGAAGGAAATAAATGAAGCGGCATTATCAGAGTAAAAGAAAACGTAGGGCATTCTGGACCAATTAACAGAAAGCAGCGTCGGGTGGATCTAATTTTTAATCATGAAGGCGCAGAGTTTCCGAAAGCATTTGGAACGGCCTCAGCGGCATTCGAAAAGGCGCCTAAGACTACTTCATCACAGTTAGAATGACAGCAAGCTGAAAGCAGCGAGGGCATATCGGAGAGCGTAAAAGAAGTCCGACGACATGGATTGGATAATAAGGCAGAAAAGAGAATAATTCAATTGGATGACAAAATTGAAAAAACGGCTGCCAGATGCAACAAGATTGCAAATGGAAATAAATCGCTCCAGTTTTCAAACGCATTGGATAAGGAAGGGTTACTGAGATTTGTGCAGTGCGTACAAAAAACGAAAGAAATTCAAACATTACAAAGTGTAATGGCGGAATCCGTAAGCAGCAAGAAAACAAGTAACGAAAGCAATAAAGCAAAGTCATCACATTTTTTTTTAAATCTTACAAAAATCGTGAATGTATTACAATATACCAGGACATGTGGTACTAGAATGCCGAAAGCTGGCGCAGTTTCCGGTAAGCGATAGAAATTCGTGGGTAAATAAGACAAAAATGTGCAGAATTTATTTGGCGCATAAAACGCCAAAAAATGGTATATTGCAATACATTCACGATTTTTGTAATATTTAAAAAACATGTGATGACTTTGCTTTATTGCTTTCGTTACTTGTTTTCTTGCTGCCTACGGATTCCAACGCTATGTACTGTTATTCCAGGAACGCCATTACATTTTGTAATATTTGAATTTCTTTCGTTTTTTGTACGCACTGCACATATCTCAGTAACCCTTCCTTATCCATGCGTTTGAAAACTGGAGCGATTTATTTCCATTTGCACTCTTGTTGCATCTGTCTAGGATGTGTTGTGTTAAAGCTGTTCTTTCTGTTCTCTTTTCTATATCTCTCTTATGTTCTCCCATTCTAGTTTCAAGTGATCTTTTTGTTGGTCTACCCTATATACTTAATCGCATTTTGTTCGTCGTAAACTATGTTGATTTGCCGTTGTTTGTCTATTGGTGTTTTATCATTAGAAAATATTTCACTAAGTGTCGTGTGTGCTTTATTAGCAAAACATATGTTATTGTTTGTTAATATAATGGTGTTCATGTTCTTCTTGTCTGTTAGTCCAGGGATGTATTTTTGCTACAATAATGTTTTTTTGTACTTTCCGTTATTTCGTTGTTGTTAGAGTTGCCATTCCATTTTTATTTTTGTCTCTTAAATTAGTTGTGTTATTAATTCAGAGGGGAAACTGTTGCTTTGTAAAATATTAGTTATTTCTTGGGTGCTCTTTGTTTGAAATTCGTCATCACTTAGAGTCAGGACTCTAAAAACAAAATGTTAATTGCTACACCTTTTACACTTTATTTTGAAATAATGCCATTATTACCAAAATTAAATAATGCCCCAAAAAAGATGAAACAACACCCCAAATATCGTTGTTGTTGCTTTCTGTACAAATTTTTGGGGCTTTATTTTATTTTCAGTTTGGGGCTTTATTTCATAGAGCCGCTAAATCGTCCTGTGGTGAAGTGGTTCTGATGAGATAGATCAAGGATCGCAACGAACATCGATATTAGAAGAAGCAGTTTTAAGGCTGCCTAGACAGGAGGTGATAACGGATTTAGTGGGTTTAGGGAATAAAACGGTTGGTTTGTTAAAATCAACGTTGCAAATCGTGATAAAACAGATGTTCCAAAATGATGCGGTACACTTTGTACATGCAATGGTTCTGTCAACGCTGCCATCTGCAAAACCTTGATAAAAGATAGAAACCTTGATGTTGGTGCATCTAAATGGAAAAATTACTGTTTGGCTGACCGACCCACATTCTCATAAGTCCGATAGGATCGATTTGTGAATCGGAGCTGATTTATTTTTTTATTAATGCTTTATTTGGTATTATCGGATCTGCTCCATAGGACTAACAATAAGTATACAAATCTTAAAGTAAAATTTAATAGAGAATGCTCACATGGATTTCAGTGTTATGCGTCGCAGTGGTATGTCAACTGTATTATTTTGATAGTAGAGTAAAGATATCTAGGCTTGTAGAGTAGAGAACTCTTGTTTTATAAAACTCTTCATTGGTAAAGTTGATTCTATTCCTATGCGCGGTATTGTACTGTAGGTCTTTGCGCGTATACATAACTGAGAGTTTGAAACCAGATTTGGTTTAAACCTTATGAAATAGAGGTTGATGCCTCTATTGCCAGAATACCGTGCTTGGAGTACATAGTAACTGTCAAGCTAATATGTTGCCGTGTCGTTCGAGCTTTTGCTTGTGCATAATCTTGATATCTTGAATTGTATCTGTGACGAGGGGTATTTTTATAGAGTCGGCGATCCTGGTGGATTCCAGGATATGTAACATTATCAGATTGATGGATGTTGTTTAGTTTCAAGGTTGGACAAGTGCTAACATTCAGTGTGAAAGTTACCACCCAGTCAAATAGCCAAGATTCTACACGTCTGAGATGAACACCTAGATTCATATATGCATTATTCTGCTTTTTTATGTGAGGTATTGTATCGCAATGTCTTCAATTGGACTTTGGATTTTTTAAAGATTGCTCGAGCTTTCTTTGCCCCATAGCTGAGCACCGTATAACCAGAATGGTTTGATTGCTCTGTTGTATGGCAGGACCTTATATTCGAGGCTTTGGAGTTTGTGTTAAGGAGCCAGTGAAGTTGATTGACCTTAAGTTTCAATTGAGTCTTCTTGGCTTCGATATGACTTCTCCAGGTGAGTCGGCGATACTGGTGGGTTCCAGGATATGTAGCATTATAAGATTGAGGGATATTGTTTAGTTTCAAGCCAGTCAGAGAGCCAAGATTCTACCCAGTCAGAGAGCCACGATTCTACTCGTCTGAGATGAGCACCTATATTCATAGATGCAATATTCTGCTTTTTTATGTGAGGCCATTATAGCTGTATCGTCTGCAAAAGTGGATGTTAGTACGTTTAGGCTGGTAGGGATATCTGCGGTAAACAGTAGGTAAAGGATAGGTCCCAGGACACTTCCCTGGGGGACACTAGCTAGTATTTTGCTGTCACGACGAGTTGCCAACATTTGACGCTGAATCTGCGGTTTTGTTAGTAAGAATGAAGAAATGTTTGAGCGTCATCCTGAATAACGGAGCAGCAATATTCTCGCCGTTCAAATGGTTTATCAATTGCTTGGGTCAGACTGTTCACTTGTTCGATGGTGCTGTGACCTTCCCGGAATCCAAACTGATGGTCTGATATTATGTTATTTTGAACGAGGAACGGGTTTATTTTCGATAAAAAGAACTTTTTCAAATAGTTTGAATAGGCAGGGAAGCAAACTGATGGACCAGCATGAGAAAGGTATAGATTTAAATCATTTGAATCTTAAATTTGAGTTAAATAATTTTGGGAGAAACTTCACAGCAATAAAGGAAAGTTCCAAGATCAATTAAGGGGTTATAAGAACCTATCCGGCTACATTATTTGCATTTACGGTTTCTTTAATGTTTTGCAGAACTTCATTACGGTAGAAACTTTTTCATCTGGTAGAAAGATGTTGCTTCTTGCGTGATTGGGGCGAAATTACTGGCCAGATAGTTTGCGAAAACCTCTTGTGATATTTCCATATGCGTCGCGTATTTAAAATTGCGTTTCTGTGGACATACTAGTATTCTTCTATGTTTTCCATAATGAAAATTTTGTTGAAGCTGTCGGAGTTAAACTTGCAATGAAACTAGTATGATGAATACTGTTATCATTTCTAAGTGCGCTTTGCAACCTTTTAGTAGCCTTACTCAGTCTTAGTCGGACCCCTTGTGACCTATTTCGCTGCCATTCGAGACGGAAACTCATTTTTTCACTTACAAAGTGTTCTATTTCCTGGTTAGTGTTAGTATTCAAACTACTTGTCGCGTTCTTTTGTCTGTGTTTAGCGTGAATGGCCGCCTGTTCCAGGATCACGTTTACGTTGGATACGTTGTTATCGATCTTTTCCGCGTTAGAAATTAGATGATTCGAGTCTAAATGACTGCTTATGTACTTCTTGCATTTTAACCAGTTAGTTGTGGATGAAGTGAGCCTTATGGGCTCGCCTACAAGTACTATCTTCTCGTGAAGAAGTAATATAACTGGCGAGTGGTTTGACGATAAGTTGGAGCAAGTACTGGCAGATAAGTTAGATTTACTAACTCCTCTTATTATAAGGAAAGTCGGGCTTTTTGTTTATATCAGAATATGTAGGCTGACTGGGCGATATAAAGTCCAGTTTATTTTGACGTCGCATTTGACATTTATACAGCTAGTTTTCCCTAAGGTTTCCTAAGCGGAATCCCCAGTGCGTATGCTTGGCACTGTAGTCACCAGCAGTAATAAAGTTGCATCCAAGGCCATTGAAAAGGTTCAGAAGTATATCTTCTGATATCGGGAACCGCGGGGGGAAATATACTGCCGAAATGGTAAGAAAACTAAAGATGCGTTTCCGATAGTAATGTTATATCAATATTCTGAGGATCTAGGTACTCTGTCAGTTCGTGTCTATGTGGGCTCACACCGTTTGCGTTCCATGTGCCTAACTTAAGAGAGCCTATATTTTGGTAAGTAGTACTTAAATTAACTGATTTTGGTTACGCATAAATTCTTGCATCATTGATTGCATAGTTGACATGAACATGTTTATACTCTGTACCAGTTGTTGAATCATTGATTCAGCGTTACCAAATTGTCCCATTACCAATTTCACAGGGGAATTAGATGCATGCGCCTCTAAAACATTCGCATATGTTATACCGTTTCCGTCGCTAGATTAAAGAAAGAAATGAGTTTACGCTTCTCTTCTAGTTTCTGCTTAAGTACTTCTTAACCCTACAACCTATGGAGTTTGCGGTAGTAATTGCTTGACAGTTTTGGCATTGAACGGGACTATTTCTTTTGTGGGGTCCTTTAACCGTAGCTGTTCTATATAAATAATAATTATGTTTGTTAGTATATAGGATGAACTTTATTTTCCTTTAATTCCCGCGAATCAGGTTAAAGTTCGACCTTCAACATTGGTTGGGGAACCTTTTTATATTTATCAGCCCTTTTCCAGTGCTCTTTTTCCTCATCTGGTCATACAAATGATTCAATGCCTTTTAAGATGACCACGATATCCTGACTACTCTTTAGACGATACGTGCGAAAAATGTTATTTCTATCGTTGAAATAACTAGAAAAACTGCGAAAGCCGATTTCGGTGTATGCCTGAATTTGTGTCTCGTTAATGTTCCCTTTCTTTATTGACACTATGCGAAAGCCACCACAGCCAACAAGTTGGGCAATGATATCTACCAGCTAATTTGAGCTACTCTCACGTAGGTATATTGGGGGCGGCCTTGGAGTTGCGATTTTTGCCGAAGTAGAAGATCGAGGTTCTTCTCCGGTTGTTACCCTTGGCTGACTTTTGCGGTTTTTCACCGTTCACAATTTTGCAGCTTTTTTTGTTGTGTTACTTTTGGTGTGCTTTCTATGTTCGCTGTGCTTGTACCTTCTTTGTTATTAATTTTGTTGCTACCACTGCCGGGTGAGAGAGTTTCTTTTTTGCTTTTGTGACGTTACCTCTCTTATTCCATTGTTTACATATGCATTTATCGCGAAGTATGCCTTTCGCGAACTTACACTGCATACAGAGTGTCTGCGTGATCTACCTCACTGTTTCTTACACAATAGGCTTTGTTATTCAACTTCAAATTTATGTTGTCAAAAAACTGCTTCAATTCCTTACAAGTTAATACTTATAATGAATTCAAACAGTTTTAGATAATTATTTTGCCGGCAATTAAGTGTCTTTTTGCACAACCGTTCTCTTCTCGCGAGGAGAGCTTTATATCATTAAATTATTCAAGGTTGCCTAGTTGAAAATGATTTAGTATCCGGACAAGATACAACGCTTGGGTAATTAATCTCTGGTAACGTAGAAGGCAATATTAAAATGGCTGTTACAAAAGAGTTGGAGCAATTTTAGGAGATGGAGGAAGTACAAGAAAAAGTATACTTAATGTCTTAATGTAATGTGTTTGCTTACTTTCCCAGTAAAAATTTGCAAGTTTCTTCTTTTGAGAGCGTAAGGCCAATTTTACTCTCTTTATTAAAATTTGCAAGAAAAGTAAATGAACAGCTTCCAGTAAAAATTTGCAATGAAACAGCTGACTTTGTTTACTGTTTGCATTACATTTTATTTTGAATTTTAAAGTATTAGGATTTGTAATAAAAAAATGAGCAAAAAAAACTTTTTTTCTTTCTAATTTCAGTGATTAACATATATATTAAATAAAATAATATTCCAATTTTTACTTACCTATTCTGTTTTAAATTTAGTTTTACTTTTATATGTTTACATTAAACAGCTGATTTCAAATATCTGTTCTATCTTGCAAATTTTGGTTAGCTAAAATTTCTCCAACCAAAATTTGCAAACTCTCTAACATCGAACTGTCAAAATTTTATCTCTCTGGTCCAGTAAATGACTTTTTGTGTAAACGAACACGATCCAGTAAAAATTTGAACAAATTTGCACAAGTTTTCAAGTAAACCAATACACTTATTATCAAAGATGGCTAGAAATGCTAGCAACCTTTTACAATGACATCATTAAATGAAGAAAAGATTACATTTCAAGAACGAAAAATTTTTTTTCTAGAAAAATGGCGGGGCTCGGCTTATAAGTTTAGTACGTTGCATTTATGAAAGATTATCTGAGAATGGGAAACATAAAAAAGTTTCGGGTACTTTAATAGCAAATAATATTTGCCTCATCAAGCGGACGTACGAGATAACCACCCAACAACCATCCTATGGCGAGAAACCAATTAAAACCAAAGAATAATATGTGCTGAAGACAGCATCATACAAAAACAGCATGTGCAACATATTTGTCAAAAAATTGCTGTAAAAGTAATCCTAACTTTACAAAATCATAATGCCATATTTCTACATGTGCGACTTGATAACGGTAAATGGATGTCTAACGATAAAGATGCATCGTTAGGAGAAAACCAGATGTAGAAAAAAACCATATTACCCGAATTAAAGAAGGCGAAACGATGAAGTCTCTGGGGATTCACATCGAT